>JAVLUX010000105.1:612500-1015000 GCA_032164185.1 Moxostoma hubbsi
TATTATACAAAACTTAGCTAGTTGTGATGTTAATGGTGTGCTTTAAGTTGTAAGCTAATCAGTTCTGTCAAAACTATTGGCCACATAACTGGACCCCCTTACGGACTTTTAAGTACCCTCACAAAGGACTTTACTCTTTGCTGTAGAGCTCTAAGATCTGCCTAACGAGCACTGGCAGACTTTTGTGGTAATTCCTCCTGTTAGCAGTAATGCACCAATCACCTTTTCTTCCCAATGTGTGGACGGAAAGCCGAAGTGGAGTTAAAGAGCCCAAAAAAGACAGAGTAAAGAAAGGATGAAAGGAGACAGAAGAGAAAAAAAGAAGGGCTTTTGAAGTTCACTGTTGAATGTAGCCTATATTCATCAAGCTGAAGGCTTGTCTGACCTCTAGGCCACCTCTGGAAGTCTGAGGTTGCACCAGTACAAGACAGTGCTTAATTGGCAGTTCCACCTCTTTGGAATAGGTTCAATGAGTTCATCCTTCACTGCCTTAAATAATGGCCTGTGAAATTCGGCACATTCTACTTTCATTGCTTCATTAAAAGAGTAGTTCACCAAAAAAAAAGAAGGAAATTCTGTCATTTTTCTGTCATCTTATGTTGTTCCAAACCAAATGACTTTCTTGCTCTGTGAAACACAAAAGGAAATGTCAAGCAAAGCATTAGCTTCACCATTCACTTTCATTGCATCTTTTTTTTCCATAATATGATGGTAAATGGAACTGTCTGTCATTCTGACTAAATATCTCCTTTAGTGTTCCAGAAAGAAAGTGTTTCATATTTGTAACAACATGAGTGTGGGTAAATGATGACAGAATTTTCATTTTTTGGGCAAACTATCCTTGAAGTTTTTTAAAGTGGTGGAACTGTATCATGAGGAAGGACATTTAACTTAATCTTTTAGAGTTAAAAAAGATTAATGTACCATGAAATCATGCGGCAACTTTCAGAACTCCAGTGAAAATTAGAATTGATTGAAAGTACGCAGCAAAAATGAACCTGTACTTTTTTATGACCCTGAATCCACAATTTCAGACAAAATCAGACAGATAGATACATAAACACATTACATTGTATGGTAATGACGGCTGTTGTGTGATCATTCTTAATAATGGCAATTGCAAATATGTTTTAAATGTGCTGCAGCAGCAAATAAATAAATAAAGTGAAAAATGCATGAAAAACTAAATTAAATTATATAAGTTTGTGTAACCCTTTTAAATCATTGTCTGATTTATTAGAGCACTCAATATCACTTTCGACAGCATCTTTCATTTTCCATTCTTGATCGGTCACTTTGTTCAAAACAGCCGTACATTTGACAAAAATAAATGTGTTATCTTAGCTGAGTGTTTTGTGTACAACTTTTATTAATGTTGAACGAGCCCCAAGACAAACGTCTGATCAAGTAGAAATGCACAGATCTACGGTTACGTCAATCCTGCAGTTCTTGATGTTTTCCAGCACTCTGTTTTTAATGTGTCACGAGAACTGGACGTGGTAACACAGTATTAATAAAACAATTCCTGTTAGTTTTTAGTACAGGAAGTGATGTGACAAGGTGCAGCATGGATCCTGCTGCCCTTAAACATTGTAGCTTCCTCTGAATGATATATTGTAGCTGCTGTGCACCAGAGGATGACTCTAATTTTACATAGACCCTGTTTGCTTATATTGCTTGGAGGCTGCCAGGGAAAGAGTGTTCAACATGATAAGTGCATATCCTGCAAACATGTTTCCCGTCTGCTTTTGGCATTGATAGGCACTTAGTAGTTGTTGATTACAAGGATGACTGAACAGGTGACAGGACAGGACAGTTAAAAGCATGTTCCCCTAGCGTCAGCTACATATATCTTGATTTTGCTGACACCCAGTCTAGATATAGACAGGAATAGGACATATCAGGGCAGCAACTATGAACCCCCCTCAACATTTAAAATACTAGCATATTTGTAGGCTTATAGCAAGATAAATGACTTTATTAAAAAACCTAGAAGCACTATGTTGACAATGGGGTAGTGGGAGTTTAATTGAGATGATCAATTTGCTGGAAGCGTGTCTGGGCAGGACAGTCATAAAAGATGTAATATATCTGTCATCATGAATGATTTGATTAATTACTGTCCTTGCATGAACGGCAGTAAAAAATAGACTATACAACATCACTATGAAATAATGCCATGTAAAACATTGACTCCTCTAAACAATCTTCATGAGAAACAAAATAGAATGTACTCTACTCAACTAAATTAAATATAAGGTTATTTTGAGATTAATGCATACCTGTTGTCAGGGTTGGGAGTGTTACTTTTGAAATGTATTCCACTAGAGATTACAGAATACATGCTGTAAAATGTCATTTGTAATGTATTCCGTTAGATTACTCAAGGTCAGTAAAGTATTCTAAATACTTTGAATTACTTCTTCAGCACTGGTAGATTTTTTTTTTTCACTTGTTTTGACTATAAAAACTCTGTCAGTACAGTAAGACAAAATACACATGTTAAAAAATAAATATCTTATGCAGTGTTGTTTCTAAAACAAGGTACATCTAATTGATCTTGTTTTAAGGATTTATATTTATTTTTAAATGAAAGCAATACAAAATTATCATCAAGAATAATATTTTTGCCCTAATATCAAAGGTCTTACTAGAAAAAGAATAATTATTATCCAATGTGATATTGGATAATCCAATGTAATATTTCTTCTGCTCCAAATTTTCTTCAAACTAACTTCTCTGTCTGCTCGTATGAATATAACACATCATAAGAATCTTCCAAATGTCCAAAACGCTCTTTTCAATACAATGAAAGTGAATGGTGGCAACAAGACTTTCAGTGTATATTGATTTCAGTCTATTCCTCATTGAAAGCAATTGAATGGCTTCAGAAGATTTAGATTATGGCGTACAAGTTGTATGTGCTACTGTTATGAGGCTTTTAAGGTGATTTCTTTATTTTGTTGTCCATTTTGGAGCTTGACAGCCTCTGGGTATCATCTACTTTCATTTTATGTAACATAGCAGCTAATAATATCTGATTAACTTGCCTGCTATTAACAATATCTGAAACATGATCAGGATATAGTAGTTTGGTATGGCTCTTATACATTTGTCATCTCCATCTCTCTCCTTTGAAGATGAGCCCAGCTTGTGTTACTTTTACGATGGTGATGGCGTGTGTGAGGACTTTGAGCGGAAGGCTAGCGTAAGGGATTGCGGTCTCTACACACCGAGCGGTTTCCTGGATCAGTGGGCCAATGAGGTGGAGGTGTCCAATGAGGAGAAGGTACACTGTCCCGCAGAGGTGGCTGCAGGATATCCTGCAGTGACAAAGGTGAGAGTGCATGCATGTAATTTGGGAGACACATGCGACTTTCACAAACATACGTGCATATGTACACACACAGTACATACTGTTCCCTATCAAAAGCTACACTTTGATGCTGTGCTGATTTAGCGCAGCATCAAAGTGAACTACTCCACTAAGGCACTTGCAGGGGTTACAGTTAAGTAATCCGAGACATTTAGAATGTTGATAGCTGACATGAAATACAGTATGTTTGGGAAGTTAATGCAGACCCATTTAAAATGATCTAGTGAAGATGATAAAAATGTTGACTATTTACAGGACCTAAGATGTACTCTTAATCCCCTTTATATCAGGGGACTTCAATTGGGGATTTTGTTCAAGTTCCACTAAATCTTGAATTGTCATTAAAATGTCAGCCTATGAAATAAAAACAAAAAATATGACTAACATTTGTACATGATTAATTATAGTTTTAATGGCTTTGCACTTTAAGCATGATGAAAATACATACATTTGGAACTATATATATATTAGCAGGGGCGTAAATTCCAGGGGGATTGGGGGAAACTGATCATTTGTATTTGTAAATACAGTTCTCTATTAAATACATACATAATACATAAGAATGTGTAGTTATTATATACTGTGTATGTATATACATACATGAATGCAAAAAAAAAAAAAAAAAAAAACCTAGATGACTGATTGAAATATTTATATTTGTAATTTATAGGTATACGTGGTACCTTTAACTATAAAACAAAGTAAAATCTCTCTGAAATCTCACTTTATATGACAATGGATTCAGACTGAACAGTACAGTGTTTCACATTAAATAGCTGAGAAGTGTTCAGTACATTCTGATAAGTAGAGATTTGAGACTTTGTCTGAACCCTTTACACATGGAAGTAGTAAAGAATTGGCTCTTTCTGAAAAACAGAAAAAAAGAAAACTGGGTTGTTTTACTCCCTGGATATTTCAACATGATACATTTGTAATTTTACCGTTTTATTGGCCACTACTCCTCATCCCTTCTCCTCTCCTGTGATGTTTGTGGAGCATGAATCTCCTGTGCCTGAAATCATGCAAGCTCCTGAATTAATCATTTCCCAAAACTATTCCTATCATGCTGTGCGCAACCTAAGGATTTATGGCACTGAGATATGGCCATTTTTCACAGTTGAGCTTGAACCTCATTGTTGCTAGAAACTGTATTGTGGGTTGTAATGGGAAACACTGGCACATAGGTTAAAATCACTTGGAATTGTTCCTCACTTTAATGCATGCACAGTGTTGCCAATACACCTTTGTGTGGAGTTTATTTTACTTTCACTTCATGATCTCACAATAATTTTTATATGAATGTAAATCAAAGCATTGTTTGAGATGTTTTAAATTTTTACATTGAAAACGGACTAACGGCTAAAAAGTGAAACGTTTTGTGATCAATGTTAGATCTTCATCGGAATGACTAATTGATTTTATTGTCTGGCCAATCAGCCAACAGAGGTTACTGTCTGTAGAGCTGAATGGTGAACCCTGTGTGCAGTAATGTACTTGAATCAATGGAGGGGAGGTGGTGGAGTGGGGAACAGTGTCAGTGAGGTTACAATGGTGTGCTGAGAGAGATGAGAGAGAGAGAGAGAGAGAGAGAGAGAGAGAGAGAGAGAGAGAGAGAGAGAGAGATCTCAGGAGACAATAGAAGAGCAAAGTAAGGGGTGCGGAAACAAATATCTTCTCTTCCTTTTTTTCACCCCATTTCCAACTCTCTTTTAAGCATTACATCAGAATTCTCTAGTTTTGTGGCTAATTTTGTAACCTTTTCATTCAAATTTTATGAGGCATTTAGAGATGAAAAAGATGTTATGAATCCCCCTCTCTACAGTCAGCTCACTCTCTGCAGAGCTGTCTTGGAGTTGTGAATGAAGTGAATATCTCTGCATATAAGTCATAATAATATTACATCATCGCTTCTAGATATATGAATTCTGGGATGATTCCACTCGAAGAGACAAATTATGAGAACATTGTACATATGTGTCTTTGTTGTAACTAAACAAAGTTAAACTCAGCAAAAAAAAAAAATTCCTCTCACTTGCTGCTGCTTTTATTTTTAGCAAACTTAACATGTGTAAATATTTTAATTAACATAAAAAGATTCAACAACTAAGACATAAACTGAACAAGTTTCACAGACATGTGACTAACAGAAATGGAATAATGTGTCCCTGAACAAAGGGGGGGGGGTCATAAGTAATAGTCAGTATCTGGTGTGGCCACCAGCTGCATTATGTACCACAGTGCGTCTCCTTCTCATGGATTGCACCAGATTTGCGTTCTTGCTGTGAGATGTTATCCCACTGTTCCACCAAGGCACTTGCAAGTTCCCGGACATTTCTGGGGGAAATGGCCCTGTCCGATCCAACAGGTCCCAGACGTGTTCAGTGGGATTGAGATCCTTGCTTTTCGCTGGCCATGGTTGAACACAGACATTCCTCTCTTGCAGGAAATCTTTCACAGAACGACCAGTATGGCTGGTGGCATTGACACACCGCCCCAGACCATCCCCTCAAAATCGATCCTGCTCCAGAGCACAAGCCTCGGTGTAACACTCATTCCTTCGACGTGGTGAAACAAAACCATGACTCATCAGTGAATGACCAATATGACGTCTTAGTGGGGCGTTTGTGGAAGGTTACGTGCAGTCTGATGCCCATGCTGCTTTGGCATGCTACAGCTTACTGCATCAGCAGATACGTTGCTTCACTACAATCGACACAACGTCCAGTGAGTGACAGAAGGGGAACGTCTAGGTTACTGGTGTAACCCCAGTTCCCTGATGGAGGGAACGAGACGTTGTGTCCCCCTTGCCACAACACTGTACCAAGCCGCTGTAATGGCTGAACCTTATTCTCGGCTCCTCAGTGGAAAACCTGACTTAACAGATGCACAATCTCTGCCTTTTATACCCGTATGTCTGGGGGCGGGACATGCAAATTCTGTTCACCAATTTTTTATTGGCCTTTTCCATATTCAGATGTATCCGAGACTCCCGAAAGAAGCCCCTTGTGCCACTACAATCGACACAACATCTCATTCCCTCCATCAGGGAAGGGGGTTACACTAGTAACATAAACGTTTTCCCACCAAAACTGATGTCATAAAATGTAATTAAAGGAATATTGTAGGTTTGATTTTAGTAAAGCTAAATAAATTGTGGCATAATGTTTCTAACCACAAAACAACTTTGATTTGTTCCTACTTATCTTAAAAAAAAGAAGAAGGAAGGAAGAAAGAAGAAGAAGAAAATATTTAGCAGTGAGGCACATTGGAAGTGAAGGGGGTACATTTTTGGTGGGTTTAAATGCAGAAATGTGAGGCTTATAATTATATAAAAGTTCTATAAGTAGTATAAAATTATTAAATATTCTACTAAAACATGTGGATTATTTGAGCTGTAAAGTTGTTTAAATCAAAGTTTTATGGGCGATTTAGGGTTTTTGTGTTTACAGTGTATTTATGGCAACAAAGTAAAAAATTATTTTACATAGAAAAGGTTAGTAAGCGATTTAATAACACTGAAATCATGGTAATATGTTTATTGTTTACATCTTGTGGCTATGGTTTTGAAACAGTGAGTATTTTAACATAAAAAATTGGCCACTTTCACTTCTATTATTAATAAGTGCATCACTGTAACACTGGTTTCTTTTTTTAATTTCTTTTTTTTTTAATTATGCCTTAAATTATGCCATTTTAATTATGGCGGTGCAGTGGTTAGCACTGTTGCCTCACAGCAAGAAGGTCATGGGTTCAAACCCTGGTTGCCCCGGCCTTTCTGTGTGGAGTTTGCATGTTCTCCCCGTGTCTGTGTGGGTTCTCTCCGGGTGCTCTGGCTTCCTCCCACCATCCAAAGACATGCAGGCTAGGTTAATTGATGTCTCCAAAAATTGCCCTAGGTGTGGATGTGAGTGTGAGTGGTTGTCTGTCTATGTGTGGCCCTGTGATGGACTGGCGACCTGTCCAGGGTGTACCCCGCCTTTCGCCCAATGTTAGCTGGGATAGGCTCCAGACGCGACCCTGTGCACAGGATAAGTGGTTGACGATGGATGGATGGAACATCTGCTCAAATCAAAGCAGTAAAATTCACCCAATTATCACATAATTGTGATATTGTTATAAAAGCATTTAACTAATATGAATTCCATCTTTTTAAAATTTTACAGTGTAATATTTGCTCTAATATTAGAACATATATGATGAGAACATGAAAATATAATGCCTATAGGAATGATCCTTCTGGCTAAGAATATACTGGATATTATGGTCTGCATTAATGGCATAATTATATTTTTAGATTATGCTGATTTCAAAGAGGCTGGTGAACCAGACAAAATAATGAGAGAAAATGTGTTCCTGTCAGTACTTTATTTTCCCTATTTACTTAATTTGTACAATTATACTTCATTTGGGTCACAACTATCTGTGAAGGTTAGGGTTTCTTTTTTTAATTTGTTTTTTTTTTTTAAATAGTGAGGTGGGTTTCCGGTAAATTTCACCACCATTTGCCTGAAATTACCCTATGTTTTTATGTAAAGTTTTAAGTTTGTTGTGTCTTGCAGCTCGCAATGATTGTAGGTTTGTCTGAGAGACATGTTTTTTTTTAAAGGGAAAATGTGGGTTGATATTAAGAGCAGACAGGAACAAGCACACCTCTGCTGATTGAGCAAAAATTAAATCTGCAGAAGTAACAGACAACTTTTTGCACTGCTCCCCTGAACTGCTCCTGCTGTTGTTAAACATACACAAAAACAGAACACATAATTAGTGTCATTCACTCTGCAGCTCTCCAGTGTCACCTAGCGTTACAACATTGTCACCCAACAGTTGGGTTCAGGGGGGGTTCAAAGTTAGGCTTTGCTGTCTGATTACTCCACAGCGTAATGAAATACACTGCCAGCAATACGCACTGATTAAACGGAGCAGAGTTGTGAGGACTTGGAATTAGCCATTGAGTTAAAAGGCCACTACAAAGACATTAGGGTCAGCATTGTAGTAATATTAATGTCTATTTATGTAAAAAAAAAAAAAAAAGAAAAAGGGTTTTAGATGAAGATTGGGTACCTTTTCTTTCTTTTTTCCTTCTTTTTGCATTACACAAAGTCATACAGCTGTGAAACAACAACAGGTTTGGGTTGGTAAATGATGGCAGAGGTTTCAATTTCCATGTTTGGGTAAACTATGCTTTTAATGCGCTCTAGCCTGAAAGAAAAGACATTTTGAGCTTTTTCTTTGGCAAGATGTCAAAAGTTGCCCTTCATACCAGAGAACAGTTACCGGAGGTGTGTTTTCTTTTTGATCCAACTTGACCCTCCCTAAAGACTTGTATGATTGGTTAACTTCACACACAGAGAGCCAATCTCCTTTTTTAATGTATAATTTTGAAACTGTGCACTCAACAGTCACAGCAACTTGGGCCAGTTCTGATCCCATTATGGTGTGCTCACAGAGAGTTGGTCAGTTCCCCTGTTCTCCCGGATTTCCGTGCCTTTCAGGGTGATCTGGAGTGGCACTTTACTCCGGCCACTTGGAGGCTAATTGTGAGCTTCCAGATGGTCTAAGTTACTTTTTGATAGGGGATTTCAGACTGGCAACTTCATTATTACTCTGTTTTAGTCCATGGCCCTTAAGGTAATTTGTTTTTAATCTAATCCAAAGAATTGCTGTAATGGAGAGAATGAAGATTATTTTTGGTCTAATTGTTTGGTAAAACTGTGGACATTTCCTCAGTCAGGGATGAAATTAACTCTGAGATTTTATTTTTTCTGGTGGGCCAGAGATGCTACTCACCCGGCCCATAATCAGGCTAATCAAGCCTCTGAGAGGGATAAAGGCTGACCAGAGATGGCAGTGCGGCAGATAGAGAGATTTATGGGCAGCTGCCCGACACCTGTGTGTGTGTGTGTGTGTGTGTGTGTGTGTGTGTGTGTGTGTGTGTGTGTGTTTGTCTTTTTGGTTCAGTTTATTATTAAACTATTATTTATATTGTCAAGCCGGTTCTTTCCTCCTCCTTTCCATTAATCTCTTTACAGCCAGTTGACTTGTAGGTCAGTAATCAAAATCAAATTTATATGCAAAGTAAATAAAACAAATGTAAAGGTTCCCACCCAACAAAAGTTCCAACATTGTCAGGTTGGCTCGTTTAGGGCTGTCTCTCTGCTAATGCCCCTGGATGTTATATTAATTGCCCCATACAGCTTAAGTGAATGAAGTACAGGTCAAGTGAATCAGGTGAGTAAATGCACAAATAAATGTAATCAAATGCACCCCTGCTACAAATTTTATTGAAAATATAAGTAAAATCATCTGGAATTAGAACTCAATGTCTCCATGATTATACAATTGTTACCTTTCAGCCTCCGAAACATTTTTTGTTATATCATGGATATCAAAATGCAGTGAAAATCAATATATACATTATATATCAACTAAAGCAGATAAAAAAATAGTCAATGGTTTGCAATATAAATCCAGAAAAGCATGCACCTCCAAAAATTATTTGAATCCAGGTGCACAAATAGCAAAATATTTATCAATAAAACGCATATCAAAGTCAGCACACTGTTCCTCCCAAATCAATTAAATGAGCACATCAAGAGATAAATTAACGTAAAATGTTTTTATTAATGGTTTGCATTAAAGACAGATCATCTGCTTTGGGTTGTGATGGCTGTTTTAAATCCATCAATGTCTTCAGTTATCAGACAAATGTTCCACAGATTTAATCAAAGGATTTATAATGGATTGAAAAGAAAATAAATATCACTTGTTATGTTCACTCAGAGCTGTCAGTCGAAGGTGTTTGACCTGTCCCATGGTGTGTCTCAATATGCTTGGTTTCCTTGTGAGGAGTCACAACAGCACAGCTGGACTTCACAATATTGGCTAAAGGTAAGAGATGGATTCAGTTTCAAACACTGATGTCATGTCACATCAAGTGGACAAATCAGTATTATTATGATTTTCACAACTAGGCCAAGTTCTTGAATCAACATCCTTGTCCCTGGAACAACATTCCTAATAACATTATTACATTTAAAGGTTAGGTTGTGGGCTGGGGTCGGGTCTTCAAATCATTTTCATTAACCTATCGTTTACTTCTGAATTTAACGTTAATTAAGGGTTAGTGTTTGGGGATAGGTGTCATGTTCTCTGTTGTCTTTTGTTTTTGTGCTTTTATGTTGAAGTTTCCTATTTAGTTCCTGTTTCCTGTTTGGTTTTGGTAGTCCTTTGTAGTTGTCATGTTCTCTGTTGTCTTTTGTTTTGTGCTTTTATGTTGAAGTTTCCTGTTTAGTTCCTGTTTCCAGTTTGGTTTTTGTAGTCCTTTGTAGTTTTTTGATTGGTTTTCCCCTCATTGGTTCCATTTCCCTGACTGTTTTCCCAGGTGTTCCTTGTTTCCCCTTGTGTATTTAAGCCCTTGTTTCCCTCCTGTCCATTTGTCAGTTATTTCATGTTTTTGTTTTGCCTTGCATTCCTCGTGGATTTTGTTATTCCTGGTGTTCTTGGCTACAATAAAAGCTGCACATAGATCCTCTCCCGTTTCAGTGCGTTACAATAGGGATGTGACTATTTTAAAAAGATGTTGATCCAGGAACATATCCTACTTATTAAAAATCACATATAAACACAGAACTTACTTCGATTTATCCAAGTAGACCATGTTTCTGGACATGAACATAATGAAAATTGTCATGTTGTCTAAAAGTTAATGTACCCTAAATCGACCCTAATTGCTCCATTCCAAGCACATTTTTCAAGATTACATTTTTACTCCACTGATGGGTAGGTTTAGGGTTGAAAAACTGGAGCTCACACATGCCCATATGTTCAACAGCATTTCCAGATTTTGCCACTGGGTGAAGTGGTTCAAATTTCTCTAAGCGCAGACCAATTTCAGCAGCAGAACTTTGGACCAATTGTAGCCAAATTCACAGCGTGATCAGTCAATCCTAGAGTAATGTCCTTGTTGGTTCTGGAACAACATTCTTATGAATTGATTAGAATTTAAGCTTAGTCTAAAATGGGATTTGGACTTGAACAAAGATATTATCAACCTGTTGTTTCCCTCTGAATTTAGGGATAGTTAATGATTAGGGCTAGGGTTTGGGGTTAGTAATGAGTTACCATACTCGATACAACTATATTTGATCAACAGAAGTTGTTGATTCAGGAGCACATCCTTATTGGCAAAATCTCTGTAACCAATTACAGGTATGTATTAAAAATGGATGTCAGTCAGCATCTTTTATCTCTCATAAGGCTCATTACGCTCATCCTATGGTGGCTGCTGCGGTCATTATCCATCTGGCTGCTGACGGAACTGTTGACATCGACCAGAGACAGCACAACATTACAGTTCAACTGGTGGACACTAAAGAGCAAACACATCCTCTTGGTTAGTCTCACATCGTCTCAATAATATGATATCACTCATTTGACTTCTCTTTGTTTATTATTAGAATAAACCATTACTGTCCAAAAACACACATTCAGCACAGGTTCTGTTCATCTAGTAATCCAATTCTTCAATAATTTACCCCCAAAAAGATTTTTTTTTTTTATCAGTTACTCACCCTCTTGTAAACCTGTATGTTTATCATCTGCAGAACAACACAAAGAGATGTTTAGCTGCTTTTTATTTATTGCAAAAGTGAATTGTTATTTCTCAAGCTCTAGAAAGGACAAATAAAAAAATCACCAAAATCACCAAAAAACTAGTCTATATGACTCATGTACTGAATTGCAAGTGTTCTGATACTGTACCATACAATAGCTTATGCCTCTGCTCATGTTACGAGACAGTTTATCTGATAATCATACAGATGCAGTGGTACGACTTTACGACCTGCCGATTTCCAAAGCGATAGCATGAATTCTAGGGAGGAGGCTATTTAACAATATAAAACATAAACCAGAGTATATGTTTTTATTTCCTTGTGGCAGTAATAGCTTGTGATTTAGAAATAAAAAATCAGACGGGTATGGCCAGGGGCTACGTTAATTGAAAACTCTAGATCATTTATGATTTTTTTAAACATTGATGGATAAATATTCCAAATGCTGTCCCACATTTGACAGTTTTGTATTTCATGGGGAGGCTTATTCATACATCAATCATGAGGCCAGTGAGTTACTGCCAGTTACTGCATGAAAATCTGTACCGTTTCTGACAATTATACTTGAATTTATTCTAAGTGTAAACATGACAATTTGAGCACAATATTTTAGTGGAATACCTGTATAATTATTCTGCAGATATGCTTGCTTCCAATCTGTGTCACTCCATGTTCATATCAGGCATACTGAGGAAGATCTGTGAATGCGCTTAAAAGCCACACGTAGTCTGCAAAGTTTTAAAATCTTGATTTAGCACAGTGGTTGATTTGACAGGTAGAACTTTCACCCTAGAAGTCCATTACTAAGTGAAAATACCATTATAATGGATGCTGTGTGCTCCTGAATATAGCCCTAGAACTGAAATAAATACAAGTATGATGGATAAAAAAAGACCATGATGGAAATTTCACACAAAAAAAAAAATCCTTTTAGAGTGATAGCGCAACCTCTAGGTATGGAAAAGGAGTTGCTTAAGAGCAGAGAACAGAACGACCTTTCTTTTAAATGATTCTCAGTGATGTAGTCGTGAATAATATGGAAAAGCACAGTTGTAACACGGCCTCATGAACACTCAGTTTTACACTCAGCATTGTTACGCATTCTCCTGATTGGTAAACTTCAAGTAGATTGGCAAATTGGCTTGTTTAACTGCACAAACACCTCATGAATTCAAGCTGATGGTGCCCGAGAGGTCGAAAGCTGCTTGTAAGCTGTCCGCTCCAATTGTAATTCTCAATATTCCTCAGAGTGGCCTAACTTTGAGGGAAGACCATGATTCAAGCTGTTATTAACTGAAAATGTTGTCCTCTGCCTGAGCTGATGCTAAGAGACTACTCAAATGCTATACTTCATGAAATTCACACTACTATCACATGAGGTGATTTACTGAATATTGTGCCATGCTTGGATGGTTTCAGGGGACTGGAGACTGAGTTGCCGGAACAATCCACTAGTTATTCCTGTGAGTCACGACCTGAGCACGACCTTCTACAGGACAAAGGCCATCATAGTAAGCTTCGCCTCTCCTCTGGTGGCCATCTCAGGTGTAGGGCTGCGCTCCTTCCAATATTTTGACCCCATCACGATTAGCAGCTGCCAGAGCAATGAAATCTACAACCCTATGGGCCAAAGGTGAGAAAATAAATCTACCATTGCTTCCACTCATGTCAGTGCAGAGGCTTGAAAGTTGTATCAACCATGCAGCATGCTGAACTGGTGTTTCAATCTTCCTCTGTCTATAAAATGTACATGTTAAGTGCTCTGTTGTGAACAAGTTCTCAAGAATTCACATCAAATGCAAATGTAAACATGCTCTAAACAGACATCTTTTACTGTTGTGTCTCACTGTGAAAGGAGCACCACGTTTTTAACACAAAAATGCATTCAGTGTGAACAGCCCCTAAATGGTCATGATGTAACTACTTTCTGTAATCTTTGCAAATTTCACAATCCCTTAGTTGCGTTCACTACTCATGTGATGCCCTCGAGTGTCAGAAGCTAATGCTCAACAATGCGGAGATGAAGTGCAGTAGTCCTGGATACTTCAATGGAGTGCGCTGCACTATCACCTGCAATCGAGGATATATACTGAATATTCATCGAGATGATGACATCATCAAAACACAGGTACCACTATATTTAGTTCATCACTTTTTGAATGTACTGTGTAATATACGTGGACATTTATTTTATGTGTGTTCTCAATCTCTGTGTGCGTGCGTGTGTGCGTCTGTGTTTGTGTCTGTGTGTGCGTCTGTGTGTGTGTGTTTATGTCCTGCAATAAAATCTCTTACATTTTTTGCCAAGAATTTTGACCAGGTTTAATAGAGAAGTACACAACACAATCATTCACATGCAAACACAAGGGCTTGTATTAGATTAAGCAATAATCATTGACTCATGCCCTGACCACATACAGAGAAAGTAGCAGTAAAGATTTATGGCTCACGTAGGATTTGCTAAGCAAACTGTGAGAGGGTAAGTGAATGGCCACAATAGCTGGCGCTCTGAGCAGTGGGCTCTCTGCTGTTGGCTTGATGTTGATTTTATGCCTTTCTCCCTCACTGCAGCCACTGGAATGGTCCATGTGGCTCCAATAAAAGACAAGCTGTAGATTTTTCATAAACATTACTCTCAGCCTGCCCTCTGACTGGAAGTTGTTGTGTTGTTGTTATTGTAATAGGCTGGAAAAACAGTTGACTGAATAGCAACCTCAACGGTCATCTGTGAGTGATGGAAAGGAAGTTCCTGCTTCCAGAAATCACTGTCTGGCAAATATGAACACAATGATTTGTCACAGTGCACGGCTGCTTCCTTTGGTTCTTACATATTGTGGTTTTGGAAGCCTCACTCATTTTAATAATTGTTTATTTTGAGTACTACTTTTTTATTAATTAGTTTGATTAAAAATATCTCTAAATAGTATAATTTTGCAACCTAAAGTTGAAGTTAAAGTAAAAAAAAAAAAATCATTTGTAAACACTGCTAGTGTTCTTCGGATTGGCTCACTATGAGTTTTTGGTTTATTTTTGGTGGGATATGACCAAAAGTGTGATTTTCAAATCAGTAAGCGATGCACTCAACAATCAGTGCAGTCAATTCAGTTTGATTTCAACCAACAACTCATGCTCAGTTTTGCTAATAATTTCATCCGATTGATTTCAAATCAAATTCACAAATTACAAGTTCATATAACGCCAAAAAAAAAAAAAAAAAAAAAAATAATTAATTCAGTGTAATACCATTATTAATTTGATGCAAAATTTGATTCGATGGCTAATTTTGTCTGATGGCATTATGAATATCTGAAAAATTATTTATGTACATCCACAAGTCACAGCTTTCAAGCTAAATGATGGACTCAGCAATGAAAGAACTACTCATTTGATGCTAATAGAATGATTCATTTAAGGCAAAACAATGATAAATTGGATGCAGAAGTATGATTCATTCAATTCAAAAGAACAATTTGTTTAATGGAAAAGAAGATTAGTTTGATGCCAAAAAACTAATCATTGGCTAGTTTTGTTTTAAAAGTCTTGTCTTGTCTGGTAAAATAATTGATGTACATCCATAAGTCACAACTCTCCAGTGGATGATGGACTCAGCAATCAGTGCAGTCAATTCAACTGATTCAGTTTGATTTCAACCAACGTCTCTTGTTCAATTAGGTCAAATTTGCATCTGTTCAACCGATTCATTATGTAAGAACAATTCACTTTATGCAAACAGAATGATTTGTTTGATGAAAAATAATTAGTTGATTCAATTTAATTCAGTGCAAATCAATTCATTGCAAGCTTTGTTTTTGATTTGTTATGTGACGTCATTATGAGTATCTGAAGAATCATTGGTGTGCATCCACAATCACAACTCTTAACCTATAGGCCATTTAATATTTTCTTTTTAAAATGCCTTGATTTTTCTCAGGTGTGCCATTCATTCACACTAGAACAGTGTTTATACTGCACTAAAAACAGATAATTTTGAAAATGCTCTCCATTACCATATAAAAGGATGATGTAGGAAACTGAAATGAAAATGTATGTGACCTTAAAAGGCTGCACACGTTCATAAACATGAAGGTCTACTTGTGTCTTTGTGTATGAGTGTGTGTGCCTTGCACATCTGCTAATTGCGCTTGCATTTTCTGGTACACTGCTGTTTGAACGTGTGAAGAAAGTGTCGGAGTGTAGTTGGTCAGGATGCAATTTGTTCAAGTCTATTTGATATCAAAAGTACCATGCTCAGCCACCACCGCTCCCAGAGGATTTTTTTTAAGGCATGGCCACGGAACAGTGGCACTGTAGATCTGCCAGCCTAGTACGTCCTCACTAAGCAACGAGCACCAATTACTGCAACCCGTTGACCCGAGTTCCACACACAAAATGTCAGCGGTGGCAAAAGCATTAATTTACCCCACTTCACCTGGCCAAGTGTTAGCACAGTGCTAACTCCACAAACAGCCCTCCCCTTCTCAAAGAATGTTTTGGGACATTTGCTGTTCTTGCCCTTCAAATAACAACTCTGTTCTGTTTCCCAGCTCTTGTTCTCTTGGTGATATTCACGAAAAAAAGAACAAAGGGGGGGGGGGGGGGGGGAACAATGAGAAAGTGCTGTGTGTTCTCTGTAAGCACATGAGTTCTACTGTATGTTGGGTGGTTTTTGCCAGCAGCCGCTGTCGATTGAGAAACTTGGCTTGTGAGTTATATGCATTTGGAAAGAAAGGCAGCAGACAGCAGTTTTTCTCTGCTTTTTGGGAGGCCTCGGCATATTTAACAGCGGTGCACATTGGGGTCCAGAACTGGGGGCTTCAGAGGCCATTGGGGAGATGTCTAGTCTGGTTATGTAAGGTAAAAGAGGAGCGTTTTCATAAAGACCACCACATCTGCTACAAGAACTGTAATAGCTCTGTATTTGCAGCATTGCATTGTAAAAAAGAAATAAAGCTGTAAAGTATTCACAAAACATTTGTTTAGAATGCACCCACGGTCATCCACTGTGCAGTATTTAAACCTTGCACTTTATATGACTTGAGATTTGGTGTAGTGGTGTTAAAAGCAGGCCCATCATTGCTGAGAAGATGAAATGCTTTAATATTCTTCAGTATTGATGGTATAGTTTGGTTGTAACGTTACTCGGAAGCCTCTTTATATATAGATATGTGTAACACAGTTCACGTTACGGGCAAGGAAGAGGCGAGAAACCGGCTTGTCAACATAAATAATAATTTAATAAAGAACTTAAAACAAACATTTAGGACAGCAGACATGTCTGCTGATTAAGCTCTATCTCTCGATATCCGTCTGCGAGTGGCCTTTATCCCTCTTGACGGCTCAATTTAGCTTGATACGGGACCGGGCGTGCGCAATCACGCGCCGGTCCCGCCCTCCACCGTGCCACAATATGTATAGATAAAAAAGATGTAATCAGATATCATATAAATATAGATGTAAATATAAACATTGCACAAAAAATAAATATGGCAACAAAGTATGAACTTCATTCATGAATTTCTGTGCAGAATCAGATCATTAAAAATGTATTTTGGTACATTTTTGTGTGAAATTGAATGCAACATTTCGTTTTGCTTATTTTTCATCAAATTATTTCACTTGTGTTGCATGAATAAGATCCAGTATTTGCTTGTCTTAAAATTTTATACACATTTTTTGTTTGTATGTTTTCATTAAAACACCAATGCTAGTCAATATATAGTACTATATATTTTGTACAATATATAGTATTTCCTTTTAGATTATTTCCCTAACATTATATCATGAAAGTACAATTCAATCTCCATCAGTCAGAAATTCCATTCTCTAAATGTTTTATATATGTTCAATTAAAAAAAAGTATAAGAATTATTTAAGCTCAATCTCTTTCAGTCAGATATTACAAACTCTACATGTTTTATTTGTTTTATATATAGACTATTTCTATAACTTTTCATAGTATGTTTTATTGGATTATTCTAAGAGCTGAAACCAAATCATATGGTGCAACATTCAAAGTAATGATCAAAATGTTAAGTTAAATTAATTAACATAATATTCTGTATATTGTATTATATTCTACTATAAAGTTGTGTTGTTATTGTAGTGTGGTTTCAACACACAGACATTAAAACACGAGTATGCTTAATTTAATCAGAATAATGATTGGAAATGTGTACTTGACATGATTCCTTCAGAAAAAAAAACGTGTTTGGAATATAATATAACAGACACATGACAGTTGCAGGGTCTATGCATTTAACATTTTTATATTTTAAAAAATTCTCATTTTATTATTATTGTATTTTTATTTTATTGAAAACCATTTTTATCGACCACTAATCAGAATATTTGATGGTGCTTGTCTACTGTGGTTACAGCCCAGTTTGTATGTATGCTATAGTGAGATGAGGACGGCAGCGTGAGGAAGCCCTTGGCCCTTTACAGAGGGAAAGTGCTGATCCCAGCACAGTCATTAGTACTTATTAGCCATCTCAAGGGAGCTCATAATATGTGTTCCTAAAGACTCTAGTCATTGACAAATTAGCCATTTCATCATTAACCTGTTTCCGTAGCATCATTGAGCGTCTGCCAATACAGTCCTTATTTTTGTACAGCATTAGCAGATATATCTGTGTTTACACAATTGCAAGCATCAAGGTTTATAATCTCACAACCCATCGCGGACAGAGGACAGTTTTGGGAGCCGATAACTACAGCAATAACAACCATTGAAGTGTCATGTCTTTGTGGCAACAACCTCCTGGCTGTCGGCCTCTTGTTTTTGCCAAGGTGTTATTGAAAGCAGTGAATGTTAGGCAAACAACATTTCAACAGCACAGAGGGAAATGAAGACTTTGAGGTTTACTTTACCCCCTGTTTTTTTAGCGCTCATGCGTGGTTGTGTGTGTGTGTTGACTGAGTTTGCTTACGTGCGTTACTATGCATTTGTGCATGTGTGTATGCGGAGAGAGGAAGACAGGATGGAGGTGGGGTGCAGGAGAAAGTCCAACCGAGGCATCTGTGTTGAATTAGGCACAGTAGTCAGTGGTAGTTAAATACTTGGTGGTGGAGGAATCAGCAGCTGTAAAGTTTTAAAAGAAGGAAACTCCGCACGCAGACACCCCTCTATCCCCCTCCACAACTTGCAACCCCCCAATGGGACGGCAGTCTTCTTTTCTGACGAGCCGTTCCCTGTCTGCTCTCTAGAAGGATCAGACTATGAAGCATATTACACTGCATAAAATAACAGTCTTACTCAGTATTTTTGTCTTGTTTTCCAGTATAAATCTAAACATTCATATGAAACAGAATTAAGTATTGTTTTGAGAGAATATAACAAAACATCAAATTTAGTGAGGTGTATTCTTAGAACAAGAAAGAAAAATCTGCCAATGGAGTAAGATAATTCAAGGGAACAAATTTATTTTTCTTACCCCATTGGCAAATACTTTTTTTTCACAGGAAACTAATTTTTGTTCATTTCTCTGAAAGCAGGACTTCATCTCTTATGTAATGTTGCTTCTTAAGTACATTTATTTGTTTTTTTATGTTGTTTTGATATTTGCATTGTAAACAAGATTATACAGAGTAAGAAAATATTTTTTGCTATGTGCATCCAACTCAAGTTGAAACCACGTGTGTTTGCATGTCAGCTTTATTTGTGTGGGTCCCGGGGCATTTAAACAACCTCCTGCATGTGTGTGTGTTTCTCCTGTTCAATAAATGTAGTCATTTCTTTTACTGCTTCTGTAATGCAGCAAGTGTCGACTAATAAACTCTGAGTCAGAAGCGTCATTCAGCATGCAAACGGCATTGAGAGCCAGAGAGGACTGGGGAGGGAAAGTTAGATGACACTTTTATGTACTTCTTTAGCCTCCGAAGGTTTTATTAAGAAGGCAGGTATGCACTCTGACATGCTTTTTGGCATTGTTATGATAAATAGACAGTGATCTCTCTAACCATAGGGGAGATGTTGAACAGGTTGACGGCCATTCACTTTGGATTTTATTGTGCCAGTCATATGAGGTCAAAGATTGCTCTTTAACTATACTGTTGCTCTTACATGATGAAGTGGAATGTAGTCTTTAAGCCAGTTTTTTTTTTTTTTTTTTTTGCTTTGTTTTGTTTTGTGATATTCAGCTAAAACATTCAAGACTCACACTTTCATGGTTGACTGTTTTCAATAAGAGCTTCAGCGCAGGAAGAGGGAAAGAAAGGGGGCAAATAAGTGTTTTGTAACTGTGTCTGGATTGCATTTCAAAAGCGTCCCGCTGCATTGCTCCGATTTAGGTGCTTGTACATTTCCTGAGAGGGTACAGAACATTAGATAAGCATTGGATTCCACAGACTCACTACATTCTAGACCAGTTCAATCTACAATATATAAATAAATAAAAAACAGAAAAAAGAAGTGAGAATAAAATGGCTCAGGTCACTTGAAAGCAACAACAAAATTGCTGTTCATTCATCTTGGTGTGTTGTTTTGTTGATGCATGTTATAGAACATTTGCCTCAATAAAATCTGTGCCTTGTCACATTCTTCTAGATCACATTACTTTTCTTGGCTGAGAAAAGTCTTAAATTTGCTGCCGTGCTGTAAATTCATAAAGCTTTTTGCATGGTTAACGAATTTAAAGATTCATTGAGCAGCTAATGGAATAATGTATGTTTGTGATCCAGGTGACACATTTATGACTGTTATTCCTGCTTTGTACATACTACTGATTTGATTAGTTGATTATTTGCAGGCACAGTAAGGATTTTGTAGAGCGTTTTTGTACAAGAACATGATGTTACTGTAATAAAAGCAATGATTAATGTATTGGTTTTATAATAGGTCATTAAATGTTCCCAGTATGTTGCAAGAAATAAGATAAGTAAATCCTCAGAAGGTTGAAAGAGCCCAAAAAGGCAGAATAATCTTCACTGATGGTTGAATGCTTAAATGTACTGGGAAAAGTACCATAGAGAGATGTTTTAATGATGTGTGTGAGTGCAGGTAGGATTGAAAGAGAGATGTGTGCGAGTATCAGATAAATAAAAAAAAATTGTTCTAATAGTTGGATGTTTTAGCTGTGGAAATGTTGACAGAGAAGGAAGAGAGCAGTGACTGATGCCTACTCAGGTCAGCTGGTTCTTTCGATTTGTGCTATTTCCTCTCTGCTGCCCTGAGTTCAGAGCGATGTTCACAGAGAACATCAGATTGCCAGGGGATGGGGTGTGTGGCATGGGCTGGCTTGGATGAGAGGGGACAGATGTCATCTAGACAAGATGTTAAAGTGGAGTATAAAGTGTTTAACATTATCAACATCAAGTGAGGATAATTGGATGGAAGAAGGAAGCAAGGATGAAATCATAGTGGAGAGACGGGTGGGTGAGAGAAAGAGTGAAGATTACACCGAAAAGAGATCTGAGGAGGAGAGTGTGTTGAGAAATTAGGTAATTATTGGATAAATATGAGGAAGAAGTGTGCAGTGGGCGAACAAGAACATGATCAGTTGTGCAGTTGCACATGTAGATGAGGTCCAATTGGTTACCGATTTGTGAGTTGCTACAGTTGCGAGTCGTTTGATCGTCAAAGTGTGGAAATCAGCAGCCTGAGGTTTATTTAGGTGGATGTTGATGTCCCCAAGAACTACAAATGGGGTGCCATCTTCAGAGAAGGACGATAGCAGTGCATGCACCTCTTCTATAAAAAATAAACATCTAGATTTTGTATGGGTCTTGTATGCATTTAAGGGAGGTAAGGCTGCATATGCAATCATGGGTTAAGTAAATTTATCTTCCTGTTATTTAAATTGAAATGTCAATTCAACATCCTGTTAGGTATTTCCAACTAAATTTGAATTCCAGCTCTTTAATGGAAAGAGGGCCAATTCTGAATTTTGCCCAACCCTGCAACACATAGCTGGATCGGCCGTAATGTTTGTTTACTAATGTGGTTCCGTTGGGTGAGAGAGGAAAGTGGCATTTCCACTCCAGAGAGACAATGACAAGAGAGAGAGTATGATAGAGAAACAGAGAATGCTTGTGTTTTCAAATGTGCAGATATCTTTACAGGCATCTCACAGGTCTGAAATGTCTGACAGCTTTATATGATGTACCTGAGCCATCCATTATAAGCCACTCAGACTGCCTGATTTCCACTGCTTCCTTTCTCTGAGATATTTTATATGGTCTGCTCTGCTGGACAATCTAGAAATTAAAGCGGTTGCTGTACTTTTACCAAGTGAATTAACAGAGAGAAAACAAAATGTTCTTTTCCAAAATTTGAAGGTTGCCTTCATGTTTTTCCTCTCAAAGTCTGAATCTACGGTGACCCTCACCTGTGCAGATGGAAAATGGAACAAGCAGGTGACCTGTGAACCTGTGGACTGCGGGCGGCCCGACAAGTACCATGTGCACCCAGCTGTCTTTGAGTTCTCTGAGGGCACCACCTATGGCAAGAAATGCACTTTCCAGTGCCGGGAGCCGGCTCAGCTCGTGGGTGGGTAGAGCATGACTGATCTTCAAATAAAAGTCCCTTGGGATTGAGAGGCCACCTCTATACATGACAAATGTGGTTTTGACACCAACGTACAAAAAAATAAATAAAATAATATTCAACACACATTGAGAAAGAAGTGCTGTACATTAAATGAAAGTACTATAGATTTTAATTTGATCTACTCTAGAATTTCCAGGTTTAATGCAAATTTGTGGCATGCTTTTGATTACCAAGTCATCATGTGAATATGCACATGTGGAATTCAAAATAAAAAAAATTTAATAAATAAGAGTGCTTGGCTAAAATAAAGCGCTAAATAAAAAAATGCTGTGAGAAGTTATATTATACTCAAGATATATCATATTAATTCAATATTTGTGAGACAACTTGTTTGATACTTTTGTTACTGATCAACATCCAGTAACACACTGACATAGTAACTGATATGTACTAACAAAATTAGAAACTATTCCCTCAAAATCTGATCATAAGTGGTCACAGGTAATGCATTTGACATGCATGCTAATATCAGTTCAGTCATGGCAACTTACTGAAAACATTTTTCAGTATTATAATGAATATGATCAGTTAAGAAGGTTTAGACTTAGCGAACTAGATCTTCTTATGCTTATGCTACTGCAGAGCAAATATAACAAAAACATATACATACATGCTGTGTCAAGCATGTTGCACATGCTGCTGATACTACTTCACATTTAAACATACACACAATCACCTTGAAGCAGATCAAAACAGGTGTGCTGGGGAGGAGGGGGATTTCAGAGAGAAAACTCTCACACCATGCAAACTATCTGCAAACAACTGGGGCTATTTAAATGCTTGGCAGAAGAGAGTGTAAGTTGATTGGCTAAAAGATTACATGTTCGAAGGACCAATAGACTTTTTAAGTTTCATGACTGAACTTAAACAGCAATTGGCTAGAGGTGACATGTAAATCAGCAGACTGCTTGTGCTGAAATTACCTGAGACAGATGAAAACAGGGCCTAACTTTGTCCAATACCCCTCCGCAGGCAGTAATAATGTATTAACATGTATGGAGGATGGGATGTGGTCCTTCCCTGAGGCTCTGTGTGAGCTTCGTTGTCCAATCCCTCCTCCTGTACCCAATGCAGTCCTGCAGACCAAACGCTGCAATGCTACAGGTCTCAAAGTTGGTTCCTTCTGCAAGTACAAGTGTAAGCCTGGCTACCATTTGCCCCACACAGACAAGCCCAAGAGGTGAGAGAAACCAACTTGGATACTCATTACAGTTCAAAGTACATGATTAATTCTGTTAATTAACATGTTTTATACCATTAGCAATTGTGTCATTATTTACCCCGTTGGTCGATTTCTATAGGCATAAAGTCTGTTCCACTTTTTTATCTGCAGCGTTAGGAAGAGATCATTTGATCAACAGTTAGTTTTGTTTTTACATGCTGTTTAGAGGAGGTAATCTGAAATCAATAATATACCAGCATAGAAAAAACTACTTTAAATAGCAGTGAACAAGTCTTCACAAGCTACTTTAAGAAAACACTCAAAAAAATTTGTGTATATTTTGTGACAGAAAATATGTAAGATCATGCTGCTCACTTTATCCATCTTTCCCCTTGATTGACAAACATGTCATAGGGCAATTCCTGTGATGTACCATAGGCATGCATTTAAGAGGCAGTGTACAGAAGATGGAACCTGGCAACCCGGTGAGTGTGTTGCTGTCACATGTAAGCCACCTCCTCCCATTTTCCATGGTACCTACAAATGCACAAACGGCTTTCAGTTCAACAGCGACTGCTGGATCGACTGCAACAAGGCGAGCCACACGGTGAGACCGCACAGCCGCTGCAAGCAGGTCTGTCGCCTTCTCTTTCTCTTCTTTTCCTGTTCTCTTTTTCTTCTCATCCATCAAGATCTCAGTCCATCACCTCACATTACTCTGTCTGGCTATGCATTCCACCCATCGTGTACCCCCTATCACTCACTCAGGCTATCATCTGACTATTTATCAGCAGCATGACTGGTAGACTGACAGAGTGAAGTCTCCTGTGTACATTCATTCATGCGTGTTTTGTTTCACACCCTTCAAGTTAGTAAGTAGCAGCATTGGAAAGTATCAACTCATTGGGCAAAGCCTGGTTACACTTGCATTACCCTTCCATATGCCAATGGTGTCATGCATTTCGAAGGTTTCTGTCCCCCGTGATTATGGCAGATCTCACGTCTAACTTAGTTCATATTTTTGTGCAAGAGAGAATTTTTGTGCAAGAGAGAACACCTGGGGTTTCCTTTGTGAAGGAGAGCTGCAGAGTGGGCTTGACAAAGTTCTTGATTTTGGTTGATATGATATAGCTGCCTCCAGTGGATGTATGCTATATGATCCCCGTCAAGAAGGCAAAAAAAATTCAGTTAGCATCGAAATGAAGAAATAAGTGCAATTGCCTTTGAGCGTGCTGGCTTTCAGGAAGATGGGTCAGTTTCAAAACAGATCATTGTTTTGAAACAATTATCTTGTTTTGATCATTGGCGCGCTTCTGAAATGAAGGCTGTTCCAACAGGTATGTATCTTAATTATGCTGCCACCTAAGATATCTCGTTTTCGACAAATTTTAAAGGTAATATCGTATGTATCCTTCTGGGTAGTTGATCCCAGAATGCACCGTGATGAAAAATAAATCCAAGATGGTGGGAGAAATTTGGATTATAAATATTGTTATAAGCCATTCAATACTGAAAGATATTGATAATGTCTCGGGTTACATATGTAACCCTTGTTCCCTGAAAAAAGCGGAACAAGATGCTGCGCTGAAAAGCGCTTTGAGAACACGTCTCAGTTGTGACCAGCTGTAAATATGTATGCAACACTTCAATGAACATTGACCGGAATTTATAGCCTCTGCCAGTGTAATCATTGGACACACCTGGCACAGTGGCTATAAATAGATGCGTCACCAGAGCATCATCAGGTATTTTGTCTGAAGAGCAGTCCCGGGGCATCCCAGTGCGGCAGAAAAGCGCAGCATCTCGTTCCGCTTTTTTCAGGGAACAAGGGTTACATACGTAACCCGAGACGTTCCCTTTACAAAAAGCTTCACTATGATGCTGCGCTGAAAAGCGCTTTGGAACAAGAATACCCTTGCCGCTGCACTGTGGCTGTCAAGACCCCCTACGGTTGTGTAGTGTGCTCACAAGAGCATAAGAGGGCTCAGACATGGGCTTGAGAATTCGACTCAAGGACATAAGAGCCCGGAGTGGCATGAACATCCAAGCTGTAGAATCTAATGAATGTGTGCGGAGAGGACCAGCCTGCCGCATCACAAACATGCTGCAGAGGGACCCCTCTGGCAAAGGCTTGAGAGGAGGCGACCCCTCTGGTAGAGTGAGCCTTAATGCCTACAGGCAAAGCTTGACCGCGCACCTCGTAGGCCAGGGTATTAGCGTCCCTCACCCAATGCGACATAGTCTGCTTGGTTTGCGGCCGCCCCCCCCTGTTGTGGCCCCCATGGCAAACAAATAGTTGCCCTGACTTATGCCACTAGCATGGGCTAGAAGGGCACGGACTGGACAAATTCCATGAAGTCTTTCCTGCTCCGGCGTAGAGAACGTCGGGGAGCAGAAGGCTTTAAGAGTGACCGGGTTTAAGGTCGAGAAAGGCACCGTAGGCAGGTAATTGGGATGAGGGTGCAAAATTGCTTTGGTCATTCCTGGGCAAACTCTAAACAGGCTGGCAAAACAGACAGAGCCTGTAGGTCCCCACGTCTCTTTAGAGAGGTAATAGCCATAAGAAAAACCATCTTTTGAGTCAGAAGTCTGTCAGACGCTGACTCTAGTGGTTCGAAGGGGGTCTCAACCAGGCCCTCAAGGACTATTGCTAAGTCCCAAGAAGGGGTCCTGGTCCTAGCAGGAGGCCTCAGTTGCCTGGCTCCACGAATGAAACGGGCGAGTAGAGGATGTCTCTCCAAAGGCACCCCGTCCATCTGGGCATGGCAAGCCAAAATGGCGGCCACATAAACACTGAGAGTGGCGGGGCATATGCCTGCTGACAGTTTTTCCTGCTGAAAGTCCAGAACTGAAGCAATCTGGCAGTTAACTGGATCTGCTTTATGTGTACTGCACCATTTTTCAAAGATACCCCATTTATTGACGTAGATCCTTCTGGTAGAGGGAGCCCTAGCACTTAAAATGGTCTCGATAACCTCAGGTGAAAGCCCTGTGTCCCTCAGTTGGTACCCTTCAGGGGCCAAACATGAAGGTCCCACAGATCGGGCCAGGGATGAAATATTGTCCCCTGTGCCTGAGACAGACGGCCCCTCCTATTCGGAATCGCCCAAGGCGAGCCGTCTGTCGTTAGCAGCCTGCGATGACAAGACGCACCTAGAGTGGGACCCAAGGTAAGAAACTGGGGTCTGAACCACATAGAAAGGGAACGAAGCCAGTGGCGCATAACCCTTATTTGCCTTAGGGGACTGGCCCTTGGATGAAACCCCCAGGCTTTTAGCCACAGCTGGAACAGTCTCATGTGCCGAAGGCCCAAAGAGATCACCATGGACGCAGATGCCATGAGACCTAGTATTCGTTGATACTGACGAGCAGTGCAACATTGACCTAGCCTGACTTTGCTCAGGGTGTTCTGAATGGAAATGATTCGAGCGGAAGACAAATGTGCCCGCAATGTGATCGAATTCCATATAACTCCCAGATAGATAATTCCCTGGGTGGGAGAGAGAACGCTCTTTTGACATTGAGTCTCAGACCCAGAGAAACCAGATGAGCTAAGACGATATCCCTGTGCTGAACTGCCAGTTCTTGGAACTGCGCTAGTATCAGCCAGTCGTCTATGTAATTCAGAATGCGGATACCCCGGAGTCACAAAGGAGTCAGTGCTGTATCCATGCATTTCGTGAATGTGCGGAGTAATAGGGCTAGGCCGAATGGAAGAACCCGATACTGGAAGGCTTCACCCCCGAAAGCAAACCTCAGGAACTTAAGAAAATATGCGTCCATGAGATCGATCGTGACCAGCCAAAACGTGATGTTGGGCTTGTGACACGACCGTCTTGATAGTTAGCATCTTGAACTTGAACACCCTGACTGAGCGGTTCAAGCCTCGAAGATCTAAGATCAGACACAACCCCCCACCCTTCTTGGGGACCAGGAAGTATTTGCTGTAATAGCCTGACTCTTTCTCTGGAGGGGGAACACGTTCTATGGCCCCCTTTGACCAAGAGATTTTGCAGTTCTTTCCACAGTAGACATGCCTGCTCCGGTTTTACAGAAGTGGAGACCACGCCGTTGAAACACGGAGGACAGCGAGAGAATTGAATTCTGTAGCCTCTTTCTAATGTTCTTAGGGCCCACATAGAAATACCGGGCAGAAGTTTCCACACTGCCAGGTTTTCTGAAATGGGTACTCATTTCGACACTTCCTGTTGAGGGGATGTCGGGTGTTTTTCCTTCTAGAAATTACTTCCCTGAGGTCTTGCTTTGGGGGCTGATGAGGGCGACGAACCGGCCCCGTCTTTACGAGGGGGAGCACGATTCGCCACGCCTAGTTTTTGAGCCTCCCGTCTAGGAGGACCGGGATGGGGCTGGGTGGCCGACAGCCCATCTCCCTGAGTGTTGCGAGGAAGAAATTGCCCGAAGGCTTCCTCGTGACTTGTTGCCTCCTGGAACCTGGTGATAGCTTCATTCATAGCGTCACCAAATAAGCCAGAAGGAAAAACCGGGGCATCGAGAAGGAAAGTTTTGTCCTTATCTCTGATGCCCGATAGGTTAAGCCACAAGTGTCTCTCCGCTTTCCCCACAAGTGTGGAGGTGGTCCTGCACAGCTTTGTGGGGAGAGTGGGTCTCTTTAGCGATGACGCCTAGCCAGGCGAGAGATAACCCGCAAGTGTCTCTTCTACTGGATACATCACGGAATACTTCAACAGATTAGCCTAGTACGCCTGTAACACTGCCATGGTGTGCAGGGCAGCACCAGCCTGACCTGCTGTCTGATAATAAATAAGTATTATCAGGTTTATCGGGGGGGGGGGGGGGGGGGGTCTCTTAATTCCACAGCCGCTTTATTATTATGCACAGGATTTACAGAGATTCAGGCTTACGAGGATCAGCTGGATCTGGGGAGAGAGCGAGGATGAACACGTCTCTCGATCCTCAGCCAGATCCATACGAGAGCCCCATGAATGAAATGTGGGTGCTGACTCCCGGAAGTAAGCAAGGCGAGCGCGAAGCATTTTGCCTGAAAACAGATCGGAATGCTTGCACCCACCCCGCCCCAACACGAGAGCAGCATTCTCTTCCCCCAAACAAACAAAACAAAACTGATGCGTGTCCCTCTCAGCCATAGAGCGGAGACAGGGGAACACGCATCGTTTGCCTTGATTTTCGTTTTTTTTATTTTAGAGGAAAGAGAAGAGAGAAAAGGTTCACTGCGCACTGCCTAACAGATTCTAACAACTAACAGAGGAAATAAAGTTTGACAGACTCGTGATAGTACACAACACAGAATGGCATTTATGTCTCTGAAGACATAAAAATCTGATGATGCTCCGGTGATGCATCTATTTATAGCCACTGCGCCAGGTGCGTCCAATGATTACACCGGCAGAGGTTATAAATTCCAGTCAATGTTCATTGACGTGTTGCATAGATATTCACAGCTGGTCACAACTGAGACATGTTCCCAAAGTGCTTTTCAGCACAGCATCATAGTGAAGCTTTTTTTTAAAGGGAACAGTTTTATGTTATACAAAACCAACTATTTTACCCAAAATGTGTGTGTGCTGTGCACATTTAAACTTATTAGAGGATTGCGTTGTTTCTCTCGTGTCACCTGTATTGAAATAAGTTGCAAGTCTTGTCTCGTGTGCTGCACTTGTTGAGATGTAGGAAGGGGACAGCGAGGCAGCTCAATAAGTTTTGGAACAGACCCAGTGTTTCCAAATGAGAAGCATAAATTGTCAATCGGCTCTCTTATTTTCTGAATATGGTCAACAACTAAGCTTGAGTTTTGAATGTTGGTCCACTGTGGAATGTACCCTGCCAAAAGTGTGAGATCTAGTGTAAGAACCACTGTATTAAACCACTCATTAACATAGAATTTACATGTTGGTTTTGAAAATGAAAATTGATATTGAAAAATAAAAGATCAAATTAAAAATACAATTTAAAATGGACTTTTAATTTGATTTGTGCAACTGTTATTGTGCTAACCAGGAGAAAATGCTTTGTAAAAAAAAAAATATTTTCAATGTAATATTAATATAGGTAGTTTTTCCTCAAGACTGCAGTGAAATGGAATGTAAAATCAGCTATTGCATTTAATTTTTTATTTGACAAGGATGAAGCATTGTCACTGTGAAAACAAAAGTGAAAATGTAATCATTTAATTTTGCACATATTTTACAGACGCTTTTCATTTTTATCACTGCATTCATTTATTTAATAGCAGCAGCTTTTACATTCCATAGTCCACAACTCAGAATGTTGGTGTACCAGGCTTAATAACTAGCTTAACCAGCAAGACTCTCTTGTTCAACCAACATTACCAGAGAAGAACTTTCTGGCTGACAGACTTTGCTTGGGAGCATGTTTCATGAGCAAAGTTTTACTGCTGAACAACCTGGCTTTACTGGTCCATCAGCTAGACCAGCACTAACCAGAATAAACCAGCTAAGACCAGCACCAGAATAACATGCTGTTTAATCTGGTCTTTTCAGCATGGACACTGAAGAGACCCCTAGGTTGTCTCCCAAACAACTTGAACAGGGTGAACCTAGTTAACCTAGTTAACCGTAAGGAAGGTCCTGCCCAGTCATGCACATCAGTGGTCACATTATAGAAAACAACTTTTATTTTAAAATTGTATTTATTTTATATTTATTTTTTTGACAGGTGGAAATGGTTTGTTAGCTCCCTTCTTTCATGATAATTAATAGGAAAATTGGACTCTCCTCTAGGTTCCCACCACCAATGTTATCCGATGTAGAAAGGATGGGAACTGGACTGGCTCCTTCCGTCTCTGCCCCAACCTGAAAGGCCAGTGTTCCCTCCCACAGAACCTCAGCCCAACCATCCATCTCAGATGCAAGAATGGCCACGGCATAGGTATCTGCAGACACTGTATTACAAATCAGACTGCAGAACTGAAGTGAAATTCACTTTGATATCAGATTTAAAATACATTTAGGTGTTTACTTTATAGAAATGTTCTTGTCAGTTGTAATGCTTTAAATATGAGAGTTAAATCCAATGATTAACTTAGCAAAGCAGAGAGTAAAAAATAAAATGTTGGAAACCACACATTTAATGACTGGTTAATGGTTGCACACTCTCCTCATACATGAGGGACAGAGAAGAGCAAAATAAAACACTCTGTGTACATTAAAATATAACATTACAAATAAAATAAAGAAATGAAAGGGTGTACATTACAGCAATTATTCTTCACCTGCATGCATATTCTGAGCACCACTTCAGCATACTTACACTCAACATGGAATATGCAAATGAGAAGAACAAGTGTCTTAAAGGCACTGTTTATACATACAGTATATCCTGTAAATGTAATTACATTTGTCAAATGTTACACAGTTTCAAGACACAATGGAAATTACATTCTAGACTGATTCTAAATCTGGCTGTGTTGCCCAACAGGAGAGGAGTGTGAGGTGGCTTGCCGAGATGCTAGCAGCAGTGTGGTCCTCTTTCCCAGCAACATGACCATTGAAACTTTGATGAAAGACCACTCTTGGAATCCACCTGAAGTTAAGGTGTGTACTAAGACATTATAACATTTGGGTGGGCTAATTTTACATTACTTTTATAGACATTTTTTTCTATTATATTTTAATCTCAGTTTCTAAACTTAAGCATATTTTTTGACTGATGTCATACTGGAGATGTTTGAAAAATATTTGAGACCTGGTCATAATACAAGTTGAATCTTCAAACATGTCGATAATTCAGTACTATGCAATCTGGGTTAACACACAATTAAGATGTAACTTCTCAGAAGTCATATATAATATAACAGAGCAGGTTTGTAACTTTAGCACTAAGGGTAGTCAAAATAAACACCTTATGATGTAAACACACCAGAGTAGTCGGCAGTAGTTACTTAAAGCATTTTGATTAATACTCAGATTAATCATAAACATTAGAAAGGGAAATGATAAATGTCTGTTCCAGTTGTCTGGACCACACTCATTTATACACTGGTGACATTTGCCTGATGCCCTTTATTGTCTGTGCCTTAAAAAGCAGGAGCATAGATGGAAAAAGATTTAGTAAGCACAGGAAGCCAGGAAGGAGGATGCTAAATGCAAATAATAAAATGTAACTGACCGTATAATCATGCAGTGGTGGAAAAGAAAAATAGATGAGCTTATCAATTTTTTAAATGGAGGAGAAATTATTCCCATATCTTTTGTTGTTGAAGTTTTGTTGAAATTTGCATCCTAAAGCAGATCTACTTGAAAACCACTGTGTTAGAGTACTAAGGCATTTCCTTTCAGGAAGCTTTTGTAACAAAAAATTTAGTAGACACAAACAAACGTTTTAGACAGTAGTGACACATACCTCGTATTTCCTCAGAGTGTCTTAGATTATACCTGGAGTGCTTCAGAAATTATGAGTGTTGTGAAAGAGCAGGAAAACAAAATGTTATTTTCCTCAAAATAAGTTTCACTACAAAACTGCCAAACTACAGAACTGGACAAAAGAAGTGGACAGTCTCAACTAAAGAATTCTCAACCTTAACCATGATGACATTCTGTACTGCTTTTGAAGCATTGTCTTATTCCTGATGATGGGCTCAGCCTCTTATTCTACAGATGACAGAAAATGGCCATGGGGTGTTTTCCTTACTGTTACATTTTGAATGGGTCTTTCCTCTCAGAGTCCTCAAAATGAGTAAGAGGAGAAAGGAGTGATTTTATCGCAGCAGTAAGGTCTTTGCTTGACTGACAAAAGCGGACCGCAAAAGACCAAGTGACTCCAGAGCTCAAAGCAATGACTTAATCAAATGACTCATTGAAACTCATGGGAAGAGACAAAAATGTGCCTTATTCTTCCATATCTTTGTGGAACTAGTGATTTCATACTATATCAATAGCACAAACAAGAACGCTGTGGCTAGGGTCACCGAGGCCAGACAGGTCTCAAGGAATATCCATTTATGCCTTTACTATGTCATTGATTTATAAATGGACTACTGAATGACATTTTTGGGGGACATCATGCCCACGAGTGGTTATGAGGTTGTCTGAATTTTTCATTCCATATTTGCATTTCCTCCTCTGTAGTATTGCAGAGGCTCTTTGGTGTGGTCTTTTTGCTTTTCATTCTTTCTAGATTGTGGTTTGTGCCATGTGGTTCTTTACTTGATTTTATAGACTGTAGTGGAGCTTTGGGAAGCACAAAATAATCTCCTGAATGCAAGAGCACTGCTCTTTTATTTACAATTACATTTAATCACTTAGAAAACACATTTATCTAAAGAGACTTACTTTAAAATCTGAGGATGCTGTTCAAGCAGCTTGTAGCAGAGGTCCACCAATGTCTGAGCCTTGAATTTGAAGTAGGCTTCTACAAATAGCCAGTAGAGTGAGACTAAGGAGTGTGATGTGGGCTCCACATTTTGGATCATCTGTAGAAGATAGCTGGAACGCCAGCCAACAGAGCATTGCAGTAGTCCAATCTTGAGATGACAACTAGGATCTGCACAGTGTATTCAAAAACGAAAACAGGATGTAAAGCGTGAATCTGTGTGACAGATCATTTTCACTGGTCATCAAATGCTACCTCCAGGTTTTTGGCAGTTTTTGCTGGTGTTAGTGTTGTTGAATCCACTTGAACTGTGATGTGTTGGTCAACTGATGGGTTGGCTGGGATTATGAGGAGTTCAGACTTATCCTGCTCCTTCTGGGCTAATCCTCCATTTCATAGTTTGTTTGTTTTTTTTGCCAATGTCTTGTTCTGTGTAATCAACCTTGTAGGGAGATTGACCTGACATGGTCCTTTGAATTCTTTCATGGAATTGTTGAAGATGAAACTCACATGATTTATTTGCATCAATTTTATTGATAAGGCAGAGAGATGGTGGAGATTGTCTTGTGTAAGCATACATGCACATCTCTTGTAACCTAGCCCTCCATAAATCACCCACTGTGTCTTGCAGTGCACACAAGCTTGGAAACCATCAGGAATTGTTATGTCTTGACTGTATTGGGTGGAAAATGTCAAAGGCCTTAAAAATGAAAAACAGTCTCTGATACAGATAGTATAAAAGTCTCTTTAATAGAAGGCAGGTAGCACTTGCACAGCTTGGGTCTTCAGAGAAACTATAAAAACAAGCACAAGTTCAGGAGCAGGCGGTTTAAATTAGCCCTTAAGTAAACAAGCCGCTTGGGCCCTTGGTGTGACACTGAATACTAAGTGTGTATGTGTGCAATGCCACAGTTGGCCAACAGGGCAAATGCCTGCTTTCTTGGAAATGTTTTGTTTACGCTCAGACTTTCCATTCCCCATTGCATCTGGAGTTCCCCCAAACCACGTCATTTCACCTCTCTAAACATCCTCTCTACTTGTGCTAACCCAGGAGGCAGAGGTCCATTTCCCCCCTATTGCGCGCTCCAGTAGGGGTGGAAGCTGGGTAGCCCTCCTGAAGTTTAATGACTCCTCTATTTAGCCAAGCTCTTAAGGCAGTAATCCTTCAAGCCTAGATATTTCATTGATTGCTAGCTGATGTAACCAGGGCTCGAGTTGAGGGGGATGTAAGGGGATGCCATCCCTCTGTTTCAAGAATTACCAAAAAGCATCCCCTTTGTAAACCACCATCCTCTCTTACCTGTATTACTTAGAACTAATCATGTAAGTCAAATATTTAATATTTAATTTTATTACGTTTGATAAATAACAGGCTTTAAATAAGGCTGATTAGCCAGTCTGAATTAGATTTCGACATGTGTGAGATTGCCAGATTTCTATAGGTGAAGTCCCCCAATCAGATCTGGATACTTGTACAGTTTGGATATATGCTGCCAGGGTGATGATTTAGTCCTACAATCTGCCAACCTTGAGTATGCAAGCTCTCTCTCTCTCTCTCCACTGCGAAAAAAATATGGCAGTTTTCTGAAAACACTGTAAAACAGTTATGTCAGAGATTGCAATGAGTTGATTTGTCTTTCCTAGTGTTCACATAAAACTTACACCATGAATTTTCAAATGTTTCATGCACTTTCAAACATGGTCAAGTTGTAGATTGTAGTAGAAAAAAATGCAGTGGGCAAAAAAAAAACTTTTTCATGATCATAATGTGGATTCTATTTACAAGATTCATAATAACGTACAATAACAGAAGGTAACAGATGGATATTATGGCCATGTGTCCTAAATGAAGTGATGCTCATTTTTGTCCAGATCTATGAAATTAAAAATACAAAACAAAATGCAATTCATACAAACCATTTACTTGAAAACACCTCTTCCATGATATTATGAAATTATATTTCAGTTGCTTAGTAAGTCATATTGAAACAATTTTTTGTGGGACTTTAATTAATGTAATGTAGTGTCCAGAGACAGTAAAAAAAAAAGAAGTCAAAGTCTCAATAAAAGCTGAAATTCCTGAAAAATGAAATGTTGGCATGATAGTGCAGAATAATATTTTATTGCTATTTATTACAAAAAAAAGTAGTAAAACAACTGTGTTTTAAAATATGATTAAAATCGCTTCCCTTTCTGTCACTCACTCAACATTGTTTCGAATGAAGTGACACAAGGGGTCTTCCTGGAACGCCAAATGTACCTCTGAACCTGAGAAAAGGCCACTGTCAAGTTGGCAAGTTTGCATGCCCCGCCCCGGACATACGGGTATAAATGGAAGCAGGCAGCGAGTGTCAGTCAGAATTTTTCTTCAGAGCCGTACGGTTGTGCAACAGCAAAGCTGAGTTCACCACTGTTTCACTCACCACTACTGGCGATAAGCACTGCTGTTGGATCTACAGTGCTTTTCCAGCTTGTGTTTTCTCACCCCTGGGCACTTCGACAGTGCTTTCATTGACTGAAAGAGTGTTTCTCCTCCTAAAAAGAGTTTATTTCCTCTAAAAGAGCTTGAGTTCCCACTCATAAAAGAGCAATGCACAGCAGGCATTGAACATCCTTTTCAGGATGTGTCTTTTTTAAAGATGTCTTTCCACCTCTGTGTAGTTCCTTGATGCGGTTGATTTCTCTCCACTTCTGATGGTCATAAAAGCTGCCTCACGTGCCTGGTCTGCAATCACACGCAGGCAGCATTTTATGAATGGTTCATGTTCTCAGTGCGATGAGCCAGCGCTGATGAGTTCCGAAGACGCCTCTCTAGGACCTCTTCCTCAGTCTCCAACCAGCCCCCTGCCGGGTGCATGGAGCAAGGTAAGTGCTTTGAGTCTTTTCTCAGCACCCAAGCCTTGGGACACTCTTCTGCCTCCTGACGCGCTATTACCTGCTCCCCCCGCCGTGAAGCCCCGTGAAGATCACACCAAAAGCGATCGTCAATCTTGGACCTGCGAGTTCTCATCTGGGCTTTGCACAGACTCCCGTTCAAAATGCTCACGCAGAAACACATTCTTACCTGCGTTCGACAGATAGATTGGTTTGCGCCGGTAGCGGACTTCCATGCCTCCATCTTGTCTCGACACCGACCCTCCCTGCGGTTCGCGTTCGACGGCCAGGCGAATCAGTACAAGGTCCTCCCCTTTGGCCTGTCCCTGCCTCCCATCTTCTCGAAGGTCGCAGAGGCAGCTCTTGCCCCGCTAAGGGAAGTGGGCATCCGCATACTCAACTACCTCGATGACTGGCTCATCCGTGCTCACTCTCGAGAGTTACTATGCGCTCACAGGGACCAGGTGCTCAGGCACCTCAGCCGTCTAGGGCTTCAGGTCAACTGGGAAACTGGGAGTTTGACCCAGTCTCAATGACAGTGCGCCTCAGGAGCTCCTTGTGGGACAGACGCAATGGCACACAGCTGGCCCCGGTGGGCTGCGCAATTATGCATTTCCCCCAGTGAGCCTTCTTGCACTGGTGCTGTGCAAGGTCAGGGAGGACGAGGAACAGGTCATCCTGGTGGCCTCTTACTGGCCCACCCGGACCTGGTTCACGGATCTTACGCTCCTCACGACAGCACCTCCCTGGAAAATTCCCCTAAGGAAGGCCCTTCTTTCTCAGGGACGGGGCACCCTCTGGCACCTGCACCCAAACCTCTGGAACCTCCACGTCTGGCCCCTGGACGGGATGCGGAAGATCTAGTGGATCTACCACCTGCAGTCATAGACACGATCAACCAAGCCAGTGCTCCCTCCACCAGGCAACTTTACGCCCTAAAGTGGCACTTGTTCGCGAATTAGTGTTCTTCTTGAGCCGAAGACCCGCAGAGGTGCGCAGTTCGGTCAGTGCTTTTGTTCCTGCAGGAGAGGCTGGAGGGGAGGCTGTCCCCCTCCACCTTGAAGGTGTATGTAGCTGCTATCGCAGCCCACCACGACGCAGTAGATGTCAAGTCCCTAGTTAAGCATAACTTGATAATCAGGTTCCTGAAAGGTGCCCGGAGACTGAACCCTACCCGGCCTAGCCTGTTCCCCTCCTGGGATCTCTCAGTGGTCCTCTCAGGCTTTTGTCCACCAAATCAAAGTCATTGGGTGAAACCAACATGTAGGTAATCATTTTGTTGTTTATGTTGACCATAAAAATCATAAAAGAGATCTTTAGACCCTCAAGACTGAGTATGAAGTTTTAAAAAACTGATATAAATATCTGATATTTATTTTGACATTTTAATGAAAAGGCACATTTTGTTCATGTGGTGTAACCCTGAGAAAACTTCTTGATAGTTTTGACTCAAACATTCATAATATTTATACAAAAATATTTATTTATTTTATCTTGAAAAATGTGCTTGAAAACTTTTTGGAATTTAACAATTAAGTTGTTTATACTCTAATGTATTCAAGGTGCAAAGAAAGTATTATAATACTTTTTACTTAATGGTTACACCGTATGACAATTTTAAAGGTATATTTTTATTTTTGTAGAAAATGCTATAAAGGTTTTTCAAAAATATATGAAACCAAATTGGACACAAAGATTTTTTAAAGATTTCCCATTATAACACCTTGTACAACCTTATTTGTCAATGAGCCATATTAGTAGTATTAGTATTAGTCAAAAACATATTTGACTACACCATCCCCCTTGAATTTTATTTCAATGGAGGATTTTATTTGTTTGTATTTTGCATGATAGCGGAAAATAATCTGTCAGCAAACAGAGTTAAAGTTACATTCAAACTGAAAATCACATCAACCTGAGGTTTTATTGAAAAATGTTGCCCTCACAGTGATTGCAGGTTGTGAAATGAGTTGAAAATAAAATAAAATAAATAAATACATAAAATGTACTCCCTTTCAATGCATGAGTGTGAATTGAATTGACCATGATTGAGTGTTGAACTGGAATGATAGAAAGAGGAATTTTCTAAATTCAGGGTAAATTAAAGCATTCTGGCAAATGAAGTGATATATACAGGTATACTGTATATATATATATATACTGTAAATGAATTACATATGAATTTTGTTAGGTGGCCTTTCAAACATTGATATCATCATATTTTAAAATCATACTGTAAAGGGATTAATGTAAAGAATGAGGTGAGATCAAGTTTGACAATATCAATAATTTTTTAATATAAAACTGAAACAAAAAGACAAACACACACACACACACACACACACACACACACACACACACACACACACACACACACAGACAGAGGTGTCGGACAGCTGTCTGTAAATCTCTCTCTCTGTCCAACTGCAGTCTCCATACGACCTTTATCCCTCTCTGAGGCTTGATTAGGTAATTAGGGGCCTGGTGTGTGGAATCACGACCCGGCCCTGCCCTCCGCCCTGTCACACATACTTCATATGTTGCATGTATGATATTATGTTAATGGTTAATTCATAAAAACATTCAAATGTATTATTGAAAACTACACTTACAGCAGGTATATGAATTTCTTTGAAGTTTAATTTAATTCAAATTCTACTTCCTTATTCATATTTGAATTACAATGCTGCATTATTTTAGCTGCCTTTATTGAAAAAGTCAGCTCAATTCAGTAATTAAATTAGATTTTAAAAGGCATTCTAAATCCAATTCTGAATAGTGCACACTGAATTCAAACTGTTTTATGTTTCAAGCTATTGAAAACATCTGTAACTTAATCATTCTCTCTTTCATGCAGAATATTGTATGCACCATGGGACTAAAGTGGTACCCCACCCCAGAGGCATTTCATTGCATCAAGGGATGTGAGGTAAGACCTGACATATTCTACTCTCAACAGGTTGTTTTCGTTGGTTATATTAATTTTATCCATGTTTTATTCGCAATTTGTGTTTGGTTACACAATCTGAACTCCTGTTCTAAGGTAGAATGATAACATCCATTACCACCACTTGGATTTTGTCATTGTTTCAGGTTAATCTCCCAGCCATAGCACTAAACTCTGTACCTTCATGGAGGTCTGGCGAAGCCTTTTCTCTGGAGCCTAACCTTGAACAGTTGTTTCTGCCATCTTCTCACACCGTTTGAAGTCTAATACATAAATAAACATGCTGTGCTTGGTGTCTTCCTCTCTTGTGCTCTGTGGACCCATCTAGCTTAATCTGAGTCAGGTTCAACAGGGCCAACAAAAGCAGACAAGTGGGATTTGTTACCACCTTTGTTTTGTTTTGAAGGACAATTTGTTTTCTTTTGCATTTTAGACGAACCTGGAAAAATCATCTAGTGGATATTATGTTCCCACTTTCCTCAAATCACCAAACTACTGTGTCTTTTTGCTGATAGAGCTGTTGAGGAAGTGCTAGAGTTGGCAAAAAATATGTCCTGATGACAATTTACATTTACTATTGAAAAGACTAAAGCAACATTTCTACATGTTTTTATCTTTGATCATCATTTTTAAAAGCAAATGTGTTTTTTGCATTTCTTGCCCTGCTACTAAGAAAGTGCTCTTCACCTCAGTTCTAAGAAAAGCTTTAACAATTATCGGAATCCCACTCTCATCTATAATAAGTCCTGCAGTAGTACGGCACTGAGGTGACCAGTTTATTATTGATTTGGGCCACAACAGCAGACTATTGAACCCACCTCCCCTTGACCCAGTTTCATTGGGTGGTAATCAGCAGCCCTCTGGAAGCATTTGGGTCAAGCCAGAGAGATGATTTCAAACTGGAAAAGGTCACAGGTGTGTTGGGCAACCTTTTGTGCCTGTCAAGATGGAAATGTGCAGTAACTCCCAAGGGAGACACATATAAGTTTAATAGGGCTACGGTTTCCCCATTAAAAGCAGCCTCCTCAATCCACGAGCCCGGGAATACCAACTAAATTTTTCCAGGTCAACATAATTGCAACAGACTCAAGTCTGTGCATCTATTTTTACACAGTTGTGGATTCATGGATGTGTGAATGGCTGTCTCTTTCTTTCTTCCTGGGTTTATGTGAATTTATGGATGGACGTCAGTTCATTGTGAAACGGATTATAATACAGCAATGAGCCTCATGTTAATTGTGACAATGAAGAGTTTATTTATATAACCTTATATTCATCATTGATAAAGGATGTTGTTTAGGTTTATGTGTAGTTGTAAAAATTCCCTGTTACTGAGCACAGTTGCCGTTTTTTTCTCACTAGCCCTTCATGGGTGATAATTACTGCGATGCCATCAACAATCGAGCATTCTGCAACTATGATGGTGGAGATTGCTGTCATTCTACTGTTAAAACTAAAAAGGTAAGGTTTATCTTTTTTTACATTAAAGAGGTGACTGTTAGTTTGTACCAAGGATTTACCTTAATTAAGCTTAAAGGAATAGATCACCCAAAAATTAAAATTCTTGTGTCCATTCGTGCGAAAATATGATGAAAACAATCATGAATATAGAGGTCCATCTTTTTAATGCAGTGGCAGTGGATACTGGCTTACTTTAAAGCTTAAAAAATGTCCCAAAGTATCATAAAAGAAGTCCATGCAACTCATGTATCATATTCCAAGACTTCAGAAGGTATTCGATAGGTAGGTTTTGGAGACAAACAACTTGAAATTTCAGTTATTTCAGTTCATTTCTTGTTCATGAGCGCTATGAGAGAAGCTGGTTCACCATGGTTTACATGAGAACTTGCAGTGGCTTTAGAGCGAAACAATACAAGTTCTCATGTTAACACACAAGCCACTGTGAATGAGCCTCTCTCATAGCGCTTATTAAGTTTGTCACCTTAAACTTATTGTATGCCTTCAGAAGACTTGGAATATGATGCACCATCTGCATGGGCTGCTTTTATTATATGTTTGGGCTCTTTTTTAGGTTTAAAGTAGGGTTTTTCAAAGTCTTAGACAGTGCTCTGGTGCCCAACTGGGGAGTCATGCCCCCAAGTTTGAAAACTACTGCTTTAAAGTGAGTCACTATCCACAACAATTGTACTGAATAGATTGCTTGCAATATTCATTAAAACATCGCCTTATATTTTCCACATGAGGGTGAGTAAATTATGACAGAATTTACAGTTTTGGGTGAACTATTATTCTAAATAACCAGTTACAGTTAAAAAACTCAACAAGCTGTAATTATTTACAAGGTTTGCAAAATACTAAAAAGTGTATTATTACTCTGCTACCATAGATTTATTCTGCTATGCAGGGTAATACATCTTGTGTTGTCATAATTATCTTCTTGGAGAGGAAACTTTTTAAGGACAACCACACCAATGGGGGAAACTCTGTGAACCCTTCCCACAGGGCATTGTAGGAATTGTACATGAATGTGTGAAGCACATGCATGTGTTATGTTTTGTTTTTCAAAGCCATGGCAGCACATGCTAGCACATACAGTTGCCCAAAGAAGACATTTTGGCTAAACTTGAAAATGTAACAATGTCATTGCATTAGATAACAAGTTATAAGTACATCCATATTTTTCAAATAGAATGTTTCACAAAAAGAATTTAGAAAGGTTTTAAAATATAAACCAATAGATATAGAGTTCAATATTAAGAAAAAATATTTACACACTTTCTAGTAGACAAATGTTAGTGTAACCTGACCATTTAATGTGATGAACTCCAGCTGTGGTTATTCTGCAAGGACACCTGTGTGCACTTGTGGGGAAACGTCCTGGTTACTTTCGTAACCTCCATTCCCTGATGGAGGAAACGAGACATTGTGTCGATGAAGTGACACTAGGGGTCACTCTTGAGAGCCCGGAAACACCACTGATCTTTGAGAAAAGGCCAATGTCCTAGTCGTGCCTCTTTTCCCTCTTTTTTCTTCATCTCCCCAGAAAAAGAGAGAATTAGCTAACTGATCGGACGCCAGGGGGGGGGGGGGGGGGGGTAGAACACACCACTGAGACCACACCCTGCCCGGAGAGAGGGGGGAATCAAGAGGAAATACTCCACATGGTCTTGCCAAGTCTATTCGGAAGTATGTCATGTGGAGAAGTCCCATGGTTGGAAGCTCTACGAGCATGGAGACTGGGGCAGAGGGGTCTCTGCCCAAGGAAGATGCAGTAGGCCAATCGGGAAACATTTTTCAGTGGAAATACATTGCAAGGGGTCACCTATAGGGAACCAGCACATGCGGAGCACCTGTCCCAGCACAGGGCGTAGTTAGCACAAGTACTGGGCTGGCAGTGAGTTTCTCCGCAAATTCAACTGCCGCAGGGCTAGGAGGAAATCAACCAGGGGACACATCTGTGAAAACTGTTGGGAATTAACAATGCACATCTTCAGCTTGATGGAGGTGAAAGGTGCTAGGCGCAAGAGGTATACACGGCCGGTCTTTCCGGACTTACTCGTTTGTTCCTGCTAAGACACGGGACGAGACCAGCTCAACTCGGAGATTGTAAAATCTCACAAAGGTGTTGGGTGTAGCCCAGCCCACTGCTCTGCAAATGTCAGGTCTGCCTCCTCCTGGGGCAGCACTTGCAGGTTCACCACTTGGTCCCTGAAAGGGGTCGTGGGCACCTTGGGCACATAGCCCCGTTGGGGTCTTCGTGTCAGGAAGAACACCACTTAGCGAACAAGCGCCACTTCAAGGCATACAGGCACCTCATATAGGTGGCCCTAGCCTGAGTGATGGTGTCTACCACGGCCGGTGGTGGGCCACTGAGGTCTTCTGCATCCCGTGCAAGGGCCAGCATGGAGGTTCCAGAGGTCTGATCACGGGTGCCAGATGGTTCCCCATCCCTCAGAAAGAAGGTCCTTCCTCAGGGTAATTTGCCAGGGAGGGGCTGATGTGAGGAGCATGAGGTCCAAGAACCAATTCTATGTGGGTCAGTAGGGAGCCACTAGGGTGACCTCGTCCTCTCTGGCCTTGCACAGGGTCTGTGCAAGTAGGCTCACTGGGGGAAACACATACTTGCCTATTCCAGGTGGCCAGCTGTGTGCCAGCTCGTCTATGCCGAGGCTGGCCTCAGTCTGGGCATACCAGAGCAGGCAATGGGAGGATTCTGGGGAGGCAAACAGGTCTACCTGTGCCTGCCCATATCGACTCCAAATTAGCTGGACCACATGAGGGTGTAGTCTCCACTATCCCTTTCTGGAGACCTGAAGTGACAGTGCATCCAGTGTGATGTTGAGGTCGCCCGGGATGTGAGTGGCTCGCAGCGATTTAAGGTGCTACTGACTCCAGAGGAGGAAATGGCAGGCAAGATGTGACATGCGAGGGGAGCATAACCCACCTTGGCAGTTGATATAAGTGACCGTAGCCATGTTGGAGGCATCGGTTGTAACCACAACGCGTCTGGAGACCTGCTGTAGGAGCTCCCTGAAAGAGCTTCAGTTGAACCGTGGTCCTCTGTCTGAATGCCTTCCAACAGGCCAGCACCGACTGTGCGCGTTCGTTCGTCAGGTGTGCCGTCATTGAGACTGAGTCCAACTCCAATCCAAGAAAACAGATCTGATCAGGGAGGAGCTTGCTCTTTTCCCAGTTGACCCGAAGCCCTAGCCGGCTGCGGTTCGTGAGCACCAGGTCCCTGTGTTCACACAACACATCCCGAGAGTGAGCTAGGATTAGCCAGTCGTTGAGGTATTTGAGATTGCGAACGCCCGATTCCCTTAACGGGGTAACCTTCCTGAAGATGTCAGGGGACAAGGACATGCCGAAAGGGAGGACTTTGTTCTGGTACGTCTGACCCTCGAATGAAAACCTCAGGAAAGGTCTGTGTCGAGGTGAAATCAAGACGAGGAAGTATGCATCCTTCAGGTCTACCGCTTTTTTCGGTACAGTGAAGTAAGGGCTGTGAGGGCTTTGACGCTCTTTTAGGAATATATTCTCTTTTGTGAGGGAAAACTGCTCTTTTGGAATATACTCTCTTTTTTATCTGCTGAAGCGCCCAGGGGCAATCTCTGCAGTGCACCAGTGCAGAGAGGGGAGAAAGTCACTGTAATGCGCAGGAAGCATCCAGCAGAGGTGAGGGATGGAAATCGCTTGCTTCACAGCTTGAACCATCGACCGTTCGGCTCCGAAGAGGAAATCTAATGAGCGGTAAGCACGTCCCCTCCTTTTATACCTGTATGTCCAGGGGAGTGGCGTGCAAATACCGCGCACCAATTCCCGTTGGCCTTTTATCAAAGATCAGAGGTGTTTCCGGGCTCTCAAGTGTGACCCGCTAGTGTCAGTTCATCGACACAACGTCGAGTGAGTGACAGATAGACTTCATTTATCCATAAAATTACCTTGGAAGCAGTTGGTTAAAAGTAATTGCAAAAATGCAGCAGAAAATGTTAGTTTGTTTACATATGCCACATATTATGTTTTGTCATCTAATGCAATGAAAATCTTTCTTTATAGATGCATTTATCTTTAAGAGAGGTAAAAAGGAAAAGCTCCATGAATGGGTTTTGCACACATCTTGTGTACTGTTCTTCTTCTGTCAGACTTGTCATCCTCTGCCCTCATTCACTTGATCCTCCCTTGCTTTTTCCTTGAGCAAGTTTTCCTGGCTACCAAAGAGAGTGAGGTTCTCTTTTGACAGAGAAAGAATGAAGTAACTTCTCCAAAATTACAACAGCGAACTCTGGAAGCAGGCTAGATCACTCTACCATTGTGTGGTGCCAAAAAGAAAAAAGTTGGCTTGTGTGATGACGCATTTCCCAGCAAAATGCACAAGTTGTTGTGAAAGGTCTAGAAACAGCATTAGGATCTGGACTCCTAATATTTAAATACAACTGTAAATCATATAGGAACTTATAAACTCAGGGGGCCATTTATTTAGTCATACCAGAGGATTACCCAAGCAAATAATAAAACAAACTGCACATCCTCCTCTGACTGAGCTGCTGACCAATAGTGTCAATATGCACACGAGAATTTGGAAAATTCTGTAACACTTTTATTTTATGAATGTATTAGAAAACAAAATTTCAAAACAAGTGGCATCTGCAAGACCTTTTCTCAGAATTAACTGCACATTTTTGCAATTACTGGTCCCAAGGTGGTTTTTAAAAAGATATATGAAATCAGTTCCCTTCCAGATCACACAGGTGTAGTTCAAGTCAAGTCAAGTGTTTTTTATTTTCGTTCAACCATATACAGTTAGTACAGTATACAGTAAAACGAGACAATGTTCCTCCAGGATCATGGTGCTACATAAAACAACATAGGACAAACACCGAGCCACATGAGACTACACAGACTAAATAACATACCTATATAAAGTGCAAATGCAAACTTGTGCAAAAAGTATGGGACAGTACAACAAATTACTAAAAATTAACAGGACAATAGGCACAGTGAGAGACAGTGCAGTGCCGACCAGTACACAGTAGTGCAAAAAGATGACATTTTCTAAAAATGCCAAATGTAAATAAACATACTATGAGATAGTGTTCTATGCACATAGAAGTTATTGAGGTAGCAGCCAGGTACTGTATAAAGTGACAATAATTCAAGTGCAACTCAGGACACATGTGTGTGCGTGTCAGTCCAGTCTCTGAGTATTGAGGAATCTGATGGCTTGGGTGAAGAAGCTGTTACACAGTCTGGCCATGAGGGCCTGAATGCTTCGGTACCGCTTGCCAGATGGCAGGAGGGTGAAGAGTTTGTGTGAGGGGTGTGTGGGGTCATCCACAATGCTGGTTGCTTTGCGGATGCAGTGTTTTTTGTAAATGTCTTTGATGGAGGGAAGAGAGACCCCGATGATCTTCTCAGCCATCTTCACTATCCTCTGCAGGGCTTTGCGGTCCGAAATATTGCAAGTCCCAAACCAGGCAGTGATGCAGCTGCTCAGGATGCTCTCAAATGTCCCTCTATAGAATGTAGTGAGGATGGGGGGTGGGAGATGTGCTTTCCTCAGCCTTCTAAGAAAGTAGAGACACTGCTGGGCTTTCTTGGTAATAGAGCTGGTGTTGAGGGACCAGGTGAATTTCTACGCCAGGTGAACACCAAGGAATTTGGTGCTCTTGACGATCTCCACAGAGGAGCCGTCTATTTTCAGAAGAGAGTGGTCACTCTGTGCTCTCCTAAAGTCAACAACCATCTCTTTTGTTTTGTCCACATTCAGAGACAGGTTGTTGGCTCTACACCAGTCCGTTAGCTGCTGCACCTCCTCTCTGTATGCTGACTCATCGTTCTTGCTGATGAGACCCACCACGGTCGTGTCATAGGCGAACTTAATGATGTGGTTCGAGCTGTGCATTGCTGCATTGTGAATCAGCAGAGTGAACAGCAGTGGACTGAACACACAGCCCTGGGGGGGCCCCAGGGATCAGTATGGTGGTGGTGGAGATGCTGTTCCCGATCCAGACTGACTGAGGTCTCCCAGTCAGGAAGTCCAGGATCCAGTTACAGAGGGAGGTGTCCAGGCCCAGCAGGTTCAGATTTCCCATCAGGTGCTGAGGAATTATTGTGTTGAATGCTGAGCTGAAGACAATGAACAGCATTTGAACGTATGAGTCCTTTTTATCTAGGTGGGTGAGGGCCAGATGGAGGGTGGTGGTGATGGCGTCGTCTGTTGAACGGTTTGGACGATACGCGAACTGCAGTGGGTCTAGTGAGGGGGGCAGCTGGGTCTTAATGTGCCTCATGATGAGCCTCTCAAAGCACTTCATGATGATGGGAGTGAGTGCAACAAGACGGTAGTCATTGAGGCAGGACACTGAAGACTTCTTTGGCATGGGGACGATGGTGGTGTCCTTGAAGCACGTTGGAACGACGGCGCTGCTCAGAGAGATGTTGAAGATGTCGGTAAGAACATCTGCCAGCTGGTCTGCACATCCTCTGAGCACTCTGCCAGGAATGTTGTCTGGTCCAGCAGCCTACCGTGGGTTGACTCTACGTAGAGTTTTCCTCACATCACCCGTAGTAAGACAGAGCACCTGGTCGTTGGGCAGAGGGGTGGTTTTCGTCGCCACCACATCATTCTGTGCTTCAAACTAGTGTAGGAGTCGTTCAGCGCATCTGGAAGGAAGGCATCTTTGTCACAGGCAACTGATGTTGTCCTGTAGTTGGTGATGGCCTGGATGCCCTGCCACATGTGGCACGTGTCGCTGCTGTCCTGGAAGTGACTGTGGATTCTCTGGGCGTGTGCACGCTTTGACTCTCTGATGGCCCGGGACAGTTTGTCCCTCGCTGTTCTTAGTGCAGCCTTGTCAGGTGGAGTCTCGGGTCCTCAGCAGCGCACGCACCTCCGCAGTCATCCACGGCTTCTGGTTGGAGCGTGTGGTGATGGTCTTGGAGAAGGTGACATCATCAATGCACTTGCTGATGTAGCTGGTCACTGATGCTGTGTATTTCTCCAAGTGTGTAGAGTCACCATATGTTGCAGCCTCCCTGAACATGTGCCAGTCAGTACACTCAAAACAGTCCTGAAGAGCAGAGATGGTTCCTGCTGGCCAGGTTTTCACCTACTTCTGGAGCAGTTTTGTGCATCTGACGAGCGGTCTGTTTGCTGGAATTAGTATAACATAGATGTGGTCTGAGTAGCCGAGGTGGGGGCGGGGCTCCGCCCAGTACGCGCCTGGGATGTTTGTGTAACCAAGATCAAGCTTGTTCGCTCCCTCTCCTTGCAAAGTCCACATACTGATGGAATTTAGGGAGCACTGTCTTGAGATTCGCATGGTTGAAATCTCCGGCGACAATAAACATTCCGTCAGGGTGAGTGTTCTGCAGTTCGCTCATAGCCCCATACAGTTCACAGAGCACTTCCTTAGCATTAGCGCTGGGGGGAATGAAAACTCTGGTTCTAATAACAGTGGTGAATTCCACACTGGCAGTCACAAGCTCCACCAGCGATGAGCAGTAACTAGAGACTAGCATAGAGTTCTTGCACCATTCTGTGTTGATGTAAACACACAAGCCACCACCGCGAGTCTTACCACACAGAGCTTAATTTCTGTCGGCACGAAACGAGGTGAGCCCGAGGTGGAACTCGTCACGGTGCCACGTCTCCATGAAAACAGAGACGCAGCAGTCTCTAAGCTCACGCTGCGTAGTCTGCTGGAGTTGGATGTTGTCCAGTTTGTCCAGGGAGCAAACATTTGAGAGCAGGATAGACGGCTAGGTTTTTTTTTTAGCCTAGCATGGACCCCCCGCCCTCTTGCCGCACTTTCGCTTCTTCGCACACCGCTTACAACGTCCCCTCCCATGGGCACCGGCATCAGGCGACACTGAGGACTGGAGGCCTGGTCTCCACAGCAAGCCGAGTTCGCGTAGCAACTCCCGCAGATCATCATGCAGCTTGGTTGTTGCATGAATCTTATATTTTAACAGTGTCTGGCGATGGTACACATGAACAACGGTTGCTCGATGTCCATGTGCCGTAAAAGTCGGGCTAAGTGACAAAAATAGCACCATTTTGGATCCGGAGTGGCCGCTGCTTGCTACCACGCCCCCATCTTGGATCTCTGTTTCACAGTCAATTACTCATCACATTAACTATGATCACGTTCCACCAACGTTTATTAACCAGAATGTGGCTAAATGCATTTGTCGTAATTTATATATATATATACAGTATATATATATATATATATATATATATATATATATATATATATATATATATATATATTGCTTTATCATTTAAAATATTTAGCTTGAAAAGATTACACATCTTATGGTTTCTTCAAAATATGTGCTACTTGGTTTTGCATTTTGTTATTTAATGCAGTGACATTCATACATTTGTCTTTTGTGTCCAACTACTTTACTGGGGCACTATATAACCAGGTATATACCCTGGCACTTCTCAACCCCCATATACTTAAGTTGTACCCATCTTAAATATGCCCTTACTATAAGTTGGTTCCACCACAGGGTAAATGCATTTTTCCAGTGTTGTTTTGTATTTAGAGAACCAGAAAATGCAAAATTTTTGCTACATTTTACACTTTTGACATGACAAGGCTGCCCATCTACAGAACACAAACAGCTAGTACACTGGGTGTAATAGAATCATTAATTCACTAAATGAAAAGTATTTCTTAGATAAGTGTTTTAACCAGAATGCACAGAAGTTCTGAACATTTTCTTAAGGCAACTCTTGTCATTTCATGGCTAATTTATGTATAAACAGTATTTATTTTATTGTATATGGCAGGCACATCTTGCAGGATGACTTGATAGAGGTCAGTTATTGTAGATCTGGGGCATATCAGGTCATCCCAGACAGCACTGAAATTATGTTTTGATTTCTAAAGTCTCCCACAATGTGATGGTTTATTGGATTTAGTAAACACGGAATTCAATCGCCTCACTGAGTGGCTCTCACTAGAGTTCTTTGTACTGTGTCCATTTCAGTGGTCTTAGAAAATGAGGCTTTTTGCATTGTTTCTTTGAAAGGACCATGTATTTTTCAATCCAACGTTCCAATAAGTCATAGTATACATTGCTTGTATTTGTCAGAGCTCCTGTCAGCCAAGGTCTTTCCTCCCAAATGCGCCATCAATAGTGGATAACTGCCCTCACAAGGCCCACAGAGCAATTAGGAAAAACTAGCCTGGGCCTCTGACGTGCTACGAGCAGACAGAAAAGCAACATTGACACAAAGCATCCTATTAGTTTGTTGGGCTTGAGGATCACCAGGTTTTGAATGCATGCCACATAATGATGAGGTCTTCCATTTTAGAGGTGAAGTCATGATGGAAGAAGTCATTTTGGTCCCAGGTGATGTTTTTAGTGGACAAGGATGCTAAACAATTTTCTTCCAAAGTTCTTTGGATTTTTATAGAATGCTTAGTGAAACTATATTTTCATAAGATTGTCTTATGATGTGTAGATATGGGGAGTTGATATGAGATAGCTGACATGTCCTGTGGTGTGCCGTGCTTAACTCTTTCTAAAACTATTTTAATTTTGTTCATTATTTTATGATTATGCATGAAGCTTTGATGAGTTCATATTAGGGGTGGGCGATATGACCAAAATCTTATATCACAATATGTGTAATTTTATAATAAGATAACTATATATATCGATAACTATATATTTTGCAATATAGTAAAAATAAATTAAATTCTTATAAACCAATAACAATTTGTTAACATAATAAATAACCATATTGTAATGCTTATTTTTGGAAAATCTAGTCAGTGAAATAAATAATTCTAAAATGAAAGCTACTTCCTCTTATATTATATTCTCTTTATTTAGAACTTGACAAACAAAGTTCAAAATAAAATAAACACTCAGTTTTAAATCAACCTTACCATAATACTCAATTTCACATTGCTACATTTCAGTCTGATATGTTGTTGACCAATATTATTATAAACTTTCCACAAGAAACTGAAATCTTTAATATGTCTTTCTGCAATAACACGTCTTGCAGAAAATACATTTAAAATATATTTATAAACACTTCTTGCAAAAAATTATTATTAAAAAAGACTGAATTAATGTGGCGCACGTCTTTTAGATTTCATAATATTCTTTAGTGTGCTTCATTTTAAGGTGTTAAAACAGATTTTATTACCACAAGTGATTTTCGACGTGCGACACTTTGCAGATTAATTTTTTTAAATCTGTGTTATCTTTTGTGAACCAGATATTGCACCTGTTTTGATAACAAAAATCCCTTATCTTTACATCACATAAATAAAAATAAATCAAATGATGGAGAAGTACAGATGTGTGGTATAGTCAAGTGCACCTCGGCATGTTAAACAGATGATTCAGGTGGATCACAGTGACGGTGTCCCGTCAGAGTGTGTCAGTCAGGTCATGGTGGACTGCTGCACCCTTCTCTGTAGAGCACTCAGAACAGGCCCACAAAATCAGAATAGCAAAGAATCGGCAGCAAGTTTGTGGGCGCGATTGCGGCATTGCCTGATCTGCACAATTCCTTTAGTGAATCTATCGTTAAAGCAGCATGTGAAAATAATGGGCAAATTAATTCCCCGCTCAAGCCTGGTTTCATTTTCATGTGAAGCGTGCCCACTGATAGATTCGGTCACACTGCGCACATGGTTATTTACATATCGCTCTATAAATGATATAGCAAAATCTCTGTCGATTGACACTTTAGATCATCCCCACTATATATCGTCATATCTGCCATCCCTTGTTCATATTAATTGAGAGACTGCATGTAATATTTGAACTTTTAAAAAATGTATTTGTTACACTCTAGGGACCCCTTTATTTTAGGCAAGTTTGAGCATTTAGCAGCAAGTGGGTAAGAACTCTAGATTTTTTGTTAGGAAAAGGTAAACAAACTTGGTGTTTTTTTAAATCTGTGTTAGCTTTTGTGAACCAGTTATTGTACCTGTTTTGATAACAAGCTCCTCTTCATTTTTATAACATATCTTTTGATCACATCAGTTAAAATAAATCAAATGATGGAGACGTACAGATGTGCGGTGTAGTCAAGTGCACCTCTGCAAATGTACCGGCAAATGTTTGTGGTGAATCGCAAGCTTATTTGCATATGAAAATAATGAGTTGGAAATTTGAGGCAAGTTTGCAGCATTTAGCAGCTAGTGGGTCAGAACGTCTAGGTTACGTATGTAACCTCCGTTCTCTGATGGAGGGAACGAGACATCGTGTCGAAGAAGCGACACTAGGGGTCTCTCTTGAGCTCCAAATATGCCTCTGATCTATGAAAAAAGGCCAATGAGAAGTTGGCAGACAGTATTTGCATACCCCCGCCCCGGACATATGTGTATAAAAGCGGGGAAATACGTCGAGTTCATTCAGGATTTTTCTGAGGAGCCGGAAATGGTCCGGCCACTATAGTGGCTCGGATCAGCGATGTGGCCAGGAGGATACGACGTCTCGTTCCCTCCATCAGGGAATGGAGGTTACATATGTAACCTAGACGTTTCCCGTCTGTCACTCACTTCGACGTCGTGTCGAAGAAACGACACTATGGGTCCACTTCAAATCACGCCATGTGCTGAGCCGTGTACATGTACTGCTGACACAGGCTCAGACTGGGTGAGCAGACCCGATGGTGGTGGCCCAGGCGAGTCATCAGCATCAGACGCCGCTGTAACGCTCTCCGATGCAGCAGTGAGATCATCCAATTCCGGGAGCTCAAGGGACCGGCCGGCCGGTCGTGAAGCGGGCCGCACTCATCCCGAGCTCAGGTTTTGGAGCAAGCAAGCGTGTGGGAGGCAGGTGGTTCGAGGGGGTTTACCCGGCGAAACGCAACCCGTCATTATCCCCAAATCATCTTCATTGCCTGCGGTGCCTGCCCCAATCCCGTAGGAAGGAGGCGAGGTGCGGGGGGTGGCTGAAGTGGCTTTCTCTCATGACAAAAGAAAGCCGCAACCGCAATTCTGGAACAGCCATGTTCTTGCACTGAGAACATGAACCATTGGAGGGAAATCACTCATCCCGAGCTCAGACGGAAGCAAGCAAGCGTGCTGGGGAGGCGGGTGGTTCGAGGGGGTTCACCCGGTGAAACAGAACCTGTCATTATCCGCAAATCGCCTTCATCTCCTGTAGCGCCTGAAAGTGGCTTTCTCTCATGACAAAAGAAAGCCGCGACCGCAATGTTGCCATGGCACTGAGCACATGAACCATTCATAAAACGCTGCCTGCGTGTGATCGCAGCCCAGGCAAGCGAGGCAGCTTTTATGACCGTGAGAGTTGGGGAGAAATCACTGCATCCAGAAATTACACAGGGGCGGAATGGCATCTTTATAAAGAAGCACCCTGAAAAGGACGTTCAACGCCGCTGTGTATTGCTCTTTTAAAAGAAATATCACTAATATGCTCTTGCACTGTCGAAGCGCCCAGGGGCAAATTGCACTGCCGTGCAAGGAAGGAGAAAGCAGCTGTAGTGCGCCGTAGATCCAACAGCAGAGAGCGTCAGAGGAACAGGAACGAGTGTGTGACTTGCAGCTCGCTGCAGTACAACCATCGGCTCCGAAGAAAATTTCTGAATGAACTCAATGTATTTCCCCGCTTTTATACCCGTATGTCTGGGGCGGGGTATGCAAATACTGTCTGCCAACTTCTCATTGGCCTTTTTTCATAGATCAGAGGCATATTCGGCGCTTAAGAGAGACCCCTAGTGTCGCTTCTTCGACACAACGTCAAAGTCAATGACAGACGGGGAACTCTAGATTTTTTGTTAGGGAAAGGTAAACAAACTTGGTGAAACAGTAAATGATGACCAGTGACATGAACTAAGATATATAATTTCCTTTATACAGTCATATACATTTTAACCTCAAAACTTGATGTAAATAAATAAAAGTCCATAGGCACATTAAGCGTCAACTACTGTACCCATATACAAGTAAGCAGAGTAAGGTAGAGATAGTAGTAGAGTAAAGAATTAAGGAATATTGTTTAGTTGAACATGATCACATGGAAAGTGAAGTTTCTACAATTTTACAAACTGAAGTCTGGCAGTAATTTGTGGCCATACGAAAGAAGAATTTCAAAACATTCAAACAGTCATAAATTTGTGGGCAGATTAGTCAAACCTGCTCATGTTATATATCCCGCTGAGGCTGTTGGTGGTCTCACAAACTGTCTGCTGTCCCAATGACATCAATCCAGAAAAGGTCACACGTTGTGAGAACATTCAGTTGTTGCAAGGTTTGCTAAAGGAAAGGCATACTGACAGATTAGCTTAGTGTAAATATCTGCAGACTTCTCCACTTTACTTCTTTCAAGCTTATCAGAGCTTGTCTGACTCTTGTGAAATGCTTTTCAGTGATCAGATTGTCTCTTTGCTGACAATAAAACATCAAGAGAGGGACCTGAGCCATGTCTAGAGACCAGAATATCATAGATATCATATAGCGTGTGGCCTTGTTTGACTCGTTTGACATCCGAAACACTCTAACAACCACATAGCATAGTGCTAAACTTCACAGAACTCCTATACAACCACATAGCAACACCCTGGCAAGCACATACAATACCCTTGTACAATACCCAATCACCAGTCATATTGTATTTAGAAAATATAAAAAAATCTGGTTTTTAATTTACTGTAGCAACACAGCCAAGACAGTCTATTTTAAAGTACTAACCAAACAGATTTGATCTATATACAAGGACAGTGGCCATTCCACTCGGACATTTTCACCCAAAGACTTCTATTCAAACATTCAACTGTACACCAATATTTACATCTTCGTGTTTCTTTAATTCAGACTTCGTTTAAATTTTTTTTTTTAGGTGTTTAAGATTTCTGCAAAAGAAAAAAATGCACAGTATTTTCTTGTGAAATATTTTTGTTTTGCTATGTTTCGTTTGCTTTTCCTGGAAATGATTCAGGGATGGCTGAGAGTGACGAAAATTTTTTAAAGAGAGACACATACATACACTCAAAAACTGGAGAAGTGTGGTCAGTTGTAATGAGGAGTGTGGCAATGGAGGGAATGTTGTCAGCCAAAGTTTGTGGGCAATATGTATGGGCTAAATTTACAGTTGGGAAACTCCCCTATGGTGGATGGGGACACCAAAAGGAAAGGCCTGTATAGTTCTCAGGGCAATGAGAGGGCATTCCTCTCCTTAGTGCTCCTCAGACAAGAGATCCCTTGTTCCTCTGTATCCATGTGCACACGTTCACTCCGTCAGATAATCAGAATCTGAGTGAGTTCAGAGTAAATAAAGACAGTGTAAACATATAGCTTGTAGGTAACAAAAATAGTGTGCCACTTTCTGTCATCACATCAAAGTTAAAAACAATAGATACCGCAAAAAGTGTGATATAAAATAGAAGTACAGGTTAGGATCAAGATCTTAAAATATTTTTGAAATATAATTTAGGCAATATATAGACACTTGGGGTATTCTCACTGGCAATTGCTGCCATCAGAGATTTTAATGACAGCTGGTGGCAACACGCTCAACAAGCTACGTGATAAGATGCGTGGGTTGACGGTCTAAGACACGAAGGCAGCTGGGGTTCGTCCTCTGCCACCCGGATTGAGGCGAATCACTCTGCCACCATGAGGACTTAGAGCGCATTGGGAACTGGGCATTCCAAATTGGGAGAAAAAGGGGGGAAAAAAACAAAAGAAAGAAAATAGCTTAAAGGAGTATTCCGGGCTCAATACAAGTTAAGCTCAATCGACAGTATTTGTGGCATAATGATGATTTCTAAAATTTAGACTCGTTCCTCCTTTTCTAAAAGCAAAAAAATGTAGGTGACAGTGAGGCACTTGAATGTGATTTTGTAAAAGCACTTAAATGAATTTTTCTGTGAAAACTCATGCATTACTTGAGCTATAAAGTTGTTTAAATTATAATTTTTATAGTCATTTTAGGGTTTGTTGACATTGCCTCGTCATGGCAACAAAGTTGTTCAATTGGTTCTAAATTTACACAAATTGTAAGTGATTTTATCACACTAAAATAATGTTCACACGGATATTGTTTCCATCTTGTGGCTATACTTTTGAAAAAGTTAATATTTCAACAAAAAACAATTGGCCCCATTCAATTCCATTGTAAGTACCTCAATGTAACCCATATTTTTCTTTTTTTTTTTTTTTTTAAGAAATGGAGGGTCAAGTCAAAATTTTTTTTTTGTGGTAATCAATATTATGCCACAAATTCTGTTGATTGATCTTAACTTGTATTGAACCCGAAACATGCATAAATGTTTACAAATCCTTTGAAGTTAATAGACTATTTAATTCATTGATGATTTTACTATATATATTGTAAATAAGATTAATTAAACTGCTATCAAATATATTTTATACAGTTATTGTATTTACCTAATTTGACTTTAAACGGTTTCAAGCTAAAACTATTTCCGTGACATTTACACACATTTTCCTCCCAATTCTGATTCTAACAATGAGAAAAAAATATGGTCATTATGATATTCTCATTACTGCAATGTGCAATTTTATTTTTATTATATAGTATTTATACATCATAGCAGTACTCCATTGGTACTGCCATTAATATATATATATATATATATATATATATATATATATATATATATAAATAATATTCAGATAATTAAAATGCAGTACATTCTTGTGGCAGAAGAGTTAATAATTGATAAGACAATACAAAAAGCAGCTTTAGAATACAATGCAGACCTGCCAACCATGGGAAAATATTTTGAGTACCACAAAAGTGTAACACTAAGTTCACCTGCTTTTGCACCACTTCGCTTTGCACACGGTCATTTCCACCATATCATCAAGTTATTGAATATATAAATCGGCTATGAAGAAAACAATACAATCATATATTCTTGAGAAGAACTCTTTTAATATTTTACAAACTTGCACTGCCCTGGGCTATATTACAATATACAGTGAAAGTCAAAAGTTTCAGTACACCTGCTTAAAACGTCTATGTTGCGGATGTAACCTCCGTTCCCTGATGGATGGAACGAGATGTTGTGTCGAAGAAGCGACACTAGGAGTCTCTCTTGAGAGCCTTTCGCATCTCTGATCTATGAGAAAAGGCCAATGAGAAATTGGCAGACAGAATTTGCATGTCCCGATCCCGTACATATGGGTACAAAGGGAGGGAAATGCAGGATATTTCTGAGGAGCCGCCAATGACGTTCGGCCGCAACAGTGGCTCGGTTCAGCGACGTGGCCGGGAGGACACAACGTCTCGTTCCCTCCATCAGGGAACGGAGGTTACATCCGTAACCTAGACGTTCCCCATCTGTCACTCACTTTGACGTTGTGTCGAAGAAGCAACACTAGGGGTCCAATTTAAATCACGCCATGCGCTGAGCCATGTACGTCTACTGCTGACAATGGAGCGGGCAGGTATTTTATGTGCCAAAGCAACCAGCTGTGTCAGACTGCATGTATCCTTCCCCAGTGCCCCATAAAATCATTAAAGCCTTCTGGTTCTTTACCCCTGACAGGGGGGAACAAGGCAACGTGCCAAGCATGGGAGCAGGCCGCACCAGCCGCGCCTTTTCTCTCTCTCTATGTTTCTCACATAGAGTTAAAGTGGGTGGGGCCATCTTAACGCTATCATATTGCCTCGGGGAAGGCAATCTTTCACAGTTCCTATTCTTTCAGGGGGAAAAGACCCTGAGGAGACCACACCTGCCCAGACTGGGGGAGGTAAAGAGTGGTGAAATACATCTCATGGGCTTTTAGGTCACATGTGGACAGTGGCGTGGTGGTAGATCCTGCCTATTGGGAGTGAGGAGTTGCTACAGGACTGCCCAAGGGAGACACGGGTCTGCTCGCAAGGGGACCATACCGCGGACAATACATACAGGGGGATAAGTCCATGTAGGAGCCTGTCCTGTGGAGCACCTATTCCAGTATAGGGTAGATTGAGTACCCGCATTGGATTTGGTCGGCGAATTCCTTCGCTGAATTCGAGGACCAGAGGGCTCGGGAGGAGTCATCCAGGGAGCAGAGTTAGTGGGATCTCCTGGGATAAGAGTGCATGGTTTTACCTCAGCAGAGGGAAAGGGTGCCTGGTGCAAGCGGTCCACCTGGTCAGTTGTCAGCATGTTACCGAGTTCTACCGGCTCGGAACTGAATAAACACGGGACGAAACCGACTCAACCCTGAGATTCTAAAATCTCGTAAAGGTAATGGGTGTTGTCCAACCAGCTGCTCTGCATATGTCTGCTAAGGAGGTACATCTGGCCATTGCCCACAAGGATGCAACACTTCTTGTTGAGTGTGCTCTTCCCCGCAAAAAGGGAGGGGCACGGCCTGGGTGTGATAGGCCAATGTAATGGCGTCAACTACCCAGTGGGAAAGCCTCTGTTTGGGGACAGTGTTCCCTTTCCGCTGTCCACCAAAGCAGAAAAAGAGCTGCTCAGAACGTTTAAAGTTCTGCATGCGGCCCAAATGGATACGTAAAGCACGTACCGGACACAGCAACGAAGGGGCTGGGCATGCCTCCTCCCAGGGCAGCTTCACTTGCAGGTTCACTACCTGGTCCCTGAAGGGAGTCGTAGGAACCTTGGGCACGTAGACCGGTCACGGTCTTAGCTTAGGCAGGTGTCGCTGACAGAGAACGCTTGCAGGTCCCTGACCCTCTAATGGAGACGAGCGAGATCAGGAGGGCCGTCTTCAGGGAGAGGGCCTTGAATTCGACTGATTCTAGTGGCTTGAAGGGGGGGTCTTTGAAGGCCCGAGAGAACCACTGAGAGATCCCAGGAGGGGAACAGTCTTGGCTGGGATGGATTCAACATCCAGGCGCATCTTTAGGAACATGAAAATTAAGTTGTGCTTACCAAAGATTTGCCTTCTGTTGCATCGTGGTGGGCCGTGATAGCAGCTACATACACCTTCGTGGTGGAGAGGGACAGCCTCCCCTCCAACCTATCCAGCAGGGATGAGAGCACTGACCCAGCTGCGCACCTCTTTGGGTCTTCAGCCCGGGAAGAACACCAATTTGCGAACAAGCGCCACTTCAGGGCGTAAAGTTGCCTGGTAGAGGGAGCTCTGGCTTGGTTGATCATGTCTATGACAGCAGGTGGTAGGCCAACTAGATCTTCCGCATCCCATCCAGGGGCCAGACATGGAGGTTCCAGAGGTCTGGGTACGGATGCCAGAGGGTGCCCCGTCCCTGAGAAGGAAGGTCCTTCCTCAGGGTAATTTGCCAGGGTGTGGCTGTCGCAAGGATTACGAGATCCGAGAACCATGTCTGAGAGGGCAAATAGGGGCCCACTAGAGTGACTTGTTCCTTGTCCTCCCTGATCTTGCACAGCACCTGTGCAAGAAGGCTCATTGGGGGAAATGCGTACTTGCGCAGTCCAGTGGGGCCTCTTTCCAACGGTCCGCGGCTGCGTGCCCATTGCACACAGTGCCCCAACCCAATCTGGAGGCGTCGGTAGTGACCAGGACGCATCGGGACACCTGCTACAAAGGGACTCCTTTCTGAAGAAAGCAGAGGTAGGTAGGCAGGGGTGATAAACACACGGTGCATGCCGTGGCGCCATGCTCGTCTTGGGACTCGAGGCTGGTGCCAGTGCTGAAGCAGTCTCATATGCATCAACCCCAGCGGCACGACCCCAGGAGCCTTTGGAAATGTTTTAGGAGGGCTGATGCGCCCTGACCTGAACAAGGTGAGGCATTCAGCACTGACTGCACGCACTCGTTGGTGAGGCATGCTGACATTGAGACTAACTCCATGCCGAGAAAAGAGATGCTCTGAACTGGGGCAAGCTAGCTCTTTTCCCAGTTCACCTGAAGCCCTAAACGGCTGAGGTGCCTGAGCACCTGGTCCCTGTGGATGCACAGTAAATCTCGGGAGTGGGCTATTGGATGAGCCAGTCGTTGAGGTAGTTGAGTATGCGAATGCCTGCTTCCCGAAGCGGGGCAAAGGCTGCCTCTGCGACCTTCATAAAGACGCGAGGGGACAGGGACATGCCGAAGGGAAGGCAAAATTGAGACGTGGAAGTACGTGTCCTTCAGGTCTACTTTGTGCAAGGCCCAGTTGAAAACTCGCAAGTCTTTTCTTGGGTATGTTGAAGTAAGGGCTGTATGGACCCTTCTTCATCTTGGCTGGAGGGACAGGCTATATCGTGCCTTTGCCGTGCACTGCGGTAAAGTAGATGCCCGCGAAGGGGGGCGGAGGCCTGTTTTTGTGAATCGCAGCTCACTGCTCTCACAACCAGTCGGCTCCGAAGAAAATTTCTGAATGAAACAGACGCATTTCCCTCCCTTTGTACCCATATGTCTGGGGGTGGGACATGCAAATTCTGTCTGCCAATTTCTCATTGGCCTTTCTCATTGATCAGAGATGCGAAAGGCTCTCAAGAGAGACCCCTAGTGTCACTTCTTTGACACATTGTCGAAGTGAGCGACAGCCGGGGAACCATATTTTTCATGATTAATGTTTAATTGTATGATGTGTGCTTATACAAACTGATAAACATATTTGCATTCAGTTATTTAATAAAAATTGAAATAATCAATTTTTATATTGTAATATGTTTTCATTTTAAAGTATTTACAAAAACTTGTGTTGTAATGTAAAAAAAAAAAAAAAAACACTGTAAACACTGTCAATTATGAATAAGACTCAAGAATCTGTTCAGGATTTCCATTTTATTTAATAATTAAATAATTGAATCAGCTTATATAGCCAAACATATGTTGGAACAGGCCTAATGGAAACATATGTAGCCTATTCAGTTAAAAAAAATCTAGGAATGTAGGACTTTGTAACTTGAGGTTTAGCCACATTATTACCTTAAGCTCCTTGGATGTCAAAACCGTAATTGCACAATGTGCAAAATGCTTGTTCTTGCAGTTTTGAGGGGCGGAGGAATGGCCATTGCTCCTGATTCTTTGTGAGGAACTTCTGAGGAACTTTTGTTTCTTTTTAGGTCTGTTGCTTTATCTCTCCCTGTCAGTGTCCTCCTCATCTGATGTCATAATTATTATAACTGCAAGGCACACACACACCTCCCGGTAATGTCGTTGGTTAAAAAGTACACCTAGTTTTGTACAATTTAAGTTTGAGCTTTGTCAGTCTCTTAAAGCTTTGAAGGGTGTAAGGAGCACCAAAGCAATAAAGACTATAGATTGTTGTAAAGCCTTGAAATATTATCCTTTTTAAGGATTTTTTTATTTATTTTGTAATTAGAGATATGATTTTGATTTTAATACCCCCATGTATATAGTTTTTAATTTTTGTGTTATTTTGTTGTTTATTTTATTTATTTGTAATATATTGTATTAATATTATTGTTATTTTTACTGATTTTATTGCATTTATTGTTATTGTCATTTTGTATACGATTATTGTGTGATTTTGATACCAAATAAAAAATATATATATATATATAAAAAAAACACACACCTCCCGGTAACTCTCTAGGTAACGTTATTTATGCGGCACATGTGCTCGTTTTTTTTTTCATCATAACATGATCTGCTCCTCTCATTACGGTGACGGGTTTGGCTCCTATAATAATTATGAATACGGAACTATGGAAAATCAGGTTTAACAATCTGTGACACATGGACCATATAACTTAACGTTACATTGCCAGATTAAATGCCTGGTGAACAAGCAAGCTAGCTTGCAAATGACATAACGTTAGGCTAAAGTTATTAACGTTAAATATTTCCCATGTTTAGCAGATCTGCGTTAAGTTAACTCAGTTCACAATTTCAACTTTTCATATCCACCCCAGCCTGTTTAACTTTGCAATGGAGTTAATAGCACCGTCCTCACTTGAGGAACCAGCCAGACGGAAGAAGAACGAGAGGAATAAAACCTATTTTTTGTTGCTATAGAGTTGCAATCTCTTGAAATGATTGACATTATGCATTTGGCAATCATCCCGCTTGATAGTTGGCGGAATGAACCCAGCACTATGATTGATCTAAATCTTCTTCTTCTTCTTTTGCACTTCAGCAGGCTAGATGCTTCTGCCTTTTGCTGTTAGACTTGAGTACTGCACATGCACAATTGAAAATAAATGAGTCACCAGCTTTTTGTGTAGTTTAGAATGACAGATCGTACCGGCGTACTTTGATGTCAAAATGTGTACTTGCTACGCAAAACGCTTACAGGTTGCCAGGTCTGACAATGTATTGTTTTCTACCATATTATTGAACATAAGCCAATCATTGGCATACAGTTCACAGCAATCCGTTTCACAAGTGAATTTGTCAATCAGTTTGAGATTTATTATGAGGGCTTGTTTATGGCCCGGCAGTGTACAGCTGTGTCAGACATGCTTGTATTGCGTCTCGGGTGCGTTGTGTCATAAACATAAAATTTTTAGGTCACTTGTCAGTTTCACACATTACAATAAAAGACTGAGCACAAGCTGGTCCTTGAATAATTATTTAATCAATTACAATAATGCCAATTGTGAATGTGAACAATGTTATTTTTTATTCTATTTTAAAATTTTTGCCTGTGCATTGCGGGATTTAAATGCATCCAAGTTGCTCGAGAGTTTTGACTACATTCACCAAAATTCATTCAGATCCATTTATTGATTCAGTGACCATTTCTGATGATGTCATAAGGTTTAATTAGGTCAAATTAGTTAGTCACTGAATCAAAGATCTTAAAAAAAAAAATCCTTTAAAATTTGTAAGTCTACAGACCTACAAAGAGATTTTGTAGAGGTTTTATGCATTATAAGAACAAAGAAAATCTATAATTTCCCTTCAGTTCATGAGCCGTTGAGCATGACTTTTACCAAAAGACAACAATAATAGTTCTTATAAACTATCTGCTTATTTGCTTAAATGAGAGTCCTGATATGCTATTGGGATCATTGAAGTCCCCTGCAACTGTACCCTCACAAAGGTTCCTGCATTTCCAGTTCCAACCTGTCATTAAAGAATTCATAAATACTTATCCATCTGTCAAGCCTTTACTTTTTATATGCTGCCAATATGATGATATCGTACGTTTCAGTGTCTGTCTAAACGTATAAAGATGTAACTCTCACCCCTTGAACTGACCCACTTTTATATTTTGTATGTGGCAGGTGATTCCATTCCCTATGTCATGTGATATTCGAGAAGACTGTGCATGTCGAGACCCCGATGCCCAGGAGAACAACAAAGGAGTCCGTCACCGGTCCATTGGCTGAGCTTCGTACCCCCTGTGGCACCCAGACAGCCTTATGGGAAAACATTCATCTCTACATGCTGCTTTTAAGAGGGCCTCTCCACTCACACCACACTCCAACATGCCCTTGTTTTCTCATCCAATAGCAACAACATATGAGGGTATGACACTCCAAAACAAACAAACAAACAACACCTCAATAATAGATCTCAAAAAGGATAAAACATAGAAGTTATGGCAATAGCAACCATATATGTTGTCAAATTATAGCTAAAGCAAGCCTAGACTGACTGTTTTGTTATTTTATGTTTGCTTTAATTGATCATTATTTGTGAACTGCAACCATGGTGATGTTTGTTTTATGTGCTGTCAGAGGATAATAGGGTAGGAAATGGGGAAAATATGCATCGGTTGATGTTTGACAATATTCAGAGAATTAAAAAAGGAATGATTCCAAAAGAGTCAAATCAGAAAACGTCTAGGTTACGGATGTAACCTCCATTCCCTGATGGAGGGAACGAGACGTTGTGTCAAAGAAGCGACACTAGGGGTCTCTCTTGAGCGTCTTTTGCATCTCTGATCTATGAGGAAAGGCCAATGAGAAATTGGCAGACAGAATTTGCATGTCCCGCCCCCCGGACATACGGGTATAAAGAAGGGGAAATGCGTCTGTTTCATTCAGGATTTTTCTGAGGAGCCGATAATGGTTCGGCCCAACAGCGATGTTGGTTACATCCGTAACCTAGACGTTCCCCGTCTGTTGCTCACTTCGACGTTGTGTCGACACTAGGGGTCCAATTTAAATGATGCCATGCGCTGAGCCGTGTACATATACTGCTGACACAGGAGCAGGCATGTATTTTACGTGCCAAAGTGACCGGCTGTATCAGACTGCACGTACCCTTCCCCAACGCCCCATAAAATCGTCAGAGCCTTCTGGTTCTTTACCCCTGTATAGGGGGGAACAAGGCAATGATGCCAAGCATGGGAGCAGGCCGTGCCAGCCACGCCTTTCTCTCTCTATGTTTCTCGCATAGAGATAAAGCATCTGGGGCCCTCATACGCATCGGGGAAGGCGATTTTTTTCCCAGTTTCTTATTCTTTCAGGGGGAAGAGACCCTGTAGAGACCACACCTGCCCAAGCTGGGGGAGGTAAGAGTGGTGAAATACATCACATGGGCTTTTAGGTCATATGTGGAAAGTGGCGTGGTGATAGATCCTACCTCATTGGGAGGGAGGAGTTTCTACATACACGGCGACCGGGGGTCCGTGAGGACTGCCCAAGGGAGACGCGGGTCCGCTCGCAAGGGGACCATACCGCGGAAAATACACACAGGGAGAAGTCCATGTAGGAGGCATGACCTGTTGAGCACCTATTCCAGTACAGGGTAGATTGAGTACCCGCATTGGATTTGGTCGGCGAATTCCTCTGCTGAATTTGCGGACCAAGAGGGCTAGGGAGGAGTCATCCAGGGAGCCGAGTTAGTGGGATCTCCTGGGGTAAGAGCGCACAATTTTACCTCGGCCAAGGGAAAGGTGCTAGGTGAAAGCGATCCACCCGGTCAGTTTGTCAGCATGTTACTGAGTTCTACTGGCTCGGACCTGAGAAAACACGGGACGAAACCGACTGAACCCTGAGATTGTAAAATCTTGCAACGGTATTGGGTGTTGCCCAACACGCTGCTCTACATATGTCTGCTAGGGAGGTGCCCCTGGCCAGTGCCCACGAGGGCGCAACACTTCTTGTTGAGTGTGCTCGGACCCGCAAGGGGAGGGGCACGGCCTGAGTGTGATAGGCCAATGTTATGGTGTCAACTACCCAGTGGGAAAGCTTCTGTTTGGAGACAGCGTTCCCTTTCCGCTGTCTGCCAAAGCAGACCAAGAGCTGCTCAGAACGTCTAAAGCTCTGCGTACGGTCCAAATAGATACGCAAAGCACGTACCAGACACAGCAACGAAGCGGCTGGGCCTGCCTCTTCCCGGGGCAGCGCTTGCAGGTTCACTACCTGGTCTCTGAAGGGGGTGGTAGGAACCTTGGGCACATAGCCCGGTCGCGGTCTTAGAATCACATGAGTGTCTGCTGGACCGAATTCCAGGCAAGTGTCGTTGACAGAGAACTCTTGCAGGTCCCTGACCCTCTTGATGGAGGTGAGCGTGATCAGGAGGGCCGTCTTCAGGGAGAGGGCCCCGAGTCTGACTGATTTAGCGGCTCGAAAAGGGGTCTCTGAAGGCACGAGAGGACCACTGAGAGATCCCAGGAGGGGAACAGGCTTGCTGGGAGGGATTTAACCTCTGGAACCTGATTATTAAGTCATGCTTACCCAAAGACTTGCCATCTACTGTCATGGTGGGCCACGATAGCAGCTACATACACCTTCAAGGTGGAGGGGGACAGCCTCCCCTGCAACCTCTCCTGCATGAATGAGAGTACTGACCTAACTGTGCACCTCTGTGGGTCTTCAGCCCGGGAAGAACACCAATTCACAAACAAGCACCACTTCAGTGCGTAAAGTTGCCTGGTAGAGGGGGCTCTGGCTTGGTTGATCGTGTCTACAACGTCAGGTGGTAGATCAGCTAGTTCTTAGGCATCCCGTCCAGGGCCCAGACGTGGAGGTTCCAGAGGTCTGGGTGCGGATGCCAGAGCATACCCCGTCCCTGAGAAAGAAGGTCCTTCCTCAGGGTAATTCGCCAGGAGGGCCGGTCGCGAGGAGTATGAGATCTGAGAACCAAGTCTGAGTGGGCCAATAGGAGGCCACAAGAGTGACTTGTTCCTCGTCCTCCCTGACCTTACACAGAACCTGTGCAAGAAGGCTCGCTGGGGGAAATGCATACTTGCGCAGTCCCGTGGGCCAGCAGTGTGCCAGCGTGTCTGCCCCAAGGGTAGCATCTGTTCGGGCGTACCAGAGCGGGCAGTGGGAAGTCTCTTGTGAGGCAAACAGGTCCACCTGAGCCTTGCCGAGCCGTTTCCAAATCAGCTGGACCGACTGGGGGTGAAGACTCCACTCTCCGCTAGGTAAGTGTTGTCATGATAGCGCGTCCTTCACCACGTTGAGGTTGCCCGGGATGTGAGTGGCACACAACAACTTGAGTCACTGCTGGCCCCAAAGAAAGTGACGACGGGCGAGTTGTGACATATGGCGGGAGCGTACGCCGCCTTGGCAATTTATGTATGCTACCATGGTGGTGCTGTCTGATCGAATCAAGACGTGTTTGCCCTGAACTAGTGGGAGAAACCTCCGCAGGGCAAAAAGTACAGCCAACAACTCTAGGCAGTTGATGTGCCAGTGCAGCGGGGCCCCTTTCCAACAGCCTGCAGCTGTGTGCCCGTTGCACATGGCACCCCGACCCAATTTGGAGGCGTTGGTAGTGACCAGGACACCTGCTGCAAGGGGAACCTCCTGTTCGCAGAAAACAGAGGTCTGGCCAGGGTTTGAACGTTTGGCAGCATGCGGGGGTGATGATCTCACGGTGCGTGCCACTGCGCTATGCGTGTCTCAGGACTCGAGTCTGGAGCCAGTGCTGAAGCGGTCTCATATACGTCAACCCCAGGGGCGCGACCGCCGTGGTGGACACCATATGCCCCAGGAGCCTCTGGAAAAAGGGACCGTTGTGCCCGGCCTGAAGGCAGCTCATCGTTGGTGAGGAGCGCTGACATTGAGACTGAGTCAAACTCCATGCCGAGAAAAGAGATGCTCTGAAACGGCGTGAACTATGCGCAAGGTCGGTCACTGAGCGCAGTTACTGTAGCACGTCGGGATCAGGACTACCCAAGTGCAAATCTTTAAGTGACTCAGCCTGGTGGACTTGCAGGAGGGCCATGGAATGCAGGGCAGAAGCGGCCTGTCCGGTGGCGCTGTAGGCTTTGGAGGTCAGTGGAGACGCCATCCTACAGGTCTTGGAGGGGAGCACAGGGCGACCCCGCCAGGTGGCGGCGTTCTTGGGGCACAGGTGGATCGCAACCGCTCTATCCACCTGGGGGACCGGCGTGTACCGAGGGTAGTGAGAATGGATGAGTGAGAGGCTTGTCGGACATCTGCCTCAGACTGGGTGTGCTGGCCCGATGGCGGCAGCCCAGTCGAGTCATCCGCGTCAGACTTCAGACTGCTCTCCGATGCAGCGGCGAGCTCATCCAGCTCGGGGGGCTCAAGAGGATAGGCAGGCTGGCTGTGAGGCGAGCCACTGTTGCCACGAGCCTGGACGGAAGTCAACAAGCGTGCCGTGGGGCGGGTGGTTCGCGGGGGCGTACCCGGCGAATCCAAGCCCGCTGCCATCCCCAGATCACCTCCATTGCCAGCCACATCGTCCTCAATCCCGTGGGAAGAAGGTGTGACACAGGGGGGGCGGCTGGAGTGGCGTTCTTTCTGTTGAAGGAAAGCCGCGACCGCAATATTGCCATGGTCGTGTTCTCGCAGTGATAACATGAACCATCCACAAACACTGCCTCAGTGTGATCGCAGCCCAGACACATGAGACAGCGCCTGTGGCCGTCAGAAGCGGAAAGCACTCTACCGCATCCAGGAACTACACAGGGGCAAAAGGGCATCTTTGTAAAGACGCGTCCTGAAAAGGACATTCAACGCCAGCTGCATATTTGCTCTTTTAGAGAAATAACTCTTTTAACTGCACTGTCGAAGCGCCCAGGGACAAGCTGCACTGCCATGCAGAGAAGGGAGAAAGATGCTGATATGCGCTGTAGATCCAACAGCAATCGCTCAGAGATGAGAGGAACAGTGTGTGACTCGCAGCTCGCTGTATACACAAACCATCGGCTCTGAAGAAAATTTCTGAATGAAACAGACATGCAAATTCTGTCTGCCAATTTCTCATTGGCCTTTTCTCATAGATCAGAGGTGCAAAATGCACTCAAGAGAGACCCCTTGTGTCGCTTCTTCGACACAACGTCAAAGTGAGCGACAGACAGGGGAACAACAAACAAAAATCATTCAATGAAAGAGAGGATTCTTTGTGTTTTCACAATACCCCATAAATGTCTCAATGACAGTTTAGCCATTCACTGTGTCTTCTCTATCAAACGTTCTCTGTTCTTATATTTCTCTTTTCAAATGTCTAAGAGGAAATACACAAATGGGCTCAAATAACAATGGATACCAAATCAAAATTTATGTAATTGAAATGAAACAGGCTACAGACGAATGACTTGCACTTTTCAGAATGTTTGAGCTGCTCTTACACACTTAACAAAAATCTGTCTGATGAACTCAGCTCATGTATGAAACATGGAGGGGTGATGGGAATGCTTCACAGTGCATAGAAAGATGTGTGAGTGCAGCAGCTGTGGCCCTAAATCACAAAATCCTGTATATCAGCAAGAAATGCTCAAATCTAAAACCAAAAATCATCAGATGAGGTGTTGGTCCAGTGAATTACAACCCCAGCAGAGAAAGAAAGAATGAAAGAGAGAGAGAGAGAGAGAGAGAGAGAGAGAGAGAGAGAGAGAGAGAGAGATGTGAAAGAAGTTGTTTTAGAACAGCTGTTGCTGCTAGTTTTGCTGCTTTGGCCTTACAGCCAAATATCTCTATGAACAGTTTGTAGTTTAATATAACACAACATAAAGTCTTCCATAGACTTTACCTCTGGTCAAAATGCTGTTTCATTTTACAGGGAAAAACCTTCATATACAAAGAAACAGCTATATTCATGTAGGTCTACTACAAATTACAATTGGTATGTCAGGGTGATCTAGTTTGTATTTGTATGTAAAATGAACACATTCATTTTTGTATGTTTTGTACATTATCTGTATAAATCATTTCACCAATCATTTCATGGTGAAATAATTACTAGAGGCGCTACAACAACTTTTATTCACTTTCACACAAATCACGACTAAAACAGCAGATTATCAGATCAGAAACACATACTTTTTGCCCTGTTCTTCACACAATGCTATCTTAATACATCAAAACATGTTCTATAGCACATGATTGTAAGGCGATGCATTTTAACATTTGCATTGCATAACCAACTACATTTAAAGGCTTGTTTCAGTACAATGAAATTACATAGTAGCTCAACTAATGGTGCATTCACATACAACACGAAGCGAGTGTTTCGTGCAGCACGATAACATACAAGTCAATGCAAAGATGCGAATAGACACCAGGCGCCACGAATGAAGCGAATGATGTGACTCGAACACACAAAATCGAAATTTTCTTTGCGTTGTATGTGAACACACCATTAGTGTTGCACTTGCAATGCAAAGGACCTGGTCTACAAATCACAAAGAGCACTGGAGTTGACACATGAGCCGAAATTGTCACAGAAGCACCAAAATATGATGTAGTTGCTTCTGCAATTGGGTTTTTCATCTCGCATATGTTTTTATGACAATATTGGTTAGGTTTGGAGTGGGGTGGTCGGTTATGTTGATTTAAAACACTAAGCTTAATAACATCATCTGTTTTTGGGAAGATTTAACTAGCTTTTAGTGCCATAGAGTGGACATTTCACCATGGAACTGCTGCAATATGTCTGCGTAATATAATCTTTCAAAAATGTCGTCATATGTAATTTTTATGAGATCAGGCTGCTTTCAAGAAAGGATGGATTATTGCCAGAATGTTTGGAAGGGTACTGCCGTAGGTGATTAATTTCCAAAAAATTTCTTTTTAATGGCAAATTTACTTTTAAATGAAATCCAGATCCAAAGACATTTGCACTCTCATTGTATAGCTAAATGTAATAATCATCAAAGCTCAACAAGTATGACATTTAAGTAGAATACTGTTGATGTTTCTGTGAAACATTGTTTCAATCATTTATGATCAAATGATCAACCTTTATTATCAAAGACTCCATTCTTAAAAGGGTTTACATTTCATATCCTATCAATACATTGATAATGTACGTTTCAGCATCTCTTCAAATGTTCAAAAATGTATGTGTGCTAGACTTTGCATATGAATACCTACAAATAAGATCACATAGAGTCACAAAGGCCCCTTTACTCCATAGAGCTGATTCAATAATGTAAGAAAGTCAGTAATGTAAAAGCTGGCATAGTAAATACCAGATATAATTAATAATACAAATAAAATAGGCAGAAAATGTGCTTGGGACAATGTATTTTAATATGTACCATGCAACCAGTCAAAAGTCATACCAAGTTGATATGAAAAATGAAATATCAAATTGAGTTATTTATTGACACAAAGAATGTAATTTAAGATTCAGTGTTTTAAAATCAGCATTTTGTCTTTCATCTCGGTTTTTTGTGCTTGTTCAGTCTTATGTAGTAGTATATATGTAAAGAAAGGAGCTGTTAAACTATACAAACAGTCCCATACAAACCACTTTTTAAAGATATAAATATGTAATCTCCCTCAGCTCTTAAAAAATACATGTAAAGGGCTTTTTTCTCTGGGGAATAGATTAACAATGTAGCATGAAAACAACAATTGGCATGTTAAGTTAAAAAAAAATAAAAAATAGGTTAACAAAGTACATAAAGGTTGTGCCAGCCCAGTAAATGATGAGAGGTTATTTGTATGGCATTAATGTGTAACAAAGTTTGTAACAATTATTTTGTTTTGCAGAAGAGATGATTTTAATGTAGGACGGGCCTTTTGTGCGTTTTCATTTGATGGAAGCCTAATTTTTAAGTGTATCGTTGTCAATCAGTATTTTTATCATTGACCACAGTTGCTGCACATGGTTTGTAAAGTTGTTTTGTCAATCAAATAGTAAAAAAGAAAGAAAAGACTAAAAAGTTTACCATAAACAAGCTGCTATGGTCATACAGGTAATCATTATTGTTAAATAAAATAGGATTTTTGTATTTGATATCATCGAATAGGTCTTCAAAATGTGTTTGTTTTTTTTTTTCATTTGGTAATTGATTCTGTTCTCTACTTTTGTTTGAAACAGTGAGAATAAAAGAGAGGTGTGTGTCATAAATAAACTGCTACCATTAAAGAACATCCAAAGGAGAAAAAAAAAAAAATCAGGGCATGGCATTAGTGAAAATGAGATGATAGAGTATGAAGTAATAGAGTATCGACTCACTGATTCATTTCTTTCAATGAAAAGATCATGTCATATTTTGCCTCTATAGTCTTTGTTTCTATTATTAAACTGTTATTATTGCATAGTGAAGGCTCAAAAACTGCTGCTTTAATTAAATTATCACTTGGAAAGTGTGCCTAGAACAAATAACAGTATATGTGCAATTGTATAAACTAGAATCACAACCAGTTTCAGACATCACTGAAAATGGACCATTACTGCGCTTTACACATCTCACAAAGGTATTGTACACAAATAGTGATCTCCTTTTCTGTCCTTTTTTTCTGGAAATATTTAAAAGACTCAATGGAAATGAATCCAATGTTACACTTTTCTTCTGAAGCCATGAAAAGCAAGATGAAATCAAATTAAGTTTGGTAAAAATGTTTGAACAGTCTACTGTAAAATTAACAGGATCTTTATTTTTTGCTGTACCTCATGCCTGTAATCTTTGCTGCTTACTTTTCAGTATTTTAGTAATTTAAATCTCTTAGCAATATACAATGTTGTAAATAATGAATTATTTATTAAGAATGTTGTCATTTTTTTATTTATATTTACACAGCTCATCTAAGTTATTTTTATATGTCTCCAGTGTTACTTGGTGTGATCAAAAGTATTTTTTTCATGCTGTTTTTTTTTTCCTCTCTCTCTCTGTCAGTTCCCTCGGTTCCAGTTTTAAAGTAAAGGTCTAATTTTACCACAAACAAGCAAAACGACCCGTTTTCCCAGCCACTCAATTTGTATGAAGAATAAATAAAGATTCTATAATACACAAGGAAATGATTATAGAAATGTCACCTTCGGAAAACTGTACAAAGTGTTCCTTTGCTGTATTGACTTTCACCCATGTTTTAGATTCCATATGTTTGTATATTCTGTGGACATTCTGTGCAGAGATTCCATTTCCAATAGCTGAGTAGATACATTGAAACAGGCTGGAGCCGTGGTTTTTTGTAAATAGTAGAAAAGGTGAGAGAAACTGAAAGACTGTTTATGGTGGCTCAGCTGCTGATGTTTGGCCACATATAGAAAGCCTCATCTATAGATTCCTTCCATAATCGTACACGTCTCCTTAAATGTTCATTCCTGCCACAGAGAGAGGCACATCCTCAAGTTCATCTATTCAGACAGTTGTACCTCAGCAAATTGATTTACTATTTTATATACATTAATAAATCATGATTGTGATTTGAAGGTTTAAACATTTCATATTTCCTGTGTGTTGTGTTTGTTTGCAGAATAGTCAGTTTTAAAGTGCATAGTGTATTGCATTTTATTGTCTGTCAAGAACAAAACTCCCTGAGGACACATTGCAACTTATGATTACTGTCTCTAAAAATTTGAAAAGTTTTGCCATTATTTCACTTTTCATTTTATAGTTTCTGTATTTATTCGCAGGGATAGGGTTAGGCGATATTCAGCCAGTTTTACAAGCATATTTTTTGTCAAATCAGATACCCTGATTACAGTTGCATGATCAAAACTGTTTCCAAAGATACATTTGATTAAAGATGATAAATTTAATATATCATAAAAGGTATTGCAATGAAAGAAATCCCATATGTCATCTGAATACATGAATTCATGTGTTGTTGTTTTTTTTTTCTTTTTCTTTTTCTTTTTTTTTACTTAATTTTTAAGTCAAATATATGTTATTTGTTATATATTTTCTACAAAAATTGTTCTCATTATTGTTTATTTTCAATTTCCTGCTCCATATTGTGTCTCAATGTCATTGTTTGGTCTCCAAATTGGCTAATTCATCTGCAACTGCACTGAGATAAAAATCAAGATCAGATACAATGGCAACGACCTTGTTTTCTTTTCTGGTATATCTCAAATATGGGCCTGCAGGGTCAACAGCTAAGTGTTAGATCTTTTACACTGATGGTCTCCATAAGCACTGGTTAGACTCAAGAAACCCACTTTGCTCAGTATACATACTTAATGCACTATTTTGAGCACTTACCACAATCCCATTTGAGTTTGCTACTGCTATCTGTTTTATATATAGTCATATATATTAGGGCTGAAACGATTATTAGACTTTATTGACAACGTCAACATTAAAAAATTGTTGACAAAAATGTCTGTTGTTGAATAGTCATTTGATCGCTTTTAACGTAACATGAGATCACATTAAACTCTAATGATGATGCATGAAAGCAGCACTGCAGCTCGCACCTGACTGAGGAGCGAAGAATTACACATCTCACAGTCCAGAGGCACTCTAAACATTCCAAACAGCTTCAGGTGATGTAGATCACAAAGTATGAGGGAATTACAATGCAAAAATAGAAAATGAGTAAATACAGAAGCCCTCTCGTTGTGGAATAACACTCCTCTCCACTGAAGCAAAATTTGCATGTTACCCCGACATTACATCTTAAATGCAGTTATATTTAATGCATTACAGCTTTATTAAAGTTCAAATAATATGGAAGCAGGTCACGTAAATAATCACAAACTCCGAAAGTGGCATTTCTCTGTGCGGTCTGCGCCTCTTCAATTAGTTGCGCAAATGTCCCGATCTAAGGGGGAGAGACTGAAACTTTGCAGCTATACTGCTGAAAAAAAATTTTTATCTGAGAATGTTGAATATAATATTAAAAATGCAAATATTTTTAAATATCAAAAAAAGATGCATTCACCTGAGAAGCAGCATATAAGATATTTAGACTTGCTTTTAGAGTATAATTTGTCTTTACTGCACTCGCAGAAGTATAACCAAGTGAAAAATACACTTATTTTTAACACACATTCTCTTAAAGCAAGTCTAAATATCATATGTTGCTACTCAAGTAAATGTATCTTGTTTTTTAGACCATTTTAAATGGAAAACGACAAAAACACTTGATAGCATTATGATTTATTGCAGTGATTTTCTTTACTGAATTAAACTTATAAAAAAAGTTTTTTTTTTTTTTTCCCCTTTAATTCAGTGAATGTCATTTAGAGGTATTTTTGAAAAGATGATTTTGAGGGGGCCTGGTTAGCTCAGCGATTATTGACGCTGACTACCACCCCTGGAGTCGTGAGTTTGAATCCAGGGTGTGCTGAGTGACTCCAGCCAGGTCTCCTAAGCAACCAATTGGTTGCTAGGGAGGGTAGAGTCACATGGGGTAACCTCCTCTTGGTTGCGATGAGTGGGTCTCGCTCTCAAAGGGGAGTGTGGTGATTTGTGCATGGATTGCAGAGAGTATCATGAGCCTCCATGTGCTGTGAGTCTCCGCGGTGTCATGCACAACGAGCCACATGAGAAGATACATGATTGATGGTCTCAGAAGCGGAGGCAACTGAGACTTGTCCTCCTCCATCCGGATTGAGGTAAATAACCACGCACCACGAAGACCTACTAAGTAGTGTGAATTGGGCATTCCAAATTGGGAGAAAAATATTTTTTGTCCTTTTTATTGTTAGCAAGCACGTTTAATGCAACTTTTTAATTTGGTGCACAAGCTGAATATTCAGTTAAGAGCTAATGATTAATCGTTACAATAATCGCAGAATAGTCAAATAATCATTTTAATTATCATTAGATTATTCAATTATAAAAATAATCGTTAGATGCAGCCCTTATATATATAATGTAATATTGTGGTATTATTTGTCACAGAGCAGACTAGTGTACTGTATACAATCCATGAACTCCTCAAGCATTATTAACAGTAAATAAATCAATGTTATTTTTCCTGATATGTATTATTTAGAAAATAAACACTGGTAAATTCAATGTAATTGTACTTATTGTGTTTAATTACTGAGTGAAATGTGATAGAAGTATATGAGTAATATTGCTCTCCCTTATATTTCTGATATGAACTCAAGACATATTTAAAGACACCATTAAGTCAAACTTTTGTTTCTTTTACTTAGTCTGTCAACTTTGAGACTATCTACATGTGAGTGTAATCTTAGAAGTTTACAAAGTAAACTAATACATTTACACATTTCAAATTTACAATCTTTGTATTTTGGAAAAGGAGGGAAAATATCAATGGCTTATCTTGTCCACAAGGGTATATCTAAACATTTGTCCAATAAAATGCTCTCAATACATCCCCTCCCCTCGATACCATATGCCCTGTTACTATAGAAAAGCAAGTGGCTCTGAAGTAAACTAAAAGCTATCGTCTAATATACCACAGTTAGTTCCGGTCCTCGAGTCTGATCGGATGAGAGACATTCCATGAGCACTGATGGTGTGACACCACCAGCACTCAGACACTTCACTGTGTGTGTATCACTCCGCGTTCATACTGTTTTAAACTAAAGTGTATCTGTTAGGAGTTACTGGCTTTATTTTTTTAAATTATATATGTTAGCCAGCAGGTGGTGGCAAAATATAATTTGTGTATGTAATATGAGCCAGTTGGTGACATAAGGTGAATCCGTCATTGTTTACATAGAACTACACTCCATGATCGCTGTATTACTAATACATTACCAAAGCTAGGAAATAGCTTTAAACGGATTTAAACGGACAACTTCAGGATGTAGGCTCATGCTGAGAGACACAACAAACTGATTTATTACAGAACTCAAGTGCTTACCTTTTATCAGAGTTTCCACAATGGATACATACTGTTTAATATGGCGGAGGACATTGCCGTTTCTATAGTGAATGACTCTTGCGTACTGGCTACTGCGAAATAGAGAGGAATACCCCCGCTTGGAAATCTATTTTCCACTGAGAAAGCTGACAGCATCTCTGAATGGGTGTGGCAATGGGTGATTGCACAGCTCTCTCTCTCTCTCTCTCTCTCTCTCTCTCTCTCTCTCTCACACACACTCACACACACATATCCAGTCGTCTATCCTTGTTTATCTAATAACTTGTTAGAAACAGCACTAGCCATGATTCTATTTCTGAAGTGAACTTTTTGAATTACTAATGGAGGCTTGGACGCATCATTTGTTTTGAACCAGCAATGGCATATTCTGATTCGTCACGTAAGAAAATAGTTCCATGCACAAATGCGTTTTTATGACCGTACTCTGTTTTTCCAAATTGTTTAAAATGTACTTATTCATTGAACTGTTGTATATAAGAAATATTAAACTCGCAATCGTGCTATATGGCCCTACATCAGCACTGCTGTAATTACCTACAGTACTCGGCCTCACAGCAGTGCTGATGTATGGCCATATCGCACTCTTGCTCATGTGATATTGCTTAAATATACAATGCCAAAAGTATTGGCAGTGACATAAATTTTGTGTTTTGCAAAGTTTGCTGGTTCCGTATTTGTAGATAATTTTTTCAAATGTTTCTATGGTATACTGGAAAACAATGATAATTGTTTTATGAGTTTGAAAGGCTTTAATTGGTAAAAACATTCAATATATGCAAAGAGTGAATATTTACAGTGTTGACCATTGTTCTTCATAACCTCTGCAATTCGCTCTGGCATGCTGGATATCAGCTTCTGGGCCAAATCCTGACTGATGGCGATCCATTCTTGCGTTATTAGTGCTTGGAGTTGATCACAATTTGTGGGCTTCTGCTTGTCCACTCGCCTTTTGAGGATTGATCACAGGTTCATAATGGGATTCAGATCCAGGGAGTTGCCTGGCCACGGATCCAAAAGTTCAATGTAATGATCTCCGAGCCACTTCATATCACTCTTGCCTTGCGACATGGTGCTCCATCATGCTGGAAAATGCACGGATCATCACCAAATTTCTCCTGGTTTGTTGGGAGAAGTTGCTCTTGCAGGACGTTGCTTTACTGTTAGCACGACACAGGACTCATGGTAGCGTTCACCTTTTCTTCTCCGGACTATTGGTTTTCCAGATGTCCCAAACAGTCTGAAGGGCGCTTCATCAGAGAAAATATCTTTGCACCTGTCTTCTGCTGTCTAATCCTTGTACTTCCTGCAGAATTTCAGACAGTCCTTGATGTTTTTCTTGGAGAGATGTGGCTTCTTTGCTGCCCTTCTTGACACCAGGCCATTGTCCGCCTCACTGTGCGTGCAGATGTACTCACACCAAACTACTGCCAATATTGAGCAAGCTGTGCACTGGTGGTGACTCCTCAGGAGGAGATGATCCTGGTGCTTGCTGGACACTTCTGGACACGTCCTGAAGCCTTCTTCACTGCAGTTGAACCTCTCTCCTTGAAGTTCTTGATGATCCGGTAAATGGTTTTTCAGGTGCAATATTTGCAGCAATTTCCTTACATGTGAGGCCATTTTGATGCAAAGTGATGATGGCTGCACGTCTTTCTTTAGAGGTAACCATTGTGAACAAGAACACAATGATTGGAAGCACTTCTTCCCTCCTTTTACAGCAATCAGTCTGCTCTTATAATCCATTCAGAATGATAGATTGATATCACCTGACTAGTACTCATTCACACTTTCCCAGGTGCTGCTGATATGATTTGTGTAATGATGTTGGCTGGTCATTTTGTGCCAGGGACAAAAAACAGTGACATTTTGGTTTTTGTGATAAAGTTAATTTTTTCGGCCAATGAAGCTTTTTGCAATTATTTAAAATGCATCTGATCGCTCTGCACAATAATCTAGAAACATTGTGAATCAACACCACAACAACTGAAGCAGAAAACTTTGCGAAACACAAAATTTATGTCACTGCCAACTACTTTTGGCCACTGCTGTATACTGTATATATATATATATATATAATCCAATCAATGCCACTCATGCAGTGGGTGTAAACTGCACACAATCTAGTTTTGTCATTTGGGCACAGAAGTATCATAAAGAACATGAGACAATGTTAGGGAATTTAGGCCCTGTCGTGTTAGATTCGGGAATTACTGCTGCCCATTGTAAAATCTTGATTGTAAGGAATAGCGTGTGCTACAAGCAGCAGCTGTTTGCACTTATCTCTGGGCAAGAGGGAGAGTTAGGCCAAGATTGACACCAAGGTCGCGTGATAAGCTCTTTTTACTACATCCACTTATTTTTATGTACAGAGAAAATGTGTAGAAGTCATGAGGCTGTGAAACTTTCATTTATATTTTTAAAAACAACTAAGCTAAGGTATATTTGAATGTCACATGGACTGTTCTAATAGAAATCATTATTATGATTATAACAATATAATGTTTCTTTAATTGAAAAAAATTAGTGTGTTCAATTGACATGCATAGATATGTCACTTGAGGGCCAGTAGCTCAAGCGTCATACTACTGTAATTTATGATGTCCCCTACTGGCATAAGTTATGACTCTCCTACACTCACCCTACTGCTGATATAAGACAACGCCCAGTCCTTCACTGCTTGCATCAGTCTCCAATGTGAAAGGAAGACTGAAATCTGCATAGAGTTTACAGATTTGCATAAGCTGCAAAAATTCATTTATTGCATACAGGAGCAGAAGTAAGCTTCTCGTTCAGTAGCTCAAATGCTGATTGGCACTCTGATGAACACAAAGCACTAAACTCTCTCTTTGTTAGGCCAAACTGCTTGATACACAGGTTCACTAAATCATGAAGAGGGCTGGCAATTCTAGAAAAACCCTCAATTAACTTTCTGTAGTAACTAGAGAATCCCAAGAATGAGTGTATTTCCTTAACTATACTAGGAATTTTCCATCTCTTGACCTCTTCAACTTTAGCTGGATTAGTAATCAATACCTCGAGTTGAGATCTGATGACCTAAGAAAGTTGCTTCTTGCTGCAAGAAATTACACTTTTCAGGCTTATCTTTGAGATCTGTTTATTTTAGTCTATTAAAGACTAGGGATATGCATTTTGGTCATTTTGTCTACTTATTCAAGTACTTGAGGGGCAATGACATGTACATAACTGTATATATAATAGCATGTCTGACAAACATCTTTGGCTGCTACATTGCGTTTTGATCATCTATTCATTATTATAGGCTATTATAAAATAATCTGTTACAAAATGTACAAAAGATAATATAATATAATGCATCATATTTTGTCATTATGTGAAGATTCGCTGACCAACTCAATGAAAGAATGGGCACAACGCACATCTGTCTGTTCTTCCTTCAGGTTACGTAGTAATCCTAGTAAGATCACGCCAGTTTTTTTAGTGACTGTGTGAACAAATCGCAGTTGGATTAACAGAAGATGCCATAACCATCACGCTTTTAACATGCCTGTTATAATTTTTTTAATATGCGTGGTAAGTTAGAGTGCAGTTTAGAATACACTGCATTCTGTTCCAGTTAGATGCAATCTTTATAACTGTTTGAAACATTCGCAGAGCGTTGAGTCCAATGCCACATGCCTGGTGTGTTTGTGAGTGTTTGTCACAGAAAAGTCACATCATGCACGATCACCATCGAACATCGTTTTCATGATCGATCATTCACGTCCGAGAACCTGAGTACTCGAGTACTCGTACCCATCCCTATTAAAGACTACTTCCAGTGTCTGTAAGTGCTCAGGGAAAGTGGGTGAGTACACTAGTATGTCATCAGGGTACACCAGTATGATCTGAAAAAATGTGATCACCCATGGACGCCTGTATAAGATGCTGAAACTTCGAAGGTCCATTGCAAACACCAAAGGGCACAGAAAATACTCAAAGATCCCAAATGAAGTCATAAATGCAGTCTTATGCAGTCTCGCTTGTGGACAGCAACCTGATGATATTGTAACACTTATTTTGTGACTATGCGTCGGTGAACACTCCAGTCTCCGAGGCGTGGTTGATATAAAATAAACAAGGGTTACAATGGTGTAATTCAACTTATCTTCTTTATTAGAAGTACTGGCCAAACAGCAGTAACAGCATTTCAACTAGTTCAAAACAGATTTAAAGGGACACTGAACAAATAACTTTCATAAACAATTACTCCCTGTAAGGCAAATAAAATAAGGGTAAACATATTGTAAAACATTTTAACTGTTTTAAGCATTGTTACTACTCTGTTTGAAATAAAACACTAAAGTACAAATGAATTATAAATTACCAAATTAATTACTAAATTTAGAAATGGAATTGGCCAATTTTAGATTACAGTCTTCCCCTGCTCATTAAAAAATGTCCTTGTTTCTGGCATGATATTATACTTAACACCTTTCACCACATAAACATAGAACAGCATAAAATTAACATGGAGTGCACTAAGCAAGAATATATATATATATATATATATATATATATATATATATATATATATATATATATGCAATACACAAATATCAGAGTCAAATAATCTGGAACAATGATAATTGCAGATTTTAAGCATCACATTCTTTTAAACACAACACTGTATAACAAACTCCATCATGAGCATGCACTGTACCAGTGTGCAAGATCATAGAAGAATCAATAGTCATTAACAAACAAAGTCTTTGAACCTCTCAGGTTTCCTCAATGTGCGGCCACAACCGGTAAATTGAGATGAATCTATTGATGGGAAGGGGCCGTACCAGGGGACAGCAAGGTGTTAGGATGTAGACATGGCAATGGCACAGTCTCAGGCTGAGACAGAAAAACTGTTTGAGCTGAACATTCAGTTCCTACAGCAGAAGCCGTGTGCTTTACAGTTCGCTTAGGCACATAATGAGGAGTAGGAGGTCGAAAAGGCAAAGCTCCTGACAGTGCTTTGAGAGTAAAGGAATGCTGAGGGGCATTTGTACCGCAAACATCAGTAGGCACAAATACTTGAGAGGAACTTGTAAGGCTTCAAGTGATTGTGATGAACCACCCAGTTTCTTGACTGGGGAGTCTTTTGGTCAGTGATCTCATACGTTACACCTGGGCAGTTTTCTTTATTCATTTGTCTCAGAAATATATGTATGGAGCTTTCCATTTAGGAGCCAGCTTATTCTGCTTCTGAGCTGGATCATCCAAAAGCACAAGTTCACCTTCTTTATGTGGGTGGAAAAATTTCATTATGTCATACAGTTTTTCTGATTCAGCTTAGCAGCTGTGGTCTGTGCAGTCAAATCTCTAAAGAAAAATGACAAATGTGTGGTCAAAGCACTGGCACGTGGTGTGCCTTGTGTACAAGTGTTCACCACAGGACTACAGTTCAAGAGGGTGTCAACAGGTAAACATTGTTCCCTTCCATGTGCCAGAAAGAAAGGAGAAATCCCAGTACTTGAATGAACACTTGAGGTATAAGTCAACTCCACTTGAGGCAGATATTTATCCCATTCACCTCCACTCTCATATATATGCTTAGAAAGTCGATCTTTCAATGTGCGATTAATCTTTCAACCATACCATCACATTGTGCATGATATAGAGAGGTGCGTGTTTTCTTGATTCCAAGTTTATTGCAAAAATGTTTAATAAAATCAGACTCAAACTATCTACCTTGGTCTATATGGATTGACTCACGGATCCCATGCTAATGTAATCCTCGAAAATGGACTGTGCAACAGTTGTAGCTCGCTTGTCTCTCAGAGGGTAAAGGTTAACAAATCGAGTGAAATAATCCATCACAACCAGAACATACCTATTCCCCTGTGAAGAAACAGGCAACTCTGTGATATTGGCAGCAATCTTTTGGAATGGTCTCTCTGTGTGAATAGACTGCATTGGGGCCCTTTTGTGAGGAGTGCACTACAGGACTGACCGGATACACATTCAGCACAGTATTTCTGGATATCTCGAGACCAGTAACAGATTTTCCTGGCTCTCAGTAAAGTGCACTCAGCACCTTAATGTCCACTAAATTTCTCTACATAGAAACACTTAAGGAAGGAATGAGTACTGCAGGTAAGACTACTTGGTAAGCATGTGGGCCATGAGGAGAGGGTTTCACTTTATGGCACAAAATTCCATCTTGGACTGACAATATGGGAAATTCATGCCAGAGTTTCTCAAGGTGGCAGAGGAATGCTTCAGTCTGACTAGTGGTGGCCTTTGATTACTTTTCTCTTTCCAGTCCAGGACCATACTCCCTTTGCTGAGCTTGCAGTTCTTTTAAGTCAACCAATATTGTCAGGCCAGGGTCAGGCAGAACATCTCAAGTTCTGCATTTGGTCAGAAGAGGGGACTCCTTCAGCGATGTTCGGGCTTGAAATTACACACTGAACTCCTTTTGTTTCTTTCACAGGTGAGCTAGGATATCTGGACATAGAATCAGTATTGCTATGCTGCTTTCCTTCTCTGTGAAGGACGGTAAAGTCATAAACATCCAGTTTGAGTAACCAGCGTGTTCTTCTACCTATTGGATCATTATTGACTGAGGCCTTTTTAAAATTCAACAAGGGTTTGTGGTCAGTGAAAACTTTGAATGGAGCTCCTGACAAGAAATGTTTGAAATGTCTGACTGATCATACCACAACCCAAAGCTCATGGTCATAAGTTGATCATTTCCTTTTCGTAGGAGTGAGAGTGTGAATTGCGAATGCAATGACATGCTCCTTCTTATCCTGAACCTGAGCAAGCACTGAGCCTATACAGTCCTGAGAGGCATCTGTGTACAACAGAAAAGGCTGTGTAAATATAGGATGAGCCACAAAAAGAGGACTAGTTAGGAAGTGCTTCACTGATTGGAAAGCATCCTCACATTCACTTGACCACTTGAACACAGCACCTTTCTGTGTGAGCACATGTAGAGAAATGAAATGATGTCAAAATTTTCTTACAAACCTCCTATAATAGGAGCAGAGACCAACAAAGGCTCTCACTTCAGTGAAACCTCTGGGAGTAGACCATAACATGGACTTTATCCAGGTTCTTTTCATCTGGCAGGAGACCCTGACTGGACACAACATGACCCAAGTTAGACAATTGACTGTTAGCAAAATTACATTTACTGACCTTCAGCTTAAGACCTGCAGACCGGAAACGACTGAACTCTTCCTCCAGGCTGATAAGATGTTCCCTGAACATCATCAAGGTAGACAAGAAAAACTCTCCAATGGAGTCCACGAAGCACCAGCTCCACAAGTCATTGAAACTTTGGAGGGACATCACTTTAACTGATATAAAGAAACCTTGGATGCAGTTTTCTCTCTATCATCCGGGTTTAGCTCAACTTACCAGTAGCTGCTTGAAAAATCCAAGGACACACCTGACAAGATGTCTGAAGCATCTGCTGGTCGTGGTAATGGGTAAGAATCTGTCACAGTGACTGTAATTAGTTTTCTAAAATCTATGCAAAATCTTTAACTGCCATATTTCTTTTAAAATAAAATGACAGGAGAAGCCCAAGGACTACAACTTTCTTCAATGAAATTCTGAGAAAGGAGCTGCTGAACTTGCCAGTCTATCTCAGCTCGAATGGGTGGAGATGTCCTGTAGGCCCTCTGCCTGATGGGCTACGCAACCCCAGTATGGATGTCATGCTTAACCAAATCAGTATGGCCATAATCATTGTTGTGCATGCTAAAAACTATTTTGAAACCAGATCCTCCAGCTGATTTTGTTGCTCTCTGTCCTTTGCAGACTGACTGAAGTCTAGCTTTGATTTCAGGCAGGGCTCAATTTCAGTCTGTACTTGAGCTACAGTAGGTTCCAACACTGCATATTCTTCACCTGTCTGACTGACTAAGGAATAAAACTCTCCTAGGCTAGTGCCACAGGGAACATGACAATCATCACTTGTTGAATTCATGAATCAAACACAAGTTACACCAGCTTTGACAGGGGTTACAGTACATGCTACCAAAAGACCAGGTACTGTATGAGTTTCAAATTCCAAAAGTCCTGTATAATTGCATGGGAGTTCTGGTTCACCTGTAGGGGGTTGAATTTTTGCCAGAATGTTCATTTGTGACATGGCAATGATAAGTACAGGTGCAAATGTCACAGCATTACACTTAAGAGGGGCAATGTGCTGTGAACATAAAAGAGGGACAGTCCAGTTCCACAATTTTAACTGGTTCTCTCTGAGATCAGTTGCAGCATGATGTTTTTGAAGAAAATCCCAACCAAGGATAACTGACTATGTAGCATTTCTGACTACCTGGATGTTATGAATAAAAACATCCTCACCCGGCTTAATAGTAATAGGCAGCATACCAAGGGTGTCAAGACATTCACCAGTCACTGGAAAGGACCTTCTCATGGCCGTGTTCTCAATGACAGTAAAAACATAAGGTGTGGGGATGTCAGACATTACCGGTTCAGTTTTTTTGGGCCCAGGCTCAGCAGACACTTGGCCTGTAGTTCCTGCTACCAGCCGTTTCCCTGAAGATTGATGTCCTCATCGACATAACTGACGTGTTGATGATCACTGGGCAATGGTGGATGATTACTGGAAGGCTGTAGGTTGTGTGTCTTTCTGGAGAACCTGTTAGAATGCCAGCCTGCCTTGTGACGATCCCATGATTGGAAGTGTAGCGATGATGTTGCTGATTAGAGGTTGGGCTGATGGGACAATGTCAGTGATGGAGAGTGGGCTGATATGTTATTCATGATGATGGGGAGCTGGACTGACGTGACGATTGTGTCATAGTTCCGATATCTGTTGGCGTACCGATGGATGGAGGAATAGTGTTCATCTCGACGATGTGGAGAAGATGCAGGTGAAGGTAAGTAGTGTCGTCTAGTATATTCAGGTGGAGGACTGCCATCAGAGTAGCCAGCATGGGAGGAGGAGCAATGCCAAGGAGACGTGGGCAAGTGTGCATACCTCCTTGGAGAATGGTGATGTTTATTTCTACCACTCTCAAGTGAGTAACATCTCTGTCTAGAGGAATCAAATTGAAAACCATGTAGTGCATGCTCATGCTGTCTCTTTAACCAACTGACCTCCATCTGGAGAGTCTTAACATCAGAAGTTAACTGTTTAACCACTGACACTGTCTTCTGAGGTCGATGCAGTCTATGTGGACACCATCGCTGAAAGCAACTCCACGTTGAATGTGTTTGTAGTTGTAGATATGTTTGGTATTTGAGTAGTGTGTTGATTAGAGTGGGAAAGGGGAGCAAGCCTGAGAACTTCCTGTGCTCATTACCATTTACATGCAACGGCTAATGCTTCCTCTAGGCTTGTAGTGCCATGTTCATGAAATTTTGCTTGAAGAACAGGGTCAAGACCAGCTATGAAACGTCTGACTCACCATAATTTGAAAATACCTCCAAAACAAGTCTTGTAATCCCTGCAGCAAATACATCCAGTGGCTCTTGAATTTAATTTAATTTAATTTAATTGAACGCTATTTATATGTAGATTAAGATCGCATTACTTTCAATGTTGTGATAGAATGCAAAATCCTTTATTCTTGTGTGGTGACATTGCAAAACAAAGTAAGGTTTGAGATGTTTTTTAAAGGTGGAAACAATTGAAATTACAAGGCTTATAGGCTAAAGAGAGCAGTTTATTTTAAATAAAAAGTTTAAAAACTTGTCAAATATGGGCCAAGAATGTCTCAGATTACATTTATTTCAATCACTTTTGACATTTTAGAATATTTAAACTATATTTTCTGATCAATTTAGTTCATGCCTATTTCATAAATGAATCTCTGTTGCTTTTTCAGCTGTTAAAGTGGTCCCATTTCGCATGCCCATCCCAACAAATTCATTCCTTCCCACTTGTCAAAAACTTTGTTGTAGTGAGACGTGTTTAGGAATGTGCTATAATAGTTCTTTCTGGCATGCAACGATTTAGATTTAAATTATATTAAAATGAGTTTTTACCATTGGGGGCCTTTAGTCCCATTGTACACTACTATATATATATGTATTCTTTGTTTTGATAGTCTTGACCAGTCACAACGCTTGGATCATATTCTTTACCTGTCCCGGGTCAAAAAAGACAATAAGACAACAAGAGGGTTAAATAAAGCTGGTCCATCAAGGAATACAGTAGTTCACTAAAAAATTTAAATTGTGACATAATTTATTTACCCTAATGACGTTTCATACCCGTATGACTTTCTTTCTTATGCTAACATCAAAAAAACATTATGAATATTTCGCTCAAACTTTTTTTTTTAACACAGTTGCCAATGCATCACTTTGAAGCATAAAAAAGAACCCAAATGTATCAGAAAATAGTCCATGCAACTTGTGTGTCATTTTCCAAGTTTTCAGTGAAAATCTTTATGTCCATTGTGCGTTCATGAGTGCACAAGAGAAGTTTATTGACAGTGGCATGCATATGAGCCACTGTTGTGTCTCACCAGATTTTGGGTTGTTTCTCAACAAAATCATGTCTTCAGAAGACTTGGAATATGATACATGAGTCACATGGACTGCTTTAGAGTCCTTTTTGAAACTTCAAAGTAAGGCACAAAAAACTACAACTGTCTTTAAAAAATACTGACTGAAATATTTAATATTATGCACAAGCAATATAGACTACTTTTATGATAAATCTGAGGGTTTTTTTAGGCTTTAAAGTGAGTCGACATCAACTTTCATTGTATTGATGGACAGGAATATTTATTTTTCTTTTATCCTTTGTTCTGCAAAAGGAAGTCATTAGGGTTTGGAATGGCATGAGGGTAAGTAAATGATGACATATATTTTCATTTTTGGGGTGAACTATTCCTTTAACCAACCTAAGAGAGCACAGTTGCAGAGCAAACTGCAATGCAACATCTTTCCATTGACTGTTCAATGAAATACATTCGCCCTGGCCACATCAGCCAAATTTGTTTGCCTGCAATCAGAGGCCACTCTGAGTTGGCAGTAAAATTGGCTTGAGTGAGACAACTGTGGCTTTGTGGTTTAAGAGCAACCACTTTAGTCCCAGCCTCGTGAGGTCACCCAGAGGCCCGGCTGCAGCTGAGAGGACGTCTGAAATCAGAGCGGGTGTCCCGCTTTCACTGAGGGATTTTCCCCCGGTTTCAGCAAGTGAGGAAAAACTGAAGAACAAATGATTTTTGGAAATGCACTTGACCTCAGGCGATGGTGGTGAACAATTGTACCAAGTAGTAGAGCTTGTTATTTTTCAGCTCAATTATGGGATCCTCAAATAGAACAGGAACGGGTGAAAATGCATCTACTAAAGACTGGCGGTTAGTGTGAAATACAAGCACTGCAAACAAGAGCACAGGAAATGAGAATAAATAGCAGTTTCTTTATTTGTTTGGAGGTTTTATCTAATAGGAACCATGTGATGCTCTTAGACCTTATAAATGCAGTCCATACAATAACAGCAGTTTCAATTATATACTGTAACAGAAAATATTTGAAGATCAAATGCATTATTTATCAAATTACATTACCTTACACTACATGGAGGTTCAGATTTAGTTATTCATGGTATCTGCATGAATATGACAAAGTGACAGAAATACATGCAAATACAGTGTGGCTTAGTTGTGAAAAGTTCTACCTCCGCAGGATTCTTTGCCTATGTCGCCTTTGGCTTGCTCACTGTGGGTCTAAAGATAAATAATTTTTAACATGTGATTTTTTTTAAAGCCATCAATTAGATATTGAATTGAAAAATGTGATTTAAGACATTACAACATTATTTCCCCATCTGTCGCTCACTTCGACTTTGTGTCGAAGAAGCAACACTAGGGGTCTCTCTTGATCCATGAAAAAAGGCCAACGAGAAGTTGGCAGATAGAATTTGCATGTCCCACCCCCGGACATACGGGTATAAAGGTGGGAAAATAAGTCTGTTTCATTTAGAAATTTTCTTCAGAGCCGATGGTTGTGTATGCAGCGAGCTGCAAGTCACTCACCTGTTCCTCTTACCTCTGAGCGATCTGCTGTTGGATCTATGGCGCACTTCAGCGGCTTTCTCTTACTCTGCACGGCAGTGCAGTTTGCCCCTGGGCACTTCGACAGCGCAAACTAAAAGAGTTTATAAAGAGGGATTTTCTCTACAAAGAGATTTTCCTCTAAAAGAGCAATACACAGCGGTGTTGAACGTCCTTTTAGGACACGTCTTTATAAAGATGCCTTTCCGCCCCTGTGTAGTTCCTGGATGCGGTAGACTGCTCTCCGCTTCAGATGGCCACTGACGCTGTCTTATGTGTCTGAGCAGCGATCACACCGAGGCAGCGTTTGTGGATGGTTCATGTTCTCACTGCGAGAACATGACCATCGCAACATTGCGGTTGCGGCTTTCCTTCAATTGAAGGAACGCCACTCGAGCCGCCCCCGCGTCGTTCCTTCTTCCCACAGGATTGACGATGGAGGCGATCTGGGGATGGCAGCGGGCTTGGTTTCGCCGGGTACGCCCCCGCGAACTACCCATCCCCCCACCACGCTCGTTGACTTCCGTCCAGGCTTGAGGCAACAGCAGCTTGCCTCGCAGCCAGCCTGCCTATCCTCTGGAGCCCCCCGAGCTGGATGAGCTCGCGCTGCATCGGAGAGAGGTCCAGCGTCTGATGCGGATAACTCATCTGGGCTGCCGCCTTTGGGCCAGCAAGCCCAGACTGAGGCTGACGTCCAGATGTCCGACATGATTGCCTGGGCCGCCGCCAGCGTGAGGTTGGACTGGAACCCTCCATCCTCCCCACAGCTCTTGCGGCTGGATGATTGGTTCCTTGGGTCTGTGTGCCGCTCACATCCCCCGGTCACCGACTCAAGTCGCTGAGCGCCACTCACATCCCCGGCAACCTCAACTTGGTGGTGGATGCGTTATCATGACAACACTTGCCCTGTGGAGAGAGGAGGCTCAGGTAGACCTGTTCGCCTCACAAGAGACCTACAACTGCCCTCTCTGATATGTCCGACCAGAGGCTCCCCTCGGGGCAGACGCACTGGCACACAGCTGGCCCACGGGGCTGCGCAAGTACGCATTTCCCCCAGTGAGCCTTCTTGCACTGGTGCTGTGCAAGGTCAGGGAGGACAAGGAACAAGTCACTCTAGTGGCTCCCTATTGGCTCACCCGGGCTTGGTTCTCTGACCTCATACTCCTCGCGACAGCCCCTCCCTTGTAAATTCCCCTGAGGATAGACCTTCTTTCTCAGGGACAGGGCACGATCTGGCATCCACACCCAGACCTCTGGAACCTCCATGTCTGGCCCCTGGAAGAGACGCGAAAGATCTAGCTTATCTAACACCTGCCGTCATAGACACAATCAACCAAGCCAGAGCCCCTTCTACCAGGCAAATTTATGCCCTAAAGTCGCGCTTGTTCGCAAATTGGTGTTCTTCTCGGGCCGAAGACCCACAAAGGTGTACAGTCAGGTCAGTGCATTCATTTCTGCAGGAGAGGTTGGAGGGGAGGCTGTCCCCATCCACCTTGAAGGAGTATGTATCTGCGACCCACCATGACACAGTAAACTTTGGGTAAGCACGACTTGATTATCAGGTTCCTATGAGGCGCCCAGCAGACACACATGTGATCCTAAGACCGCAGCTGGGCTACGTGCCCAAGGTTCCTATTACGCCCTTCAGAGACCAGGTAGTGAATCTGCAAGCGCTACCCCGGGAGGAGGCAGACCCAGCCCCTTCGTTGCTGTGTCCGGTACGTGCTTTGTGTACCTACAAAAAAAGCACGCTTTGTCTGTAGCAACTCCTCCCTCCGAAGAAGCGGGATCTACCACAGCGCCACTTCCCACATGTGATCTAAAAGCCCATGTGGCGTATGTCAACACTCTTACCTCCCCCTCTCTGGGCAGGTGTGGTCTCCACAGGATCTTTTCACCCTGAAAGAATAGGAAACTGGGTAAGACCCCCTCCCAAAAATACTGAATGAAACAGACTTATTTCCCCACCTTTATACACATATGTCCGGGGGAGGGACATGCAAATTCTGTCTGCCAACTTCTCATTGGCCTTTTTTCATAGATCAGAGGTATATTCGGTGCTCAAGAGAGACCCCTTGTGTCACTTCTTCGACACAAGGTCTCGTTCCCTCCATCAGGGAATGGAGGTTACATCCGTAACCTACACGTTTCTGTTACATCATAATTTTCTGTGAAGTTGCTTCTAAATAATTATGTTGTGAAAAGTGCCATACAAATGACTTGACTTGATTAAGCATCATATTTAGAACATTTGGCCTTAGAGCTTTGGTCTTTTAAAGGTGCACCTAGTAATGTTTTTCCTCCGTTAAAAGATTTACTTCTAAGGCAGTGAATAATTATTTTGAAACGCATGTATAAAATCGATGAAGTGTTCAGTCATAACAGTAACCTTAAAGCATAAAAGCATTAAAGAAAAAAACTGTCCCCTCATGTGGGCTCCCATGTTAGCATCACATAACAAGTTGGATACTACTCACTTAATCTCAGTAACTGCCCTGATATGACACTTTCATTCATGGATTAAATTATTCCTTGTTTACTGTGAATAGTGAATTTCTACAGTGGCATTGGTAAATTAAACTACAGTGTTTGAATTATGCAGCATCCAGGCCACTATGTGTCAGTGAAAGCCAGTGTAAGTTACTACTACATACTTCCAAAAATGACTGAGTGCACCTTTAAAGGCAGTTTTTAAACATTAATGGTATCCATTTTTTTATTTTATTTTTTATTTTTTTTTGTATACTAGGTGTCTTTAACTACTATGTACTTAAGCATTTGATACATTGTACTTATGTATGTATGTGTTGTTGCAGTGTACTTATAATTATTGCAAGGGGGGCAAGGATGACTGACCAGTCCTCAAATCACATTCACGCATTCAACAAAAATTGTGAAAATACACATAAGAACCTATGTGTGCAATTTACTTTCCTCTGCCTTTTCTCCTGCCTTGTTGAAACTTTTGCCTGGCACCACGTCCCGCATGTGCTGCTCTTGTCTGCCCAAAGTGTTGATGTCAGGTGCACTCATGTAAACAAGGTCATTCTTGCGTTCGCATTTGTTTTTCTTGTTTCAAAGGGGGCCGTGCCCTGAAAAAATTGATTACCACTGCCCTAAACCAACTTTGACCCTAAACCCTAATCCAAACTCTACACCTGCTCCGACTAAAACTACCAGTACCTCAATCTCAGTAGCAACAAATGTGAATCTTGTGAGAATTTTGCAGAACAACATGTAGTTGCACAATACATACATTGGATGTGTTTTAATGCGTTTTTGCATTGTATTATAATGCAAAATGTATAATATATTATTGTACAATTATAATACCTGTATTTAATTATATCTGTAGTTATGGTGTAATCCCCTAGGCCTAAACCATCCCAGACCCTGACCCCTAACCCCTAACTCTACCCTTACCCTTCCCCTACTCCTAAAACTACCAGTACCTCAACCTCAGTAGCAGCAAATGTAAATCTTGTGAATTTTACAGAACAGCATTAATAAATACATTGTATTGTATGTGTTGTAATGTTAGTCCTTTGTAGTTAAAAACACCTAATATAAAGTGGGGCCAATTAATGTTCAGTAATGGATTGGGTACAGTGGAGCTCAAAAAATTGAGACCACATTCAAATCTGGGGTTCAAAATCTAATTTCATACTGGAAATAAAGAGAGTGCTTTGGGTTTTGAAAAGTTTAAAATAAAGATTCTGCCCTATGTCTTGATCAATAATTTTAAGGTCACTAAAATGAAAACAAATTTGACCACTTGACCATAACACTGACCTTGTAACTAAATAAGTACTTGCGCAAAAGGTCAGATTTCCATACACCCTCTGAAGCTCAAAAGATGCTCTCTTGTCATATTTGGATATCTTGAATCATCAAGTTTTGCTTAAAATGTATGCCAGCTCGAGTGCACGCTTCCATTTAAGCTAAATGAGTAAATTAAGTTTCTTTAACTTCTGATGTCATGTATTTTCATGTAAATGTTGTATTCGATTTGATTTGTGTCTATGTGTGTGTGTGTGTGTGTGTGTGTGTTTGTGTGTGTGTGTGTGTGTGTGAGGTTTAAATGTCCACATTCTATACCGTTCTACACCAGTTTTACCCATCATGATCCATACATTCCCCTTGAGGAACAGCATGTTAGATTCTTGTTATTATGTGGAAACAGTAACCCTTTGAGGCTGTCTCTTAAAGTAATGCACATTTCCATATGAAAATAGAAACTCGTGTGTAATGGTTAGTGGTAATAAAAGCTGTAATAATGGAAAGCATACCAAAAGAAAAAAGAATATTGCACCATCTAGACCCCATTTCATGTCTGGGTAGAATGAGATGTTTGTGGTACAAAATGTACACAGGCTCTGTATGTGATATTTTTATGGCTCTATGCTTACACTCACAGAATTCACTGCTCCTGAAAAATTGCCCACATAAGATGCAGGTTTGCAGTGAGGATTCCAAGGGATTGTGTTACTTTCGAGAACTCTCCTGGCCCACGATGAAGACACAGAGCCATTGTCCCTGCATATTTGCTTAAATAGTTCTCCCCATATAATTCTGGCATTAATGTTAACCCAAAAATTAGCTCTACCAGCTCATATATTTTTCCAGTATCATGACCACCTCATTACTCTCTGCTCTTTTCAATCCCCATAGACATGTTTTGTGCTGTGAGATCCTTAAAAAAAGTAGAAACTCACACCCAAACAGACATGAATTTCAATTGACATCTCACACTGAGATGGGTTACTGAGGTAACAGCAAAATCTACAACAACACGGCATACAACATCTGCCTGCTAATGCTGAAAGCTTAAATAAATTAATAAGACAGAATAAATTCTGTCATCATGTCCACATTCATTCAGGTTTGGAACAACATGAGAGTGAGTAAACACATTAACACATAACAAAAGGCACAATGTTAGCCACTCACTTGTGTTATATGGAACAAAAGTTCACATCTTTTTTGTGTTCCACAGGAAAAAAGAAAGCCAGTTGTGTTTGGAACGACATAGGGGTGAGTATGATTCTTATGATCCTTTTTGGGTGCTCTACTCCATTTAAGTTTTTCATTAAATAATTTTTAAGAAGCTTTTTTGAAACTTTTTAAAGAAAATGTATGCGGATCATTTACACCAAATAGTTTTTCCAGCATCCACTGCCTCTCTTTAAACATCTTAAAATCACGAACATGGAACAATGGCAAAGCTAGAAAAGCGGCATACCATAAATTAAGAGTTTGTTTTAATTTACTAATGAGACAAGCTTGCTGATTTCGTTCATTATATTTTACTACACTGTTTTGTCTCACGTTATGATGCCGTAAAAGTGATTGCTATTTCTGGAACTGCTTTTGATTAAGGCATGGATATCTGGATTGTGGTCTTTTTACACTGCAAAATATTTTCTTATCCACTTAAAAAAGCAGTAATGCTTTTTATCATTATTCTGTAATGTGATGTTGGGGCGGTAGGGTCACATATAAACACAAAACACCCACTAATGAACACAAAGAAAGGAGAACACTCATAAGTGAACACTGGTGAATAATTCTGAGGGTTGTTGAGTAATTAAATGCAATACGAACAGTTTATCACTTTTCAGAATCAGAATCAGCTTTATTGCCAAGTATGCTTACTAAGACAAGGAATTTGTCTTGGTGACAGGAGCTTCCAGTGCACAACAATACATAAACAATACAAAAACAGTGGGCAGGAGGCAACCAATAATCCTCTCAGCAGACCGAACTGTCCTTTTGTAGTCTTCTGATGTCTGATTTCGTAGATTCACCAAACCAGACAGTTATTGAAGTGCAGAGGACAGACTCAATGACTGTTGAGTAGAACTGTATCAAAAGTGCCTGTGGCAGGTTGAACTTCCTCAGCTGGTGAAGGAATTTTATCATCATTATGAACATAGCAGGTCCAGTGTTATTGGGTTTATGATACAGATGTCCATTAAAGGGATAGTTCCCCATAACTAAAAATACTGTGTCTCTCTTGTTGTTCCAAACCTATATGACATTCTCTCTTTCGTGAACACAAAGGGTGGTGTTAGGCAGAATGTTATATTAACTGAAAGCCTCAGTCACCATTCACTTCTGTTGCATCTTTTTCCCATTTAATGAAAGTCAGTAATAACTAACAGTAAATTTCTGCCTAACATCTCTATTTGTGTTCCATGGAAGATATAAGTTAATATTGTAACAACATAAGGGTGAGTAAATGATGACTTTCATTTTTGGATGAACTATCCCTTTAATGTTTGCTGTAGTGAATAGGAAAATACTCACTACAGATGCAACATTTCAGAATATACTGTATATAAGCCCACTTAGAATATATAAAAAGGTTAGTTCAAGTCAAGTGAGGTTTGTTTTTATAGCACTTTCACAAAACATATTTTTCCAAAGTAGCTTTAAAAAAACAATGCCGTAGTACCCCCAGTGACCAAGTCATGTGTGACTGTAGCAAATAAAATCTCCCTAAGATGTGTAGTTAGAAAATGTAGATCTCTTATACTAGTAATTTATTTAATAAATAATTTTTTTGTTATTTAACAAGAACTTAATTATTTAATCATTTGATCAAATAATTATTCAACTGAAAAGACAATTGTTAAATTGTAATTTTTGGAGTCCATCCTAAGACAACTGGAAAGATGCCGGCAGTGGTCAGTGAAGCTTTCTTTGCTGTCTGTCTGACACAGGCTGCCGTTGGCAGCTGATTTCAAAGAAGAGATAAGTTAGGTGTTTGCCTGGCTAAAGAGATAAGCCATTAGTCTACACTGAAACTGCCTCACAGACAGTGTTTTCACAGTTGTTTTCACACAATGTTTTCAGAACATTTCCAGGAAGGCTATTTCATAGTTTAGGTTCCACATAGGAAAAGACTAAACCTCCTCTTATGGATTTGATATTCTTTCTAGGTGATATCACCAGACCTGAACTGAGTGACTTTAATGAGCATGACAGATTACAGATAAGAAAAGTAGAAGACTGCTTAAGTACAGTACAACTGATAAACACAAAAACCGGTCACAGTTTATTTTACAGTATTCATGTTCTGTGTTGGGTAATTACAGAGTAATACTACCAAACTACATATATTTAGCCTATTATGTAATTATATTGTGGAGCTGCTTGTACTTACTTATTGTTATATGTATTACTATAATTAATTATTATAACATGTAATATGTGTGATACAAACACTGTCAAATTAATTGTTACCGTAAACCTAAAAGGGAGCCAATGTGAAGAAGATGATAAAACAGGGTTGATATGATCCGATTTTATAAATCTGGTAAGAGCTCCATCTGCTGCATTTTGAGCCAGCTGAAGATTGTTTATGGGAATGTAGAACATCCAGACAGTACATTACAATAGTCTTAGGTGTCAAGAAACCATTAACTAGCTTTTTTGTATCAGGAATTGAGGACATGATTTGTAACTTAGCAATATATCTAAGGCAGAAGAATGCTGTTCTGCAAACATTATAAATGTAAATTATAAATTTCAAAAGGCAACTTGATGTAAATGACATAAAAGTAGGCCTGCAACCTAGATTCAGATTATATTCAAACAGCTTGTTTTAGGAGTGTTTGGCCCAAAATTATTCTGTTTTGTCAAAATTGAACAGAAATTCCTAATTAAATTTTGCTATCTTTGAAAATTGTGAAAAATGTAATCTGGTCTGGAATACATACAAAGCTGAGTATCATCGGCATAACAGTGAAATCTATATAAACTAAAGGGGGCATGTATTAGGAGAACAACAGTGGACCCAAGAATTGTTGCACTCTGTACTTCACTTGTGAAACTTGGGAATGTTTTGAAACCTCTTAATTTACAAACAAAGTGATAGCTGTCACAAACTATTCTGTGTTTACCCCCGTCATCTTATACAGACTTTTATGTTGAAATAACCCTCTTCACCATATGTCCCAAGATGCACTATTTACATCCTCATCTGTCCCCCATCATCATTGTGATCAGCTGTTTTGTGTTAACCATCATTAGTACTTCTATTTATACCCTCATCTTCAGATATTCAGGGTCTAGTCTTGTCTATTGTGCCTTGAGCAAAAGCCATTCTTTTGTCATCATCTTCAGTATTCAGTGCTCACGGCCTTCTGGAAGAGGAGGAGGAGAAGGTCTCCTACTCCGCTGTCACTGCCAGTGCCCACAGCCACAGAGGCTGTTCCCCTGTCTTTGCCAGTGTTTTCAACCATGGAGGCTGTTTCAGTCGCTGCCAGCGCTACTGACCACGACGACTCAACCCTCTGAGCCTTCCAGTATCTCTTCCCACTCCATTTGAAACTCAATTCCGTGATCCTCCTGCAGCTCCGCCCATGCAACCTCCTGAGTCTCAAGTCCTTGCTCCTCCTCCTAAGACCCAAACCTCTGCTTCTCCTGCGGCTCCACCCACTCCACCTTCAGCTCCACTTCATGAGACTCAACCTCCTGAACCAACTGTGGCTCCACCCCCTGACATCCTGCCAGTTCCATCCTGGTGTTCTGATTCTCTGCCTGTTTCCTTCCTGGAGCCACCTCCCAAACCGCCAGACCCCTCTCCCTGCCCGGAGCCGCCTCCCAAACCTCCAGACCCTGCTCTCTTCCTGGAGGCTCCTCCCTGGCCTCCTGATCATCCGCAGGCTCCTCCCTGGCCTCTTGACCATCTGTCAGACTTCCCACGGTCTGCTTGATATCCCTTCCTCAGTATCATCCTCTTCGCTTGAGCATCAGGAGTCGCCCCTTTTTTTTGGTGGGGGTTCTGAGGGATCTGTCATATTGGGTCCTGCTTTCTGTGCACTTGTGTACAGACCTCCCAAATTTAATAATGAATTCATCCAACAATTTTCATATTTTCTCTCTAGACTGGTGTCTCGTGGTGACAGACTCCTGATTTTGGGGGATTTTATTATTCATGAATGCTGTCCATCAAATCCTCTGGTAAATTAATTTATTTCCCACTGAGTCTTTAAATACTGTATGACATGTCAGTGGTCCTACTCACAATATGGGTCATACATTAGATCTTGCGTTATTGTATAACGTAGTGAGGCTGCCGTAGGTAGGGATCGAACCCAGGTCTGCAGAGCTCAAGTGTTTGGTGTTTTACCACTGACCTAATTCCCCAATAGTTGAACACAAGAGCAGATGAGTCTGGAAATTTGTGTTTCTTCCAAAAAATAGAATCTTTACTTGTAGAACTGAGAAAAGTACAACTAAACAAAGAAAGCCGAGTTTCCACAAAACTGAGAAACAAAATAGACACAAGGGTCAAGAAGGTATATAAAGGATAACACTTAGCTTAAGAGCTGGTCACTGGAGGCACAAAGTACAGAGGCTCAAGACTGAACACATTGGCAGGAAACAAACAGACTTATATAGGCCTAGACACAGGTGAAGGGAATGTGGGTTAACAAGCAGCCTGGGTTGAACAGGGTTAGGGGCATTGGTGCCATCTGCATGAGCGGAGAAAACAGAGCTCAAGGTATAAGTGCCACCTGCAGGCCTGGAAGGAGGATGGTAAGGAAGGATCAAGGCAAGCACCCCCTGCTGGTCTGGAGGGGAACAGCACCCCAAAAAGGAGATCCTTTACAATGGTCTTTCTGTGTCCAAATTAGAGGTCTTAGATATTGCATTTCTGACCATTATTCTTTAATGTTTGAGTTTGTCTCTACTTGTCCTGTCCCTACTTTTTCTCAGCCGTTACATCACTCCTGATCTATTCATTCATCTACTACCAATCACTTATCAGAATTTTATCTACCGCATTTCACAGATGATGTTTTTGCTGGACTCAACAGTGAATCATTGGTTGAAGCTTTTATAAATCTTGTACTCTTCACTCCGCTCAAGCCAAGGAGAATTAAGGGTGGTTCACAGACTTAGCTAAATGACCTCACCCGCTCTCTAAGACAAGAGTGCAGAAGAGCAGAGCGAACGTGGAAAAGAGACAAGCATCGGGTCTCTTATGATATTTTAAAGGAGTTTTTAACTAACTCTCAGACAGCAGTAAAGAAAGCTTTCTCTACATTAATCTCTGATAACGCAAATCGACCAGAACTATTGTTCAAAACGATTGATTCTGTTTTAAACCCAAATAGAAAATGCTTTTCTGGATGCCTCCCAAGAGACCTGTGAAACGTTTTTAAAATTCTTTACTCACAGAATTGAGCAGATTAAAGGTGTGGTTGTACCTTCACAATTTGATCAACCACTAATTCTTTCCCTGTCCAGCAACTTGACACACTTTTAACCAATTTCGAAAGAACAGTTAGCAGATGTAGTCTCCAAAATGAAGTGTTCCAGTTACAAGCTGGATATTCTTTCTCCATGCTTTCTTAAAGAATTTTTCATGACCATCAGTTCCAGTGTGACAGCTATAATTAACAGCTCATTAGCAAGTGGAGTTGTTCCAAGTAGTTTTTAACATGCAATTTTACATCCTTTGTTAAAACAAACTTTTTTGGATCTGGCAATACACAACAATTACATACCAATCTCCAAACTGGCTTTTATTTCCAAGATTTTGGAGAGAGTTTTTATTTGCAGCGCTACTCCCATCTAAATACATTTAGTATTTTCGACACATTTCAGTCTGGTTTCAGACCCTTCCACAGCACTGAATCTGCATTGTTGAAGGTCACAAATTATATTTTCTCTCCATGGATTCAGGTTCACCTGTCATCTTAGTTTTATAAGATCTTAGTGCTGCATTCGAGACTATCGACCATAATATTCTTCTCAGTCATCTAGACTGTATGGTTGAAATCCAGGGTATTGTGCTCCAATGGTTTTCCTCCTATCTAAAAAAATGGACGTTCTGTTAATTTAGGTAACTTTTCTTCTGCGTCATCTCAATCAGTTGTCACAGTACTAAATGAACAGAGTTTAAGAAATCTTATTAAATCTTATTAAAGATACTTAATTTAAATATGTAATTGCTAAATATGCTAAATGTAATATGGACAGCTAATGTGTAGAAGTCATCGCAGATTGATATTTAAAGTACATTTAATTAAAATGAAGTGGATTAATTAAACTTTAAAAATCTTTAATTCTGTAATATCTTTATGTTCTAAAAACATATCATTTTTCACAGTGTTAATAAGCAATAATAAATATAATAAAATGTAATAAATTAAAGATAAATTAGTATTTCATTTATTTCACTATATGTAAAACATTTAAATTTTATGCACCATGGTGGAAGAACACTTAATTTCCAGGAATTCTCTAATTTGCTCAATATACTGTATCAAACAATCAACAAATTCAAATTATTTATATTTTAATTAGGAATATTTTGGAATTTATCTGAAAAAACCATTTCTGGTGCTACAGCAAAAATAAAATATTTTGATGGCTGTTAATTTTACTTCCCCGTCTGTCGCTCACTTCGACGTTGTGTTGAAGAAGCGACACTAGGGGTCTCTCTTGAGTGCCGAATAAGCCTCTGATTTATGAAAAAATGCCAATGAGAAGTTGGCAGACAGTATTTGCATACCCCGCCCCCAGACATACGGGTATAAAGGCGGGGAAATACGTCTACTTCATTCAGAAATTTTCTTCAGAGCCGATGGTCGTGTATGCAGTGAGCTGCGAGTCACACACCTGTTCCTCTTACCTCTGATGCTGCTGTTGGATCTACGCCACACTTCAGCAGCTTTCTCCTTCTCTGCACGGCAGTGCAGTTTGCCCCTGGGTGCTTCGACAGCGCAACCAAAGAGATGTTTATTAAAGGAGTGATTTTCTCATTAAAAGAGTATTTTCCTCTAAAGAGCAATACACAGTGGCGTTGAACAACCTTTTCAGGATGCGTCATTATAAAGATGCCCTTGCGCCCCTGTGTAGTTCCTGGATGCGGTAGAGTGCTCTCCACTTCAGACGGCCACAGGCATTGTCATGTGTGTCTGGGCTGCGATCACTCCGAGGCAGCGTTTGTGGATGGTTCATGTTCTCATTGCGAGGACATGACCATGGCATAGCTGCTATCGCGGCTTTCCTTCAACCAAAGGAACGCCACTCCAGCCGCCCCCCACATCGCTCCTTCTTCCCACGGGATTGAGGACGATGCGGCTGGCGATGGAGGCAATCTGGGGACGGCTGCGTGTGCACTTCCGCCGGGTATGCCCCCTCGGACCACCCGCCCCCCAGCACGTTCGTTGATTCCCGTCCATGCTCGAGTCAACAGCGGCTTGCCTCACAGCCAGCTTGCTTATCCTCTAGAGCTCAAGGTGGATGAGCTCGCCGCTGCATCAGACAGCGGTCCGGCATCTGATGCGGACGACTCCCTTGGGCAGCCACCTTCGGGCCAGCATGCCCAGGCGGAGGCTGACGCGCAGATGTCCGACATGCTTGCCCGGGCCGCCACCGGTGTGGGGCTGGACTGGAACCCTACCTCCTCCCCACAACCATCGCGGCTGAATGACTGGTTTCTGGGGCCTGTGCGCCGCTCACAGCCGCGCCCCCAGAGATGCATGATGAGTTGCCGACTTCATGGAGGGCACTACCCTCGACGGCGGAGCTGCCCACGCATGCCATGGCCCTCCTGCAAGTCCACCAGCCCAAGGCACTTAAAGATCTACACGAGGGTAGTCCTGATCCTGACGTGCTGAAGGAACTGCGCTCAGCGACCGACCTCGCCCTCAGGGCCACGAAGGCCACAGCGCAGTCACTCAGGCAGGCGATGGCCACACTTGTGGTTCAGGAACGTCATCTGTGGCTGAACTTGGTCGAGATTCGTGAGACGGACACGATGCGCTTCCTCAATGCCCCTGTCTCCCAGTTCGGCCTCTTCGGCGACACCGTCGTGGATTTCGCCCAGCAGTTCACTGTGTTGAAGAAGCAGACAGAGGCCATTTCAAATATCCTGCCCCGCCACAAACCTGCTGCCACAGGCCACGCCCCTTCTGCTTGCTGAGAGTGTCCTCCTACGGCTAAGAAACACCCTGCTGCACCTCAACCCGGGCCCAGCTCTCAGCACGCACGTCGAGCGACCCGCAGGAAGCGCACGCCCCCCCGTCTCACGGACCCCCCTCAAGGACCTAGGCGCTGAAGGGACCAAGACGTTAGCTCCAGAGCTAGTAAGCAGACCACTCCGTCCCCCAGTGGAGGGCCGGGAGGAGAATCCTTTGTTGAATTAATTTCATTTGCCGCACCCCCTCGGGGCTGCGGTACCCACATTCTCAGTAAAAGAGCTATTTCCTTGGTCTCTGGGTCATCTGGCCCGCAAATGCCGTTCTCATGGCACTCTGCCACCACACCTCAACAGTCCCGGCATGCTGGATGTGGACCCCCCGCCCTCAGCCCCAAAACTGTTCCCCGGCCGGCCGGTTCTGATGAGTCTAGAGGACGCCTCCACCGGACCTCCTCCTCAGTCACCAACCTGCCCCCTGCCAGGTGTGCAGAGCAAGGTACTGAGGCTTTTCTCAGCACCAGAGCCTCGGGACTCACCCTCGCCTCCCGACGCCGTACTACCTGCTCCGCCCCGCTGCGAAGCCCCACCGGGTATGTCAAAAATAATCGTCCCCTTAGTGCCCCTAGTGCAGAGATTGGATACGTGGCTTTCACTTCCCTTCCCGTCATGCTGGATGGCCAGGACCATTCGAATCGGTTACACAATTCAGTTTGCTAGCCCCCTCTACAGCCCTTACTTCATTGTACCCAAGAAAGGTGGCAGCATACGACAGATCTTGGACTTGTGAGTTTTCAACCAGGATTTGCACAAACTCCCATTCAAAATGCTCACCAAAAAACACATCTTAACTTGCGTCCGGTATCTACATTTGTTCACAGTGTTAGACCTGAAGGACGCATACTTCCATGTCTCAATTCTGCCTCAACACCGACCCTTCCTATGGTTCGCATTCGACGGCCAGGCATATCAGAACAAAGTCCTCCCCTACGGCATGTCCCTGTCCCCTCGCGTCTTTACGAAAGTCGCAGAGGCAGCCCTTGCAGAAGCCGGCATCCGCATACTCATATGGCTCATGCTGGCCCACTCCCGAGAGTTACTATGCACTCACAGGGACCAGGTGCTCAGGCACCTCGGCTGATTGGGGCTTCAGGTCAACTGAGAAAAGAGCAAGCTCGACCCAGTTCAGAGCATCTCTTTTCTCGGCATGGAGTTAGACTCAGTCTCAATGTCAGCACGCCTCACCATTGGCGCATGCAGTCAGTGCTGGAATGCCTCGCCGCCTTCAGGCCGGGAACAGCGGTCCCTTTAAAACTTTTCCAGAGGCTCCTGGGGCATATGGCAATCTCCGTGGCAGTCGCGCTGCTGGGGTTGATGCATGTGAGACCGCTTCTGCATTGGCTCCAGACTCGAGTCCCGAGACGAGCATGGCGCCGCAGCACGCACCATGTGATAGTCACCCCCACCTGCCGCCAAACATTTAGACCCTGGACAGACCTCTGCTTTCTGTGGGCAAGAGTCTCCTTGCAGCAGGTGTCCTGACGTGTCTTGGTCACGACGAACCCAAATTGGGTTGGGCCGCCGTGTGCAATGGGCACGCAGCCGTGGGCCGCTGGAAAGGGGCCCCGCTGCGCTGGCACATAAATTGCCTAGAGTTGTTGACTGTATTCTTTGCCCTGCGGAGGTTTCTCCCATTAGTTCAGGACAAACACGTTTTGATCAGGTCAGACAGCACCACCGCGGTAGTGTACATAAATAGCCAAGGCGGCGTACGCTCCCGCCACATGTCACAACTTGCCCATCGTCTCCTTCTTTGGACTCAAAACGCTGCGTGCCACTCAAAACCCGGGCAACCTCAATGTGGTAGCGGACGCGCTGTCACGACAACAATTGCCCAGTGGAGAGTGGAGGTTTCACCCCCAGTGTATTCAGCTTATTTTGGAACGGTTCGGCAAGGCTCAGGTTGAACTGTTTGCCTCCTGAGAGACCTCCCAATGCCCGCTCTGGTATGCCCAAATAGAGGCTCCCCTCGGGGCAGACGCACTGGCACACAGCTGGCCCTCAGGGCTGCGCAATTATGCATTTCCCCCAGTGAGCCTTCTTGCACAGATGCTGTGCAAGGTCAGGGAGGACGAGGAACAAGTCACCCTATTGGCTCCCTATTGGCCCACCCGGGCTTGGTTCTCTTCTTTCTCAGGGACGGGGCATGCTCTGGCATCCGCACCCAGACCTCTGGAACCTCCATATCTGGCACCTGGACGGGACACGGAAGATCTAGCTGATCTACCACTTGCTGTCATAGACATGATCAACGAAGCCAGAGCCCCCTCTACCAGGCAACTTTACGCCCTGAAGTGGTGCTTGTTCGCGAATTGGTGTTCTTCCTGAGCTGAAGACCCACAGAGGTGTGCAGTTAGGTCAATGCTCTCATTTCTGCAGGAGAGGTTGGAGGGGAGACTGTCCCCTTCCACCTTGAAGGTGTACGTAGCTGCTATTGTGGCCCACCACGACACAGTAGACGGCAAGTCTTTGGATAAGCACGACTTAATTTTCAGGTTCCTAAGAGGCGCCCGGAGGTTAAATCCATCCCGGCCAAGCCTGTTCCCATCCTGGGATCTCTCAGTGGTCCACTCGGGCCTTCAAAGACCCCCCTTTGAGCTGCTAGAATCAGTTGGACTCAGGACCATCTCTCTAAAGATGGCCCTGCTGATAGCGCTCACCTCCAAGAGGGTCAGGGACCAGCAAGCGTTCTCTCACAGCGGAAAGAGCACACTGTCTCCAATCAGAGGCTTTCCCACTGGGTGGTGGACGCCATTTCATTGGCCTATCACACCCAGGCCGTGCCCCCCCCTTGCAGGTCCGAGTACACTCAACAAGGAGTATTGTGTCCTCGTGGGCACTCGCCAGAGGCACCTCCCTGGCAGACATATGCAGAGCAGCAGGTTGGGCAACACCTAATACCTTTGAAGAACGAGATATGAGTCAGTATCATCCCGTGTTTTCTCAGGTCTGAGCCGGTAGAACTCGATACACGCTGACGGACTGACCGGGTGGATTGCTTGCACCTAGCACCCTTTCCCTCGGCCGAGGTAAAACTGTGCGCTTTCTCTCCGCAGTTCAGAGGAGGAACTCACTGACCCAATCCACTGCGGGTACTTAATCTACCCTCTACTGGAATAGGTGCTCCACTGCTCAGGACTCCTACACGGACTTCCCCTGTGTGTATTTTCCGCGGTAAAGTCCCCTTAGGTTGTAATCTCCGTTCCCTGATGGAGGGAAGGAGACGTTGTGTCCTCCCGGCCACGTTGCTGAGCCGAGCCACTGTTGTGGCCGGACCATTTATGGCTCCTCAGAAAAATCCTGAATGAACTAGACGTATTTCCCCGCCTTTATACCCGTATGTCCGGGGGCGGGGTATGCAAATACTGTCTGCCAACTTTTTATTGGCCTTTTTTCATAGATCAGAGACATATTCGGCGCTCAAGAGAGACCCCTAGTGTTGCTTCTTCGACACAAAGTCTCGTTCCCTCCATCAGGGAACGGAGGTTACATCCGTAACCTAGACTTTTTACTTATTTATTTAAAGGGAAATTGTACATCTTTCAGTTTAAATAAAAAAAATAATTCTACCTATTAATACTTGGTCAAAAAAATGCATAATTATTTGTCACAAAATGTGTCTTGGACTAATGAAATTGTGTAGTGTAACTGTGTTGAATTTTTTTTTATTTGCAATTCAGTGAATTCTATCTCCAAGCATTCAAATTCAACTTCATGTGAGGTGTGGCCAAATCAATTCAAATTCCAGCTCATGACTTAATTGAAATGGAGCTCATTTTGAAATTTTGCACAACTCTGTGTACTAACCCTAAAAAGAGCAATAAAGTCAAATACTTAAGACATTTTTTTTATGCTTTTTCCAAAAAATTAGGACCCAAATATAAGTTTTTTGACATTTTCTTAAAAAATAAAATTGTGAAAATAACATTTGCCTTTGCTGCACTCTTTTAAACTCATCAACTTGCAATCATTATGTAAAAGTAACATGGCAGCATTTAAGTCACATGCTCCTTTCCCAAGCCTCTCAAAATGTTGTGTCCTCCAGGGTGCAAAAACCTTTTTAGGGCTAATAAAGAGATGGAGCAATGGATAGATAATAAATGTTTACACTACACATAACTCAGAAATATGCAGTCTCTATACTATGATGTCGCCTCAGTCCTGACACACTTCATGAATTCAATTTCTCTGCAAGAAAGAGCATGATTGGGGACTTTTTCTACTATTTTAGACCAATATGGAACATTTGAAAGTGGTCTTATAATCAATCATTTCATAAGGATCAAGCTGTAATAAGAGTTATTTCATTCATATAATCATAAATTATGCAATGCTTCAATGTTTTTATATGATCTGTGATGTGATTAATACTGACTTGAAACTAAATAATGCACATTACATTATCTTTCAAAACAAACGGTCTGTAGGCTGTAACTTTGGGCAGATGTTGATGTGGGTTTTTTTTTTTTTTTTTTTTAAACAGAAATGCAGCACCATAAATTCACACATAAAGATAATTGTTTAGAAGCTATAAAGTCACAGAAAATCATTTGGTTAATAAAAACTCTGACTGGAGCAACATTTGTTGGAGCACAGATGAAAGAACTGGATTTGACAGCTTTGTTTTGCAGGTTTGCTCTCGTTGACTCTACTTGGGTTTGTCCATTAACTTAAGAGCACTCTGACAGCATGCCAAAAATGCTCTTGAATGCTGTTTGACTGTCACACTTATCTACACTATGACATCACACAATAGAGGAAATAGTGATGTGTGGATCTAAGATCTGTTAGGTGAGATTTCTCCAGCTAGTTGGAGTAGCAGGAAAATCAATGTTGTTGCTGCTCAATGAAACAGTGAAACAACAAAAGATCTATGGTAATATTTGAGTTAAGTGACTCACTCAAATAGGGCATTGGGTCAGAGCCAGTGCAACACATAATTTTGTGAATTCATGCATGCCTTCAATATAAGATGTGTGATACACAGCTGTTTAGAATTATTGTGGAATTTTGTTTGTGAGAGAAACATGTTGAAAGCAGGAAATTCTTGTTTTGCAGTGGAAACCTCATGTTCTCCTTCACATGAGAAAGCTAGAAAAGGTGTGCTTCTCCCACAGATTTGACACATTTTGCTCTGGCTGAAATTTGACATGCAGGGGAACAGAAGTAAATTTTAAATTAGAAATCTTTTGTGTGTTGAATCATGCTTGAGAGTAATCTTTCGCTTCATTCACACAATCAATGTTCAGACTCGGAAACATATTTGCTAACAGGTGTGACTCTAAATTGTGTTGCACACATCAGAGTAGACAGGAACTAAACAAATATGGTCTGTATGAATAGGTAACTTAAGTAAATTAATTCTATGTTCTCACTATACCTTTGAATATCTACTGTAAGCATAGTGAACAAGCATTCATTTAGTGGATGCTTTTATCCATAAGCAATTTTAAGACTTATTAAAGGGACCTCTCGTGTTATGTGCCTTGCTCAATGGCACAATTGTTATAGCTCATAGCTTGTTCATTAAGCAGGTTAAACTATAAACCTTAATGTTGCGAGCTCTGGTTAGCAGTGTCTCATCGTATCATCCCAATCCAAAGAGAATGATAACTTCACACTCTGGGCATTTTGAGATCCTGTCATGCTCTCAGATATATTATCGAAAACTCTCAGCTCTCATTTTGTCCCCTTCAGCAAGTCAGAGATGTTACATTTACTGTAACACATTGTAAAAAGGATCCTTGATGCTGAATGGCCAAGGGCCATTGTAATTTTACTCCATTGTTGCTGTCTGCAATATAATTCACATAATATTTATTGCAATTGTAGTGGTAGCCAGCTGGTACATGCAGTGCAGTGTATGTAAACCTCACTCCCCTGGCCTCAAGAGGCACTACCAACAGACACTAGAGACTGTAGGCTTTAACCTCCTCGTTAGCATGCCCATGTGACATGCCGGAGACGCTGGTTCAAATCCAGTTTGAATCCCGTTCAGAGAAGTTCAAGCAGGACTGGTTACACAATACAACATCTTGTACCTCAGGAATTTATCTGTGGTCCTGTCCGATCACTCTGCACTATTACTATTCTTGTTTTACATATTAAAGATTTTTCTTCACTTTAAAGACTCTATTTACTATTGATATATAAAAGATTTGTATTACATACTTTATTCTGTTACCTTTGTATTTACTAACTCTGTGTCTGTCTTGACTTGGAAAATTGTATACACTTGTAACGAATGGAGCAGACGAGGAGTGGGGATCTAGGTGCAGCTTTATTTAAAGACACTGATACAAACAACTAAAAACACAGGAACAAACAAAACATCCACGATGGGAAAACAAAAGGGATTAACAAGGGAAACATCCACGACTGGGTCAGACTGGAACACAGACATAAAGGTTTAGCAAGCAACGTACAGCATTCAACATTCAACGTTCAACACAGAGTGAGGAAACAACAGGGTTTATATACACATAGAACTGAACGAGGGAATGACAGGCAGGTGGGGATAATGAGGGAGTGATTAGGGCCGGAAATTGTGGGAAACGTAGTTTGGAGTGAAGGTGAGGGAAAAACACAAGGCAGACAATGGGGAATCGTAACAACACTATTGATGTCCTGTAATCCGAGCCTTGTCTTCAGCATTTCAATGCACAGGAAAACCCTGTGTAAGCTGTGCAAATGATAAATAAAATAAATACAACATCTTGAGCTTGAACTTGTAGCTGATGGATGTCAGTTAATTAAAAAAGGTATGTCCTTAATATTTGTATTATGCAGCGACTGTTTCTAAAAGCAATAAGACACTCAAGGCTGTTATATTGGGAAGATAGTCATAACTGAAAGGGTTGCAGGTATTCCAGTCTGTTCCATGCCTTATGTCCTTGAACATTGTTTATATTGTAAATATAGCATGATCACTTACTGTATAACTTGCTTGATTAAAAGATATTTATACAAATGTATTAATATATACAAGTCTTGTACCAAAACTGGTTCCTCTTGTTCATTGAGAGTAAAACATGAATTTTGATTCCCAATGGAAGGTGACTTCAGTTTGAATAAAAATAAATATGATGGGAATAAAAAGTGAACCGAAAACATTCCTATGGCTAGGAATCAATTTCATCCCCAAATGATTCCCATATTTTCTTTATGGCTTTCTGTCATTCTAGTGGTGTTGTGTGTTGCCCTGTGTGACATTCAGTAAAATTACATACAGATAGAGTCACACTGTGACAGCACATATATTGTAATGTACTGTAGCTTGGGATGACCCTTCCATGGTTATTGGTTATAAGCACAATTGCTTATCTCTTCAAAAACTGACAAAATTGTATTCACTTTTGGGAGATTCACCTATAGTCCAAAATTTGGAAAAAGCATTACTATTTACCTTAAGACTCGAGAAAATTATCCTTGCCATTACTTGAGTCAAGTAATACAAACAAGAAGACATTTTGCTGTTTCTTTTAGTTCAACAAGAGGTCTGAACGGACTAAACATTGAGAATTAATTTTGCACAGTGGGTTGGGGTTGTTGTGTATAAACACAAAGAGATTAGTATACTGCCGATTTTTACTCATATCATCCATAAAACTCAATTTATTGTTTAAATAAAAGAAAAAACTTAAAGAATTTGCTTAGCAATCCGCTAAATTGACCGATATTAAATGGCACCTAAATTGTTTTTAATACTTAACGGAGAATGTTCAGGTTTCTGTTCTATTTTTATTGCTCTTGTTCTCTGGAAAGCAGCTCTATCCTTGCAACAAAAGTCCCAGGAAATATTTCAGTAAAACTGCAGGCAGCAGACAGCATACAGTAGAGCCTGCTGCCTTACCAAACCACTTTTGTACTGCCTTTGGTTTCTCTCCATTCTAAAGAGTGCAAACAAGAGCAACCTGCAGTAGAGATAGTCTTAAATTACCTTTGGGGTCACCAGGGATGTTCCAACATGGTCACTAGGGGTGTTTATGTTTTGTTTTTTTGTTGTTGTTTTTTTTTTTTTTTTTTTTGCATATATGTGTTCTTGGAGGCCTTTCTTAATTTTAATAAAGTAAAACCCACACTGTGGAATACATCATTAACATCAATTATCTGTGACTCTTTTCAGAAAATATATGCCAGCCTCTGTTTGTTTGTTTGTTTTTTCTTAGGAAAAGAGGTTAATTATATTTGTTATAATTGTTATAATTATAATTGTCCATATTTTTCTAAGCAGTTCATGGCACTGTTTGAAGGAGACTGAATTAAGCATACTTTGGGGTGAATAATGCAAAATGAAAACTTTGGAGTATTTCAAACATTGGCAGAGGCAATTAAGAGCATTTACAGTGGGGAAAAATAAGACAAATACAGCAGAAAGTACTATGTGATTCTGGTATACACAGAATTTGAAGGGCTGCCCAGATGTTTAAACAATTAAATTATATTTTAGAATTGACCAGGTTTCACTTCATATACTCTCTAGTGATTTTAAGAATTTTTATGACAGTGAATTAAAAGGTGAAGTGTAATTGTTTTTCCATGTTTCAGTACTTTTCTCCCCTATCCCTTTAAGGATTTGAATATGCAGCTTTATATGCAGTGACAACTACGACCTTCATAGGCTGATTAACTGGAAAAGTGTAACACTGTAGCGCAACGGCACAATCAAAAACATTGCTCTGTTTATTTGAGCACCCGACCAGCCCAACATTGAAACATTGGACCGAACAATTGAACAAAGAGTTTATGTCAGGACTATCTATTTGTTCATCCAATCATGGCAAATGGGGGACTTGTTTGGGAAACCTAATTGAAAAAGTTATTTTTGCAATTCTGTTTGGTGACACTAGTGGCGAAGAAATTACACACTTCACCTTTAAAGAGTTAGTTAACTGCATGGTTAACAACACTAGACAACATTTTAAAGGGATAGTACACCAAAAAAAATTAATTATAATTCTCTCATCATTTACTCATTCTCATACCATCTCAGATGTGTATGATTGTCTTTCTTCTACAGAACAAAGATTTTTTATAAGAATATTTCAGATCTGTAGGTATTTACAATGCAAGTGAATAGTGACCATAACTTTTAATCTCAAAAAAATCAAATAAAGACAGCATAAACTAACTCCAGTGGTAAATACGTGCCTTCAGAAGTGATATGATAGGTGTAGGTGAGAAACAGATCAATATTTAGGTCTTTATTTACTATAAGTCTTCATTTTCACATTCTTGTTCTTTTGTTCTTTGATGATTCACAATATTCGTGCATATCACCACCTACTGGTTAGGGCTGGTCAAAGGTGGAGATTTATAATAAAAAGGACTTAAATATTTATCTGTTTCTCACCCATGCCTTTAGCTCTACACCATTTCTTAATGTGAGCTGTAAATGTTCTAAGTGTATTCAGCAGTAGATCACTGTCAAACATAATATGAGGCTTGACCCACTGATTTGGACAGCTGCCAAATGACCTCAAATAATCTATTGATGAAAATCTCTTTGAATGATGGAGTAATGAAATAATGGAGTAAACCCTGTGTCCTCTTGTAGCTCAGAGTTGAGGTGTTCGGATTTGAAACTACAGTCAATCTTACAGTATATAATTCTCTGTCATCACTATAAGAGCAAAATTAGCTTCATTTTTACTCAAACTAATCATTCCATCTCAGACATTTCAATTGTTTAAAGTGCAACTGGCTTAAGTTGGATTTGTTTTCAATACATACCCATAGAGATCCAGCTTGGAACACAATATGCCTCTGCCCAATGAATCTTCATGGAATAATCTCAGAGACACTTTTGATAGCAGACAGATCGCTTGTGTGTGTGTATACTAGTAGTATATTAGTGATTTGTGCCTGCATTTCCTTTAGACGAAATTGTTTTCAAAAAAACTGTATGTCAAATGAGAAGGTTGTGGAGTATTAGGAAAACTATGCATAGTGTATTGCATCCGATTAGATTCTGAAACGTTCAACCAGTGAACACTTTAATATCCCATAAGGCCAAGGGATAAAATTATTACTTTATTCTCAAAATTTTCTGTATTTATAATTATCATTATTATTATTATTACTTAAATTTTGCAGCAAAAAGCTGTCATAGAAGAGCCATCAGATACGAAAAGTTGATAAATAAATAACAAGAGCAAACCGTGAGTCTGGCAGCTCATTTCAAGTGTAAGTGCTATACAGAACATACCAAGAAAGTTGTTCCTTGTGGATAAATTATAGACTTACTTGTTAAACAACGCTACATTATTTTTGTGGTACGTCATAGGTCGAAGAACATACAAGTCAAAGGACAGTGCTACCTTGACGGATGTATGTCCAGGAATATATTTATACTACACATCTACAAACCTGAAAAATTTACTTTATTAAAGGAACATTCTGGGCTCAGTACAAGTTAAGCGCAATCGACAGCTTTTGTGGCATAATGTTCCCACCCACCCACACCCGCACCCATACCTTTGGAACCTCCACATCTGGCCTCTGGACGGGACACGGAAGATCTAGCTGGTCTACCACCTGCCATCGTTGACACGATCAACCAAGCCAGAGTCCCCTCTACCAGGCAACTTTACGCCCTGAAGAGGTGCTTGTTCATGAATTGGTGTTCTTCCTGGGCTGAAGACCCATAGAGGTGCGCAGTTAGGTCAGTGCTCTTATTTCTGCAGGAGAGGCTGGAGGGGAGGCTGTCCCCTTGCACCCTGAAGGTGTATGTCACCACTATCGCGGCCCACCATGACTTAGACAGCAAGTCTTTGGGTAAGCATGACTTTGACTTTTGATTGTAGGACTGGTTCCCCTCCTGGGGTCTCTCAGTGGTCCTCGCGGGTCTCCAGAGACCTCCCTTCGAGCCGCTAGAAACAGTTGGACTCAGGTCCCTCTCTCTAAAGACGGCCCTGCTGATCGCGCTCGCCTCCATCAAGAGGGTCGTGGACCTGCAAGCATTCTCTGTTAGCGAAACTTGCCTGGAGTTCGGTCCGGCAGCCACATATGTGATCCTAAGACCGCGACCGGGCTACGTGCCAAGGTTCCTACCACACCCTTTAGAGACCAGGTAGTGAGCCTGCAAGCGCTGCCCCAGGAGGAGGCAGACCCAGCCCCTTCGTTGCTCTGTCCGGAACATGCTTTGCGTACCTACTTGGACCACACGCAGAACTGTAGATGTTCTGAGAAGCTCTTTGTGTGATTTGGCGGACAGCGGAAAGGGAACGCTGTCTCCAAACAGAGGCATTCCCACTGGGTGATGGACGCAATTTCATTGGCCTATCACACCCAGGCCGTGCCCCCCCCCCCCCCCCTTACGGGTCCGAGCACACTCAACGAGGAGTGTTGTGTCCTCGTGGGCACTGGCCAGGGGCACCTCCCTGGCAGACATATGTAGAGCAGCAGGTTGGGCAACACCTAATACCTTTGTGAGATTCTACAATCTCCAGGTTGAGTCAGTATCGTCCCATGTTTTCTCAGGTCTGAGCCGGTAGAACTCGGTAACACGCCGATGGACTTGCCGGGTGGATCGCTTGCACCTGGCACCCTTTCTCTCGGCCGAGGTAAAACTGTGTGCTTTCTCTCCCAGGAGATCCCACTCATTTGGATCCCTGGATGATTCCTCCCTAGCCCTTTGGGTCTGCAGTTCAGCGGAGGAACTCGCCTACCCAATCCACTGCGGGTGCTTAATCTAACCTGTACTGGAATAGGTGCTCCACAGGTCAGGACTCCTACGTGGACTCCCCCTGTGTGTATTGTCCGCGGTATGGTCCCCTTACGAAGTGGACCCGCATCTCCCTTAGGCAGTCCCAGCTGCCCTCCGGTCGCCGTGTTGTAGCAACTCCCCCCTCCTTGAGGCTGGATCTACCACCGCGCCATTGTCCAACATGTGACCCAAGAGGCCCATGTGATGTATTTTAGAACTTTGCCTCCCCCTTCCTGGGTAGGTGTGGTCTCCGCAGGGTCTTTTCCCCCTGAAAGAATAGGAAACTGGGTAAGACCCTCTTCCCTTATGCAGGTAAGCACCCCAGCCATTTCTTGCTCTATACGGAGAAACATAGAGTGAAATGAGGCCCAGCTAGGCTTGGCCCATTCCCAGGTTGGGAAGCGTCACCTTGTTCCCCTGTTTAGGGTAACCAGAAGGATTCCAACAAATTTTATGGGTACCTGCATTCTGACACAGCTGGTCACCTTTGCACATAAAATACCTTCACGCTCCTGTGTCAGCAGAACACGAACACGGCTCAGTGCATGGTGTGATTTAAATTGGACCCCTAGTGTCGCTTTTTCGACACAACGTCGAAGTGAGCGACAGATGGGGAACATCTAAGTTATGTATGTAACCTCCATTCCCTGATGGAGGGAACAAGACATTTTGTCCTCCCGGCCACGTCGCTGAGCCAAGCCACTGTTGTGGCCGGACCATTTCAGGCTCCTCAGAAAAATTCTGAATGAACTCGACGTATTTCCCCACTTTTATACCCGTATGTCAGGGGGCGGGGTATGCAGATACTGTCTGCCAACTTCTTATCATAGATCTTTCATAGATCAGAGGCATATTCGGCGCTCAAGAGAGACCCCTAGTGTCGCTTCTTCAACACAACGTCTCGTTCCCTCCATCAGGGAATGGAGGTTACATACGTAACCTAGACGTTTATTACCACAAATAGTACTTTAGACTTTTATTTTATTTTGACTTTCAATATAAAAAAGCTATAATTTGGGTTACAGTGAGGCACTTATGATGGAAGTGAATAGGGCAATCTGTAAACATTAAAATGCTCACTGTTTCAAAGGTTTAGCCACAAGGCGTAAATAAATTCTGTGTTAACATGATTTTAATGTGACTTAATTGCTTACTAAGCTTTTCTGTGTAAAGATACATCCAATTGTAATGCCTTAAATGGATATTTCACCCCAAAATTTTAAATCTCACATAATTTACACATTTACATTTACTTTGGAGCATTTAACATTTTGTCACCCATTAACTTGAGAAATTCTTCTAAAAACTCTCATTTAAGTTTAGCAGATGAAAGAAAGTCTTTCACATCTGGGATTGCATGAGGGTGAGAGAATGCTGAGAGAAGTTTCAATTTTGTGGGAACTAGCCCTTTAAACTCTAAAACATAATGACAATTAAAAAAAAATATTTAAACAACTTTAACCTCAAATAATACATAAATTGTAGTAGAATAATTAATGTAAGTACTTATTATTAATGTAAGTACTTACTATTAAATTATAATCTTCACATTTCTGCCTTTAAAAAAAAATTGAAGGCAGAAACATCTACCTCCAAATATTGGCCCCATTCACTTCCATTGTAAGTGCCTCACCATGACATTGACTAGTTTAGTTTTATTTTTATTTATTTATTTTAAGAAAGGGAGTGGGGTGTCTCAATTAATCGTTGTGGTAATCAAAATTACACCACAAATGCTGACGAATGAGCATAACTTTTATTGAACACAGAGTATTCCTTTAAAAGTTGAAGTTCTTCATCAATTTCAATACAATCTCATGGGAATTCAGATGCGGCAAGATAGCAAACTTAAAGACACGCAGAGAGAGAGAGAGTGAGTTAGAGAGAGAGCGAGAGAGAGAGAGAGAGAGAGAGAGAGAGAGAGAGAGAGAGAGAGAGAGAGAGAATAAAGAAAACGGCTTGATGCCTTTAAGAGATGAAGAATCCTGGCTCGTCGCCCATTCTCCAATTTGCTGATAATGAGGCCTGTGATGAGAAAGGAACCAGGATCCATTTTTAGCGATGAGTTCATCCTTTACGGCAGGAAAAAAGCAGAAGAGTGCAGCCATAAAAATTGCAGTCAACGTCATTCTGACACTGTCTGCCAATACCTGACAGGACGTAGCATCTGCACTTATGTGAAGTTGGCTATCAATCTACGGCACATTCCAGTGCTGTACACAGACTGCAAAAGAACACATTAGTTAAAATAATGATGGACCTAGGGGAGCAGTACCTCTTGTAAAATGTTCTGTACATCGCCTGTTGCATATCTGAGCAAGAAACCTGTGTGTGTGTGTGTGTGTGTGTGTGTGTGTGTGTGTGTGTGTGTGTGTGTGTGTGTGTGTGTGTGTGTGTGTGTGTGTGTGTGAAAAAAACTGTGTGTCAAATAAGTAGGTTGTCGAAGGCCATTGTATTAGCAACCCATTACTGAATACTCACTACTCATGAGTACTTTAAATTAGCTACTCTTTTACTCGTAATTCAGTGGTTTGTAGGACTGGTACTTTTACTCTACTCACAATTAACAGTATTTCCTGCCAAATGTTTCAGAAGGCATTTGCCTCATTTTGTCATTTCAGGTGTACCACTCCTCTTTTCTAAGAATCTTTTCTAAGCTTTTCTGATGTTTCTGAATAAGTCACAGTAAAGTAGGGATCGAGCTGATGAATTTAGAGAAGAATTCCTGTCAAATTCCCTCCATTCTGAGAATGCTCTCCCACCCCTCAAATGCAAACACAGAGAGAGAGAGAGAGAGAGAGAGAGAGAGAGAGAGAGAGCAGAAACATCCCCAGAATTTCCCTACCATCCCTTTATCAGTCCAAATGCAGACTGTCTGTTCAGATGGTATGGCGCTTCAATAACAGCTAAACATATGATTGTAGCACCATCTATGGGTGTGAATCAGTGTTTTCTGAATTTCAGGCAATCTAAAATATTTGGAAAGTTGAAGGCTTGAAAAATCTTTCATTCTGTGACATTCTTTAAACTGCCTCATAGTATTTTAAACAACATTAGGTCAATTATTTTATAACCATGCAGTTTCTGTGATTATTTTAATTGACTACATGGAATATTTGTACTTTAAAAAAATTATATGACCATTTAAAATAAACTAGTGAAGGCAGAAAGGTGATTAAAAATGGTGAAAAACTGTGAAATTCTGACCAGTCAAAGCACCTACAAAATACAAATTTCCTTATAGATTCATTGAAATTTTAACCTATTTTTTATTTTATTTTTTTACAAAATATTTATGAAAGTAATGAAGAAAAAAAATCAGATAGTCTATTAACTATTTGTAACTATTTAACTAAAGATGAACTATTTACAAAATAAAATTACAAGATTTTTTTACTTGATAAACTTATAGGAAAGCAAATATTGATATTTTTTAAAATAAACAAATAAGCAAATAATTCAGGATAACAAGCCTCTAAGCCTTTCTAGATTTAAACCATCTTTACATCACAATCCCCACATGAAAAAAAGCATCCTCATTCTACAGACACCTGGATTGTGTGCGTCATATCTATCGTCTGTTTGACCTCTTGCCTATATGTGTCTGAGACAGTGTGTCCTGTGTGAGTCCTTTCCTTCAGCTACAGGCTCATTATTGAAGCTATGACTCATCAGCTCAGGTCATTTGTGCTCAGTGAACATCTGCTTTTGGGAACTCATCATAAGTTCAAGCAAAGTCCTTGGCTTAAAGAGGCTTTCTTATTGATTGACTTTCTAATTGCATATTTTGTATTTACTGTATTTATTAAATCTGTACAATACAAATATAAAATCCAGTAATTCATGGGTGTTATACTGCAGTTAATAACAGCTCAGTGATTCAGTATTAGTGGCGTACCTAACTGCCTAAAGGAAATAACTTGCACAGTAATTGTAGATATAATAATTGGTAAACATGTTGTGTAAAAACACTGCTGCACTGACTGTGTCATGAAAAGTATCCATAAATTGAATAGTAGTTATTGTGCTGACACAACTGTGTGTATCAGAGAAATGTTTGTAAACAGTGCCACAACACAGCCTGACCAGCAGAGGGAGGCAATTAAGAAAAGACTAAACTTCCTCCTGCCTACCTGCTCATTAGCCTAATTAATGAGATCACCTGTGCATTTGTATGTTAGTGTATATAAACTCAGACCTACTGTTGTTTTGTTGCTCAGTCTTGGTCTCTTGTTGCAAGTATATCGAATATATTTGTACTGACTCGGAAGACTACTAGTGAAGCCTATTTTGGTTTCTCAAAGTTCTGTCTCTATTGACTTTCTGCATTAGGATCCTCACTGCCACATATTGTAGTGGTAGAGAACCTGTGTTCACAGCCACACATCCTGGGTTCTAACCTCACCATATACAACCCTTGTGATAGCAAGACTGAGCCAGATAAGATGGATTCAGCAGGGATGAAACATGTCCATGGCACATAAACAGTCATGGAGCCTTGTTTTGTACATATCAAACCCAACTACAAAAGCTGGTAGAAATGGTAAATCATATTGCTGAATTTCTAAAACACCTTCATGATCATCTGCCTCAAACCCCTCCAGCCCTGGGGCTACCACCAACAGTACCTCTGTCTGCCCAAGATTCCTGCCCCTCAGTGGTATGATGACATGTAAGGGTTTCTGACCCAAATCTCACTTTTCTTTGAACTTCAACCTTCTCTTCTGATAAGGCCAAAATTGCTTATATAATCTCTGTGTGATTGTGCACTGGATTGGGCATCAGCTCTCTGGAGACAGGGTTCACCCATTTGCTCAGATCTAAAAATGTTCACTGACTCACTACAAGTGTTCGACCATCAGGTAAGTGGTTGAGAGGCAGCCAGACAGCTGCTTGACCTACGGCAGGGGTTCTGTGGTGTTACTGACTATGCTATTGAATATTGTACAACAGAATAAGTGGGATTTGAAGGCTCTCTCAACATTTTACCAAGGTCTCTCTGAGGAGATAAAAGATTAACTTGCTGGTAGAGACTAGGGTTCAAATCTGGAGGAACTCATAACCTTGGCTATCCAAATTGACAACTGGGTTTGTGAGAGGAGAGAATGCCGCCTTCTCAAGCCTCCTCTATGTCACTGTCTCTTAATTCACATGACCTTGACAATTCCCATTTCAGTCAACCTGCTGATGAGGAACTGGTGCAGTGGAGTCGGACAAGGCAGTCACCTAAGGAGAGAGATGCATATGTGACGACCACAAAAGTGTCATATTTGTGTTATAAGAATATTCGGAATCATTGTTTTTTTTATTTGAACGCGTGATTTGTTTGTTTTTTTGGGGAAAAACAAGTATTTCAAAGAGTTTGATTTGAATGTGATTTTCCATCTTCAAAATGTGAATTGTGTAGTGTTGCTCCGGGCCAGCAGGGTCGGGTGACGGGTTTAGCTGCGTGAGTCGCGGGTTTTTCATTCCTGCAGAGAGCTCGAACCTGACACGCTGTCTCCTCATTTCTCTCCTGTGTTACAGGAGTCAATCTGTTCACCACGGTGCCGTGGCCACGGTACCCGTTACAGATTTTTGGTGGCCCGCACGGGGAACGGCGGTAGATGCGCAGGCTACAAGCACGACCAGAATCAGCGATTTGACATGTTCCAGGAGCTGACGCCTCTTCAGGCCCTGAAGTTAGAGGAAGATTGGGTGCTACACCCGTGATGCTAGTGTTTCCCTCATCTCCTGATCGTGAAGATACGACCTACCTCAATCATCCACCATCCCAGATGCGCAGGCCCTGCTTCCACCAGACCAAGTGCCTGTGAGGTTACGACTGTGCTGCACACGTGGAACCAGATCAAAAGCTATGGGTGAAAGTGCTACCGGGAAGAGCAACCAACTTTGAGGAAGAGAGAAAAGCAGTCATGGCGGACGGTGAGAGAAAAGGCTTGGTGTGGAGCATCAAGAAGAGTCTACTCATGCTGACGGCCGATGAACTTCTCCAACTAGCCCAGAGTGTTGGTCCTGTGCCAGGAAAGGATTCATCCAAGCTTCAGGTTGGCGAGGAAGAGAGTTGCTTCGAGTACATTCTAGCTTTTATGGACAGTGACATTTTAGTGGAATCTGAGGATTCAGGTATGGCAGTGTTGTTAGAGTTTAATGATACTGTGAAGAATGTCATTCAGATTCGTTATGCTGAACCTAAAGCAGGTGCAGGGGGTAATGTGCACAATGTAATATCAATCCCAGTACTGAGTGAGAATATGACAGTAGGTCAGCCAGCGATAGTTACTAACAACCTGATGACTGATAACGTGACAGCCAGTGGTCCTAATACTACTCACACAGCTACAGTCAGTGTAGCTACCCCTTCATCCATCATCAATCCCCCACTTACACCTACTGATGTCAAAACTCCACAGAACACTGACACAGAGTTACAGAGAATGCTTTCTAGCTACGCTGAGCTTAGCAACAAAGTCCTGCAATACATAAACAACCCCACATCATCACCTACACTCACGCCTACACCAGTACAATCTACACAACAATATAACAACACACACACACCCGAACAACATCCACACGGAAAATATGATCGAATCGTCCCCCTTCGAGACCTTTCACTGCTTCGTTGTGAGTTCAAGATTCAAGGTGGACAGATTGGTGATCATTGCTCAGATTTAAGCTACAATAGCATATGTAGACAAATCGATGAGGGTGTTAAAGAACGATTCAGTGAGACTGAAATACTGAGAGGCGTTCTCAGAGTCATTAAATCGGGAAACTTTAAAAACATGCTAATGCACAAGGATGATTTGACCATAGACGAGCTGAAAGGTTTTCTGCAATCCCATTTAGGTGGGCGGAGCAACACAGAATTGTTCCAAGAACTTATGTGCACAAAACAAAATGATGGTGAGACTCCACAACAATTCTTGTACCGGGTAATAGGCCTCAAACAAAAGATTCTGTTTGCTTCAAAATACGCTGACACAGAAGTGAAATACAATGCAAACACAGTCCAAGACATATTCCTTCACGCCATATATCAGGGCCTCAGCCATAAGCATAATGACATACGTCGAGAACTTAAATCATTGCTCTCTGATAGCAGTGTGTCTGACGAGACAATCCTAAAGCAAATGATGAAGATAACAAATACTGAGAATGAGAGACAGAGACATCTGGGGTCAGTTGTGAAGCAGAAACAAATAAGCGTGCATAGCACAGAGCTTGAAGTTGTAGCAGTACAAGGCAGTAGCACCAAGAAAGATGCTCCAGATAAACAGCCAAAGGCTGATGCACTTCAACAGTTAACTGAGAAAGTAGAGGAGCTAATGAATAAAGTTGAACTGCTGCAACGGCCACAGCGGACTCAAAATCCCGAAACTTGCCATCATTGCCAAGTCAAAGTGGATCAAAAGAAAACCAGACCAAATAGCTGCGTTAAATGCCTCGAACAGAATCAGTCAGGTTGCACTCATTGTTTTTACTGTGGTGAAGATGGCCACAGAGCAGTAGGCTGTTTGAAGAGGCCCAAGCGTCCGGAAAACTGGAGCCGGTCTCTGCCACGGGACAAGCAGTGACCGGGCTTCACGTTCAGTCCCACAGTGCTGAATGTAACGTATGGAACTCTGAGAGCCATACAAAGACCAGTTTAGTTAGTCAGAGACCAAAAGAAAACAATGAACAAGTCAATTCCCAACTTCCTTTTTCCCTACCCACCCAATCAAGTAAGCGTCTGGCCAAGTTGATAGGGGCCAAAGCCCTTGCGCGATGTGACCTTAATGGGTTGACGGTCAATGCCCTACTAGACACTGGAGCTCAGGTGAGCATGATTGATAAAAGTTGGAAAGAGAAGTATCTACCAGACGCACCCATTAGGCAACTTAGTGAAATATTTGATGAGAGAGAAGAGCTGGAAGTGCACGCTGTGAATGGAGAAATCCTTCCTTTTGATGGTTGGGTCCTCATCTCAGTTAGCTTCAGTGGGAATGGTGTTCTTAGCCAGTCTATCATGGTGCCTTTCCTCATCTGTAGCATCCCGCTTACACAACCCCTACTTGGATTTAATGTGCTAGAGGAAGTGATTCAGAATCGGCCAGCGGAACTTGTTCCAACTCTCACCACGCTCCTTTCTGATGCAATATCTGTCCCTGCTGAAAAAGTTGAGCTGCTGATGAACTTCATTCAGGCTGACAAACCCTCCGTGTATCAGAGACTGATAAGAACTGGCAATTATGACACTGCAGTCCCAGCTGGACAAGTAGTCTGGGTTAAATGTCAGATCCAAACCACGGTAGATCAATCAGACCCCCTTCTCTTGTTTGAACCTGATGAAAACAGTGCTCATCTCACAGAATTTGAGATTGAAGAGGGCCTACTAGAAATACAGACCACAAAGAGAGCTTATGTCATTATCCCAGTGAAAAATAGCACTAAACATTCTGTCACTATACCAAGGAAGACCGCCCTTGGTAGCGTCCAGACGGTGGCTAGGGTGATTGAGACAAATTCACTAGAGAGTTCTAGGCCCAGAGTAGCAGTAGTCAGCGCCGTAACAACACCAGCTACTCAAATTGTTTCAGCGTTGTGGCAGCCTCCTGTGGACCTCAGCCACCTTAGTGATGAGGAACAAGAGAAAGTCAAGGAAATGTTGTGGGAAGAATCAGCTGCTTTTGCTCGAGACAGTCATGATATTGGATGTATTCCGAGTTTACAAATGTCAGGCACCCTCAAAGACGAGATTCCAGTACAGAGAGCTTACGCCTCGGTTCCCAAACCACTGTTCAAAGAGGTGAAAGAGTATGTACAAGACCTGCTCATGAAAGGTTGGATTGTCAAATCAAAGTCCTCTTATGCTGCACCAGTGGTCTGCGTCCGAAAAAAAGACGGTACACTCCGCCTCTGTATAGATTATCGTCTCTTGAATCAGAAGACCATCCCTGACCAACATCCCTTACCTCGGATACAAGACCTGACTGACACCCTCGGTGGCTATTCCTGGTTCAGTATTCTCGACCAAGGAAAGGCCTATCATCAGGGTTTTATCGCCAAAGACTCTCAGCACCTCACTGCTTTCATTACTCCCTGGGGGCTGTATGAATGGGTTCGCATCCCTTTTGGCCTCTCTAATGCCCCCGCCGCCTTCCAGCGGAGTATGTACTCCAAGCCCTTCAGCAACATGGAGTGAAACTGAGACCTGAAAAATGTGAGCTATTTCGACAAGAAGTAAGATACGTGGGTCGTCTTGTGTCAGCTCAGGGAGTGAGGATCGATCCTAAAGATCTGGATGCAGTGCGGTCGTTAGCCAACAGGACACCACAGACAGTGTGAGAGGTGAGAAAGCTCACCGGGTTCCTGGGCTATTACCGTTCCTACATTCAGGACTTTTCAAGGATAGCAAAGCCCATTTATGAGCTACTACAAGTCAAGCCAGGACAAGCAGCTGTAGCGCGTAGTAAAAGCAAAGGTCCACAACTACCATCCAGAACACCTGTGGAGTGGGCCACCGAGCATCAGAAAGCCCTTGACCGACTTGTGTCTCTCCTTGTCAACCCCCCCGTGTTAGCATACCCCAACTTCGACTTACCCCTCGTATTACACACCGATGCTTCAGACCAGGGGCTCGGCGCAATTCTTTATCAACACCAGGATGGCAAGTTGAGAGTTATTGGGTACGGGTCTAGGACTTTAACTGCAGCTGAGCAAAACTACCATCTGCATAGTGGGAAACTAGAGTTCCTCGCCCTGAAGTGGGCTGTGTGTGAAAAGTTTAGAGATTACTTATTTTATGCACCTCACTTCACGGTATACACAGACAACAACCCACTGACCTACGTTATGACCACAGCAAAGCTAAATGCCGTAGGCCATCGGTGGGTTGGGGAACTCTCTGATTTCAGATTCGACATAAAATACAGACCAGGAAAGTCTAACATAGACACTGACACACTGTCGCGTCTCCCTTTGGACATGGAGGCTTATGCTGAGTCCTGTACCAAAGAGTGTACCGAAGATGTGGTTCGCACGATATGGGATGGAAGTAAAGTAGCCAAACAGAAGGATGTAGCCTGGGTGGCAGCTCTTAACATCTCCTCCCAAGTCGACTTATGTCCCTCCTTTGATCACTTGAATGCAATCAGCCATGACAAGCTTGTGGAAGCACAACGTGCAGATGAAGCCATCAGTGAAATTATCAAGTTAAAAGAGGCTGGTACACCTTTAACTGATGAGATACGGAAAGGTGCTAGTGGAGCCACCAAAAGACTATTCCATGAATGGGGAAAGCTAGTCTTGGAGAATGGTCTCCTGTACAGGCGTGCTAATGAAAGAAAGCAGTTGGTGCTCCCTGCCAAGTACAAAGACCTTGTCCTGAAGAAACTCCATAACGAAATGGCCCATGTTGGCACGGAAAGAGTCCTTAACCTAGTTAGAGCGAGATTCTATTGGCTTTTTATGGCCAGAGAAATCGAGGACCATATCACTAAGAAATGTCCATGCATAAAGTCAAAGAAACCAGTTACTCATGTTCGCACCCCAATGGGTAGTATCACATCAAGCTCGCCACTAGAGTTGGTGTGTATCGATTATTTACATCTCGAGACCAGCCGTGGTGGCTATGAATATATCCTTGTGGTCGTAGATCATTTCACAAGATTTGCCCAAGCTTATCCAACGAAGAATAAGAGTGGGAAGACGGCAGCTGAGCACATCTTTAATGATTTTGTCCTCCGCTTCGGATACCCATCAAAGTTACACCACGACCAAGGCCGTGAGTTTGAGAATGAGCTCTTTCGTACACTCCAACAGCTGTCAGGTTTTCGTCATTCGAGAACATCACCCTACCATCCCCAGGGGAACCCTGCGGAACGGTTTAATCGGACGATACTCCAGATGTTAAGAACATTGCCCGAGAAAGAAAAGGAACGATGGAAAGACCAAATCCCACAAGTTGTACATGCGTACAACTGTACGCGGCACGAGTCGACAGGCTTCTCACCCTTCTTCCTTCTCTATGGCCGTCATCCCCGCCTTCCCATTGATTTACTGTTTGGGCTGGTGGAGGAAACAGAGTCTGACTCACCAAAGGGATATGCAAAGAAGTGGGCAAAGCAGATGTCTGAAGCGTATCGAATCGCCAATGAGAATAGCAAACAGGCCAGTGCCAAAGGCAAAGTGCTTTACGATAAGAAAGCAAGAGGAGTGGTACTACAGCCTGGAGATAGGGTCTTAGTCAGGAATCTCGGTGAGCGTGGTGGACCAGGAAAACTACGGTCATACTGGGAGAAGTCCATCTACGTTGTTAAAGAACAGTTCGCGGATAACCCGGTGTACGTAGTGTACCCTGAGTCCGGGGACCAGAGGAAGACAAGAACACTACACCGCAATCTGCTGTTATTAGTGAATGACCTTCCAGTTGAAGTTCCTCCATGCCATGATGCTCTTGAAAAGAGGACACAGAAAAGTAAACACCAGACTCGACGTCCCAATGTCCCAGAACATGCAGAACTGCAGGAAGTATCAGATTCAGACGTAGATTCTGATAATGACTCAGATGGCCACCGAATTTGGCTGAGGGTACCAGCAGAAAGGGTACAGGAGATACCCGCTGTAGCCCCACAACAAAGACCTGCCATCACTCGGGGTCGCCCAGCTCCAGTACTTGCCCAGGAAGAAGAGAGATTTCGAATGCACTACTTACCTCAAACAGACCTAATTCCTGAAAAAGACACAGAAATAGAGGAACTCGGAGAGGATGAAAACCAGTCTGTTGTTGCTGGACTTGAGGAACAAAATGGATATGACGAGGCTCCAGAGCTCATCCAGGAGGAGCAGCCTCCAGTCAATACGGTGTCAGACAACCAGACCAAAGTCAGGAGGTCAAGTCGGGACCGACGACCTAGACAGATTTTCACATACGAGAACTTCGGTCAACCCACACTGACAACACAAGCCACAGTTAATATGGTCAACACACACGTACAATCACCTGCTTGCACTGTACCTCATACCACCCAACCCATGCATTCACTTATGCCCTATCCAACACCAACATGTCGACTTAACCCCTATTCTACCCTTTACCCCCTATTTACATACATGCCCTACACCGTAACAACATCACCATACATATTACCAGTTCCTGTTGCCTGTTAGAAAGAGAATTTGAGTTAAGAAAAGTTGAGCAGAAAATGGTGGGACCCATTTCTTTTTGCCGGGGAGTGTGTGACGACCACAAAAGTGTCATATCTGTGTTATAAGAATATTCTGAATCATTGTTTTTTTTATTTGAACGCGTGATTTGTTTGTTTTTTTGGGGGGGAAAAACAAGTATTTCAAAGGGTTTGATTTGAATGTGATTTTCCATCTTCAAAATGTGAATTGTGTAGTGTTGCTCCGGGCCAGCAGGGTTGGGTGACGGGTTTAGCTGCGTGAGTCGCGGGTTTTTCATTACTGCAGAGAGCTCGAACCTGACACACTGTCTCCTCGTTTCTCTCCTGTGTTACAGGAGTCAATCTGTTCACCACGGTGCCGTGGCCACGGTACCCGTTACACATAAGAGAAGGTTCCTGCCTTTACTGTGGAGCTTCTGGACACTTGCATTCATCCGGCCCTGAATTTGCAATAAAATCCAAAGGTTGCTAAGGGATGTAAGGACTTTAGCTTGAGGAGCTACCCAATTTGACACTATTCACTCCCGCTTCCTACTGTCTGCTACTCTCACGCGGAAGCACACTGAAGAAAAAAACTTTTCTCTGAAAGCTTTTGTGGATTCTGGGACAGCCGACAGCTTCTTGGACATTAATTTGCCAATGAAGATGTGCATTCCCTTTGAAGCCTCTCCTTCATCTTGGAGAGTGCAAGCCTTGGATAGCAGACCTATTGGATCCAGAGTAATTAAGTTCTGAACCAAAACTCTGTCTTTAACCATTGAAAACACACTGTGAAATTCTCTATGTTTCTACTGTGTCACAATTCACAGTTCTCTTGGACCTCTGGGACCCTTCTCAACTGGAGTCTAACATGCAAGCATTCTTGCATCTCCCCTGCATCCTCAGTGGCCATATTTCTAGAGGAGAGTCAACCCAAGGATGAGGAGGTGAGTGTTTGCTCTCCAGAATTCACCAGACCTTACACTTTTGCCATCCAAATATCATGATCTGAAAAAGTGTTTAAAAAGCAGCGAGCAAATGAGTTACACTCTCAGACCATGTGATTGTGCTATTGACCTTCTCCCTGGAACACTTCCTCCCAGAGGCCAGATGCATTCATTCTCTGCTCCAGAATCTAAGGCTATGTGTGAATACATTCAAGATGCCTTAAAGACTAGGTTCATTTGATCTTCCACCTCACCAGCCAGTGCAGGGTTTTTTTTTTTTTGCTAAGAAAGATGGTGGTCTTCATCCCTGCACTGATTATTGTGGACTAAACAAGATTACCCTCAAGAACCGTTACCCTCTAACTCTGTTATCTGCATTCAAATAGCTCCAGAAAGATATTTTCAAAACTTGATCTGTGCATTGCATTCAATCTGGTACACATCAAAGAAGGTGACGAATGGAAAACTGCTTTTAGCACCCCTAGTGGCCACTGTGAATCCTTGGTGATGCCCTTTTGGATTTCATCCTTTAGTTCTTCAATCATTTATCAATGCGTTTTAAGATTTTGTGTATTTAACCATTTTGTGTTTGTCTACTTAGACAATATACTAATCTTCTCCAACTCCCTACAGGAGCACATTCACCATGTCTGTCAGATACTTCAGAAACTACAGGAGAATCACATCTTTGTCAAATTTGAGAAATGTGACTTCCATTCATCCCAAATCTCCTTCTTGGGTTCTGTAATTTCTGCAGAAGGTATGCAGATGGATCTGGGAGGTATTGGGCATTACAAACTGGCCTCAGTCAACAGCCCTTACTTCATTCTGTCCAGAATATGAAGTGGTTCTCAACCAGGCTCTGCACAAACTCCTGTTCAAGATGCTCACGCAAAAACACATTCTAACATGAGTCCGGCATCAAGATTGGTTCGCAGCGGTAGACCTGAAGTACGCGTACTTTCATGTCTCGATCTTGCCCGACACGACCCTTTATAAGATTCGCATTCGAGGGCCGAGCGTACCAGTACAAGGTCCTCCCCTTCAGCCTGTCCCCATCCCCTCGTGTCTTCACAGGCTACCCTTACCCCGCTAAGGGAAGTGGGCATCCGCATACTCAACTACATTGATGACTTGCTGATCCTAGCTCACAGGGACTAGGTGCTCAAGCATCTCAGCGATCTAGGGCTTCAGGAAAAGAGCAAGTTCTCCCCATTCAGAGCATCACTTTTCTCAGCATGGAGTTAGACTCAGTCTCAATCATAGTGTGCCTCACAAAGGAGTGCACTTGTCATTCAAAGTAGGCACTGCGATCCCTCTAAAACAGTTCTAGAGGCTCCTGGGGCATATGGCATCCTCAGCCACAGTCACGCCGGGTTGATGCATATGAGACCGTTCCAGCACTGGTTTCAGACTTGAGTCGCGAGATGGCCATGGCGCCGTGGCACGTATTGTGTGCTCTTCACCCCCCTCTGCCATCAGTTATTCAACCTCTGGACAGACCTCTGCTTCCTGTGGAAAGGAGTCCCCCTGCAGCAGGTGTCCAGATGCATCGTGGTCACCACAGATGCCTATCGACAGGGTTGGGGCAACATGTGCAACGGGCATGCTGCCGATGGCCCATGGACAGGACCCCGGCAGCGTTGGCACATCAACTGCCAAGAGTTGTTGACTGTATCTCTTGCCCTACAGAGGTTTCTCCCACTAATCCGGGGCAAGAACATCTTGATCCGTTCAGACAGCACCGCGACGGTAGCGTACATAAATCGCCAAGGCGCCGTGCGCTCTCGTCATATGTCACAACTCGCCCGCCATCTCCTCCTTTGGAGTCAGCCGCGACTCAGGTCGCTGCGTGCCACTCACATCTCTAGGAACCGCAACACGACGGTGGATGCGCTGTTGCAGCAGGTTTCGCCCAGTGGAGAGTGGAGGCTCCACCCCCAGGTGGTCCAGCAGATATGGGACCAATTCGGCAAGGCACAGATAGATCTCTTTGCCTCCCAAGACAACTCCCACTGCCCGCTCTGGTACTCCCTTACAGGTGCTCCTCTCGGGACAGACGCGCTGGCACACAGCAGGCCCCGGGTTCTGCGCAAGTATGCATTTCCCCCAGTGAGCCTTCTTGCACCGGTGCTGTGCAAGATCAGGGAGGATGAGGAACAGGTAATCCTGGTGGCGCCTTACTGGCCCACTCGGGCCTGGTTCTTACACTCCTCGCAACAGCACCTTCTTTCTCAGGGACAGGGCACCCTCTGGCACCCACGCCCAGACCTCTGGAACCTCCACGTCTGGCCCCTGGATGGGATACGGAAGATCTAGTGGATCTACCACCTGCAGTCGTAGACACAATCAACAAAGCCAGAGCTCCCTCCACCAGGCAACTTTACACCCTAAAGTGGCACATGTTCGTGAATTGGTGTTCTTCTCGAGCCGAAGACCTGAAGAGGTGCGCAGTTCAGTCAGTGCTTTCGTTCCTGCAGGAGAGGCTGGAGGTGAGGCTATCCCCCTCCACCTTGAAGGTGTATGTAGCTGCTATCACAGCCCACCACGATGCAGTAGATGGCAAGTCCTTAGGTAAGCACGACTTGATTTTCAGGTTCCTGAAAGGCGCCTGGAGACTGAATCCTTGCCGGCCTAGCATATTCCCCTCCTGGGATCTCTCAGTGGTCCTCTCGTGCCTTCAGAGACCCCCCTTCGAGCCGCTTGATTCAGTTGAGCTCAAGGCCCTCTACCTGAAGATGGCCCTCCTGATCGCGTTAGCCTCCATCAAGAGGGTTGGGGACCTGCAAGCGTTCTCTGCGCGATCCGGCACATTCTCATGTTATCCTGAGGCCGCAACCAGGCTACGTGCCCAAGGATCCTACGACCCCCTTTCAGGGACCAGGTCGTGAACCTGCAAGCACTGCCCCATGAGGAGGCAGACACAGCCCTTTCGTTGCTGTGTCCGGTACGTGCTTTGCGTATCTATTTGGACTGCACGCAGAGCTTTAGATGTTCTGAGCAGCTCTTTGTCTGCTTCAGCGAATGGCAGAAAGGGAATGCCGTCTCCAAACAGAGGTTAGCTCACTGGGTCGTTGATGCTATTTCTTTAGCTTATCACACCCAGGGTGTGCAACCCCCTTGCGGGTTCGAGCACACTCTACGAGAATTGTGGCATCCTCATGGGCACTGGCCCATGGCACCTCCTTAGCAGACATCTGCAGAGCAGTGGGCTGGGCAACACCCAGTACCTTTGCCAGATTTGACAATCTCAGGGTTGAGTCGGTCTTGTCCCGTGTTTTGTCTGGTCCGAGCCGGTAGAAATCGGTAACGCGACACAACCGACAGGGTGTTCCGCTTGCACACAGCGCCCTTCACCAAGTTGATCCAGTGTGCCTTCTATCCCAGGTTAGCCATTAAGCGTCGCTCCCTGGATGTTCTCCTCCCTAGCCTCCTGGCCGGCGAATTCAGCAGAGCAATTCGCAGCCAGACACACTACGAGTCACAGATGCTCTGTACTGGGGTCAGGCTCCATGGGCTTAGTTCCCCTTTCAGGCAAACTCTCCGTGATGTATTTCTGCGGTATGGTCCCCCTGTCAGTGGACCCGCATTTCCCTTGGGCGGCCCCGCTGCCCTGGTTGCCGTGCTTTTAGAGTCCCCCCTCATTAGGCTGGACCTACCACCGTGCCATTTACCACGTACGGCTTCACAACCCTTGTGTGTTTGCCACATGTTACCTCCTCCTAGACTGGGCAGGATGTGGCCTCCGCAGGGTCTTTTCCCCCTGAAAGAATAGGATTGGGAAAGACCACCTTCCCCAACTCATTTCATAAGATAGCCCCAGCCGCTTCACTTCCTATGTGAGAGACATAGTGAGAGAGAAGGCCGCGGCTGCCGGGCTTGCTCCCATGCTAGTCATGTAGCTCCTGTTCCCCCCCTCTCAGAGGTGCGAGGAACCTAAGGTCTGTATGTGACATCTCTTTGGGTGCGTTGGGGAGGGCTACGTGCAGCCAACACAGTTGCATCTAGCACGCAGTAGCCTGCTTGCACCTGTCTCGACAGTTCACGTAACACGGTCAGTGCGTGGCGTTTTTATATGGGACCCCTTGTGTCACTTCATTCGACACAACGTAAAGTGATTGACAGAAGGGGAATGTCATGGTTACTGTTGTAACCTCCGTTCCCTGAGGGAAGGAACAAGACGTTGTGTCCCTCCTGCCACAGCACTAGACCTACCACTGTAAACGGCCGTACCTTATTTTCCATTTTTTAAATTTATGGCTATTATAATTAACATGGTATGATGGTTGTGGCCATAGAAAGCAGGGCAACAATAAATTTAAAGGGATACTTCACCTCTGGGAAGATAAATGTGTATTTAAAATTGGTCATTTATATAGTATAAATGTGAAGCATTCTAGACTGAGAAAAGGCAGAAAATGTATTTTTTACACATGTGGCTGAAAGACAACAACTCCCAGAATGCACTTGCTTTGCTGCCCTTACGAGGCCACTCCCAAACCACGCCTACCGGTTACAGGCGGCAGTATCTGAAAATATGATACAACTAGGCTTGTTTTGATACATCGTGACTCTATAAATCGTGAGTTAGTTGATAAATTGACTGACTACGCGGGAAGAACATTATAATTCCGGGTGTCCAAACTCTGTACATGACGTCTTAGTAACAAAAAGAAAAACAAAATACTCACTTTACATTAAGCCGTCCATTTGTCCCTGCGGGCTTTGGCTGGCGTTTCCAATTTATCTTCAGGATCCTAAAATAAGTTTCCAGGACTCCCCTGTCCATGTGTGGTACAAAACTTTGGTGCTCAGTTATACATGCTCAAGTTAGCGGTGCTGTTTCATCAGCAGATTCAGCGATCTCGTCCAGAAGAAAATGGCATCGCTGAAATTCGCGACAGCAATAGGACACTCTATCTGTTTCCATAGGCGCACAGCGAGAGCACTGACACCACCAGTCCGCCCCAACTCGAGTCTGGCCGGGCTCTTCCTCCTGCCTGCCAAGCAGGTTTTGCTCCCCTGCTACAGCAGCTGCTCCGGCTGCCTCTTGTTCCTCCATCTCCCGCAACTGTTCATCGCTGTATTGCGGCTCGTACAGTTAGCCGCGAGCATCAGATTCTCAAAACAGATCTTCGAAATCCCCTTCTGCCATTTCAACTTCAAAACTACCTTCCGCCATCGTGATTATCCTACTTGTATACAAACTTTCTACACAGAGCAAGAGCCTGTTATCTTAGCTTCTACAGAAAGATGGCTGACGCTATCTTCACATTCTGTGAGTGAGATCCCGCCCCATATGGGCGTGGTGAAAACATGCGGAATACTGGCTGTAGTTTTAAGCCTCTGGCCCAAAAATCCTCCGATGACGCAAAATGACGATTTTTGCGTCATCGGAGGATTTTTTCCAGACTAAAAATAAATAAATCTCTCGTCTCAGGGGGATATGAGGGGGGGGGGAGCTCGATAATTCGAAAATACTACTGGTTTTCTACTGATACAAAGCTTAATGCTAAATCCTGAAGTAACCCTTTAAATTTTCTCTTAAAAAAAAAAAAAAATACAAGAGCAGTCATATAACATAGTCAATACACATATAAATACTTGGGGAAAAATAAATCAGGCCTCAAAACAATAACTCTTTAACCTGGTTAAAAAGTGGCAACCAAAAAAAATAAAAAAGTAAATTAACTGTCAGCAGCCTGTGATGGTAAAGGCTAACCTTGCTGAGCTCAGCTGAAAAGAAACTGACCCTCTCAGTGTGTCTTTCATCACACTTATATATTTGGTCTCTACCAAACACAAAATAAAGGCAAGTATTAAATGATAGATTACTCAAATAACCCAGAACAGAATCATATTCCCAATCAATATATAAAATAAATGTCCTAAATCACAAACAGTTACTTTAAACTGCATGAATTTGCAAGAAGTGTGCAATATGCATCCTTGATGTTATTAATAAATGGTTTCAACAGCAAATTGTCCTGTGTGCTCATTATTTCATCTGGGATGTATATCATTTAAACTATACTCATCCACACAAATGCAACAAAGAAAACTCTGAAATTAAACAAACGTTCACAATGATGTAGAATCAGAATCAGCTTTATTGCCAAGTATGCTTACACATAACAAGGAATTTGTATGTCAAATTTTTTATTGAAGGTAAATTTATCATACCCCCTGATCCTACAGATATTCTGTAATAAGGAATTTTTCCTTCCAATGCAGCAATTTAAGATCTTCTGCAAACATAGTGCAATTAATTTGACTGATCTGAAATTATATGTGTGGCACGGCGGAGGGCGGGGCCGGGTCGTGACTCGACAAGCCCAGTCCCGTATTAGGCTAATCAAGCCACCGAGAGGGATAAAGGCTGATTGCAGAGAGCGGTGCGGGAGAGAGAGATCCTTAACGGACATGGTCGTCGTCCTGTGTGTTTGTCTTTTGAGTTTTTCATTAAAACTATTATTTGTATGTCAAGCCGGTTTCTCTCCTCTTCCTTGCCCGTGAGCATTATGTATTAATATGTATTAAATATATATTTGTAATTTTAATACACTTTATTATATTATGAATATAATATTAATTATGTATGATATATATTTAATTAGATATATTTGGGGAGTTTTTAGCAAATATTGATATGCTGTATGTGATTAATTGTGAATAATTGGACAGATTAATCAGCATGTCATGTATTAATTCAATAGAAAAAATGTACTTTGCTCTGCTATAAAGTGAAAAGCTCTGATGTGCAATAATTAGGTGGTTGACGTTTGATACTTTAGATCTAGAAACATAGGACCCAATCTGCCTCCCACGCACCACTTTGCAGGGGAAACCTTTCCAGAATCCTTCTAATAAGGGAAGCCTACATGCTTAGCATAAAATAGCATAATGCAGTGTCCCATGGACATTCTATAGGCAGTATATTGCAGAGGAGACAAGAGGCTGTTCTTTTTGAATGGATGTCAATAGGGGAGATGTTTTAGTGTGTTGATTAAACTGCTTTTGTAAGGAAACAACTTAATTAATTCACCACCTGTCCGCTAAGCCTTGACATATTTTACACTAAACAATCCTTTTGGAATGAACCATGTGTTGAGTTTACTATGATTAAATTGCTGTTTTATAAGAGAAGACAATGACAATTTTGCAACAGGTAGATGTCAGATTATGGCTCTCCCCATTCAAATGTATGGAATCCGCAAAGGGTTAGTTCCCCCAAAAAGGAAAATTCAGTCACTGTATATTAAAGTAAAAGTAAACCCTGTATTGTTGTAATCCCATATGACTTTCTTTCTTTTTCGTAAAACAAAAGGAGAGATTGTGAAAAACAATTGTGCTCAATGATGATGGCAGTTTATGATGACCAACTCTTTAGTCTTCTAAAGGACACAAAAGTACAATTCTGAAGACTAATAAATTATCACATGAGACCCATGATTGTTCTGAAAGCATGTAACAACATTTGGTGAGAAACAAATCAAAATCGTGTGTATTATTTAGTGAAACTCTTGTCCGACAGTTGCTCTTGTCTGCACGTTCATGAGACTGCATGAGAGCACTGCTCAATCTCGCGAGATGGGGCGTTCAAGCGAAAATTTGCTCTATTTGTCTAAAAACAAGTCCGCCACAGCAATAGAAACACAGCTGCACACAAATCAGAGAACAGAACTGACTGAACAGAACAGAACAAATTTATACAACAGATACAAGAAATACAACAGCAGTTTAAATTAAATGGGCAAAAAGTAAATTAATAAATTACACAGTGTTCTGCATTATTTATTTATTCACCGGTGCATTGCTAGGAACTTAAGTACCATGTCCACATCATGTCTTTACATTGGACTTACTGTCTAGTTAGACACTACTAAGGTACTGTCCATAGATTCCACACCTTGCAGAAAAATATTTGCTCCCGTATGACAGATATCCACAAATTAAGTAATGAAAAGGATTATTTTGCTACTATTAGAGTCTTTGAATGCACACAAAATTAAAAGATCTGCTCATTAAGAGAAATGTGTATAGTTATAATTATTACTTATATAGCCAAGGGGAAAATTGTAATGTCATTTATCTCTAGTCCTAAATGTAAAAAAATTCAAAAATTAAAAACTTTTACGACACCTGCTTTCCAGCACTCTATCGTGTTGCGGGTCAGAGATTTGATAACTTTTATTGCGCAAGAGTGTTTGATATGGATCATTTTTGAAGGTAGTAAGTAGACATTACTATTTAATTGTACCTTATTTCATTTCCATATTTTTTTCCGTATTCATTTTCGTATTTCATTGTATTTTTTTTAAATATAGATAGATAGATAGATAGATAGATAGATAGATAGATTGATTGATTGATTGATTTAAGTAATATCACACTCGCATATATGACCCTTCATCAGCACTGCTGTGATTCTGCTGCAGGCCGAGTGCTGTCGGTAATGACAGCAGTGCTGATATAGAGCCATATAGCATGATTGCGAGTGTGATATTGCTTATATACAACAGTTCAATGAACAAGTAATTGTAAAAAACAATTAGGAAAAACTGAGTACGGTATATTTATATATATATATATATATATATATATATATATATATATATATATATATATATATGTTGGGCCATCAAAGAGGTGGACATCAGAGGGAGGGAGGGAGTAAGAAGGCATTGAACTGTTCTGCCCAATGAGATCTTTGGCCATTATTGTCCACTATGTGAGAGACTGTTAGTGCTGTATTAGCTCACACCAATCTGAAAAGGTGAACTGTCAATTCAGTCATGCTTCACTGTAAGTTATAAGGATATATGAGAGCACTGTGAGTAGGTAATACTCGGTACAGTTTTCCATTGTCAAATCTTCGTTGACCACACCTTTTGATTATAAACCCTGTGTGAATCAAAGATTTATCAACACAAATCTTTCCATCATAGAATGTTTCATTACGATATTCCTCTTGCATTATTGTGGAGCTTTGCTGCCCCCTGGGGATTTCTAGTGGGACACACACCCTCTATATGAGACAATCATAATTCCTAAATATGTGTCAAAACAACAACAATAATAGGGGAAAAAACATAAAAAAGACTATAAAATGTGAATCTGAATTGCCTGAGTGTAATTTTATTCAATCAGAATATGATACAAAGGAGCAATAAATGAATATGAACCCACAAATAAATACAAGAAATATCATTAGAGCAAGAATAATATTGTTAGGATGAAAAAGGAACATGACAAACATGAGTCTCCCATTGAACTGACTAGTGCCTTGTAGATCAACAAGAAATACAGACTTTTATATACAAAACATGCCCATCTATGTTAAATCACTACACAGCCACTATATAGGCATTTGGGCTTTTCTTTTTTTTTTTTGTAATTTTATTCTTATTATTCTTGTTATTTATTTTCTTTGATTTGTTACCAACTGACTAATATCAATGACAACAACCAGAATACCTTAAGGCTTTTAAAATCACCACAAATGTTAGTCCATATACTGTATGTAAGCCTCTATTTACAGAAGGAATCACTTCTAACATTTGAACATAGACATTGACCATTATGATGCATTATGGCAGTGCATTGATACAACATGTACTGTATATAAGGAATCAAGTTCCGAACCTTTTGATATACCGTTTGTTAAAGAAATACTACTGTAATAACCAACTATATATTGCACTTTTAAATCATAGGGTTACATCCAAGTCCTCTATATTAATAAAAATTAGTGTTCTGTTTGTAAAGATTTCTTTCCAGAGTACTACTGAGAGGAAATTGACTATACAAATTAAAGACAATGGTGCATCTCAAGGCCTTGTTGAATTCCACATAGTTGATTTGAAACCACAAAGGTTTCTACAAAGAACATGTACTGTACTACAATGTCTGTTTAATATAAAATAAGACATTAGACTCACATGTCATCTCTCATACATACTGTGTCAACTGCCTTCCAGAAAAAAAGGACAGGACATTAGTATTACACAATACTTAAGCAATGCTTTTTTCCCAATATCATCTCAGCATGTAATCTTTGTAATGGTGTGTATATTCTGCCGTATGTTGAGGTATGTTAATCACAAGAAAAGTTAAGTGATAACTAAATATCTTGGTAAAGAAGAACAAAACAGTACCAAAATGTCTCTTTGCTCCAATACTTAACATGCTTTGCATTTTCCATGTTCTGCCATTGGATCAACAGGATGATGACCAACACCTCAGGTTCCTAGGTGTTTTGGGCACTGATGATTTGACTTCAGTCAACCTGTCCAGAATTTTCATAACACATACATCACCTTCTTATTGCCAAAACCTTCCATCAGGGAGCAGCACAGCATTATTCAAAAGCAATTTGTACAAATCGAAGTAAATTATCCATGTCCGCGCTCTCCAATGTGCTTAACGGACTGACATGTCAACATGAAGCTGTGCAAGAAATGGATAGTGTGAATGTAGACCAGTTCTGTACTACTATCTTCACATTTCATACACCTGCTGCCTGTGTCCAGTAATACTTATCCAAAAGTTCTACAGTTTGTTTTCATAGCTTTGAGATGAATCTGTGGTAGTGTTGTGTCTCTTTTGTTTGGTTAATTCCATGTAAATATCAGAGCGGAGGAATCGAGGGTACGAGTCTCTTTCCATAAGTCCAAAGATTCTGCTTTGAGCCAGGTCGAAGCAGTCTGCACAGATGTTCTCCATGTTTTCCTTGATGTGCTCCCTGGTGTACGAGTCCAGATTCACCTTGGGGACAAAAAACAACACTCTGCTTAGGAAACACGTACTCATTTTGGGCTTGGTTTCTGGCACATCTGCTCCCTGGAATCAATTAAACATTGGAAATAATCAAATTTTTCAGAAAGAAAAAGTATAAGACAGTTGATATTGTGCTGTGTCTTTGACTGTGGCTGAATATTAGTAAACTAAAGAGTTAATTGCTGGCATCGCAAATGAAATTAAATCATTCTGTACATCTTACACACCTCTTTACACAAATTGCATAATATTTCTGTATATTTTTCTGTATATATATATATATATATATATATATATATATATATATTAGGGCTGTCAATTGCTTACAATTTGAATTTTAATGAATTTGTCAATCAGTTGGAGATTTATTATGAGGACACGTCAATGAACACCTGCATCAGACATGCTTGTGTAGCGTCTCGGGTGCGTCGCATCATAAACATAAAATGTTTAGTTCACTGTGTCAAGTTAAATATAGTTTAATACTTAGAACACATCTTCAGATCACTTAGTTCAAATTTGCACTCCATCAAGTGTTTTGAACAAGAACCTAACGAATGTCTGTTTTGTGCTGTCTGGTTGTTTTCTTCACTGTATAAACTGAGCGTTGCTCATACAGCTGAAGTTTCACTTACTGCCCTCTGGAGTAAACAGGTAGTACTACAAGCTTGCATTTCTCATTTCCTTATTACGGTCCGGGGGCATTGCGTTTAATTGCGTTCATTTATTTTTAATGCGTTATTTTTAATAAAATGAATCGCACTGAATTAACACGTTAAATCGACAGCCCTAATATACACTCACCTAAAGGATTATTAGGAACACCTGTTCAATTTCTCATTAATGCAATTATCTAATCAACCAATCACATGGCAGTTGCTTCAATGCATTTAAGGGTGTGGTCCTGGTCAAGACAATCTCCTGAACTCCAAACTGAATGTCAGAATGGGAAAGAAAGGTGATTTAAGCAATTTTGAGCGTGGCATGGTTGTTGGTGCCAGACGGGCCGGTCTGAGTATTTCACATTCTGCTCAGTTACTGGGATTTTCACGCACAACCATTTCTAGGGTTTACAAAGAATGGTGTGCAAAGGGAAAAACATCCAGTATGCGGCAGTCCTGTGGGCGAAAATGCCTTGTTGATGCTAGAGGTCAGAGAAGAATGGGCCGACTGATTCAAGATGATAGAAGAGCAACTTTGACTGAAATAACCACTCGTTACAACCGAGGTATGCAGCAAAGCATTTGTGAAGCCACAACACGCACAACCTTGAGGCGGATGGGCTACAACAGCAGAAGACCCCACCGGGTACCACTCATCTCCACTACAAATAGGAAAAAGAGGCTACAATTTGCAAGAGCTCACCAAAATTGGACAGTTGAAGACTGGAAAAATGTTGCCTGGTCTGATGAGTCTCGATTTCTGTTGAGACATTCAGATGGTAGAGTCAGAATTTGGCGTAAACAGAATGAGAACATGGATCCATCATGCCTTGTTACCACTGTGCAGGCTGGTGGTGGTGGTGTAATGGTGTGGGGGATGTTTTCTTGGCACACTTTAGGCCCCTTAGTGCCAACTGGGCATCGTTTAAATGCCACAGCCTACCTGAGCATTGTTTCTGACCATGTCCATCCCTTTATGGCCACCATGTACCCATCCTCTGATGGCTACTTCCAACAGGATAATGCACCATGTCACAAAGCTCGAATCATTTCAAATTGGTTTCTTGAACATGACAATGAGTTCACTGTACTAAAATGGCCCCCACAGTCACCAGATCTCAACCCAATAGAGCATCTTTGGGATGTGGTGGAACGGGAGCTTCGTGCCCTGGATGTGCATCCCACAAATCTCCATCAACTGCAAGATGCTATCCTATCAATATGGGCCAACATTTCTAAAGAATGCTTTCACCACCTTGTTGAATCAATGCCACGTAGAATTAAGGCAGTTCTGAAGGCGAAAGGGGGTCAAACACAGTATTAGTATGGTGTTCCTAATAATCCTTTAGGTGAGTGTATATACAGTATATATAATTTTCAAGTACAAATAACTATAAAATGTTAAATATTTGTATTTCTCTTTTTCAATCTTCCATTTGTACAGTGTGCTTCTCTTACATAGTTTTAGTAGTTTTTAGGAAAATATAGAAGTTGAACATGTAATAAATTATACTTTGCATTGTGAATTTTGTTTAAGCCTGCACAAGGATGGGGGCTTGGGTAGCTCAGCGAATATTGACGCTGACTAACACCCTTGGAGTCACGAGTGAATCAAGCCAGGTCTCCTAAGCAACCAAATTGGCCCAGTTGCTAGGGAAAATATAGAATTTGAACATGTAATAAATAGAGTCATATGGGGAAACCTCCTTGTGGTTACGATAAGTGGTTCTCGCTCTCAATGGGGTGCATGGTAAGTTGTGCGTGGATCGTGGAGAGTAGTATGAGCCTCCACATGCCGGAGGTCTCTGCAGTGTCATGCACAATGAGCAACGTGATGAGATGCGTGGATTGACTAAAAAACAGTTCACCCAAAAAGAAAGATCTGTCATAGTTTACTCACCTTCATGTCATGTCGGGATCTTGCATTGTTTAGCGTGTGTGCCACTGTAAGCAAGCCTCTTTCATGCATTATGAATGAACACGCAATGGACGTCAATATTTTCAGTGAAAACAACTTAAAGGAATGTTCTGTGTTCAATACAAGTTAAGGCGCAGTTGGAGCACAATGTTGAAACTAAAATCATATCAATATGTATAATGATTATGCCTAGTATTAGTACTTTTGAAAAAGTGTGTATTTTATTGTTTATGGATTTGATCACTTCAACGTAAAAATTCGATTTTTTTTCTTCTTTTTTTTTAAATAAACAAGGGACGTTTTGAAATAATCGTTTGTGGCAATGAACATTATGCCACAAATGCTGTCAGTTGAGTTCAACTTGTATTGAACCTAGAATATTCATATTTAAATTGCGGGTTGTTTCTCACAAAAGCATCATATGCATCCAGAAGACTTGGTATATGATTCACGAGCCACATAGAATACTTTTATTATATAAATTTGGGTCGTTTTGTAAGCTTTAAAATGAGTCAATATCAACTGCCATTTTATTGACAAGACAGACTGGGCTATTTATTGAAAATTCTCCTTTTGTGTTTCACATATGAAAGAAAGTAATACATGTTTAAAGCGAAAGAATGGCAACTTACAAAAGAATTACAATTTTTGGGTTAACTATTCCTTTAATACGAACATGACATCTTGGTAACACAAGTCACATTAACACTTTAATGAATCTTTGATTTGATTTCTATATAGGCACTGAAAAGACATTTTCAGTTTACCTCTTTACAGGACTGTATGGAGATATACTCAGTGAATATCTTCTTTGCTCTGGATGCCATTTTGGACAGTGATTTGATCCTCTTGAAGTCCTCACATGCCAGCCAGAAATCCAGATTCTCCTCGCTGAACTCAGTTTGTAGGAAAGAGCGGAGCACTGCCAGGCCATCTGAAAGGGAAGAAAATGACTCTTAGCACTAAAAAAAGACTTAAAAGAGAATGAGAATCTGGGGTAAATCTTTGAAAGTCTGGATTTGGAATACAGTGTGAATGCAAGTACTGAGACTGATGTGGATAAACTCTGCTGATGACAGTAACAGTTGCAGAAATATTAGAGGCAAATCTTACATTTGTGAGAAAGCAGTGCATCGAGTGACTCTGCCCATCTGAGAGCTTCTTCCGGAGTTGGTCTGAAGGCGAGAGCAGACAAAGTGGTCAAAACTCATCACACTAACATTACATCTAACGTAATTAAACACTCATCTTAATAGAGTCAGCTAAGGCAAGCATCACTATTACTATTTTAACAAACCCCTAACAATAAATATTAAACTTTGGTGCATAATTTTGGTGCATAAGCCTTGGTAAAAAGCGATGACATCCATAGTCAGATGTTTTCCTTTTCTTTTTAACACTGAAGGAGGCACTCTGTATTTCTAGGGTCCATCATATCATAGAGTATTTGGGATGGGCTCTTTTGACAATTTGACAATATAAACCAGCCATTACACCCTAGCAACCACCCAGATCACAATGGCATTATAGCTTTTGCACAGGCATTTTCTTCCAACATTTATATGTGACACAGTAGTTGTGCTGTCCTGGGGTCAGTTCAGGTGAAAAAGGAAACAATCACGTGTACTCACTTATCTGACTTGAGGATTTTCTCAAGCTTGCCAGCTGGATTGCTGCCATGTCTGTCGTTGCTCTTCTTTCGCAGGAAAGTCAGTCGATTTCTCATGTCTTTGGCCCTGTGTGAGGAAGACAAAAGACATTAAATCAGGTGACTGATTGGCTACCGTAATTGTGTTACTGAAGAGCCAATGGGAGGAGATCGTTTGTCCGTGTATTGTGTCTACAGCCATGAGATATATTGTGGCGGGACAACTGACAGTAAAGGTGTTATGCTTTTGCCCAATAAACAAGAGAATGCACACACAAAATGAAATCAGATTTATTCAGTCCTCCCATGTTCATATTACAAAAAAAAAATCATCTAACATTGGCAACATTGGTTGGAGTTGATCCAACTAAAAAAGTGCCTTGTCAGCTTGACTTCATCCTTTTGCGTTGGGACAGAATTTCTGACATGCACCACCATTAATGGCTATCTAACATATATTAACATATCTATAATTAAGCAGTTCGTATAACTGTAACTGGGCAGAAGATTTTTCTTTTCCAGCATGCTTTGCATGGGACCCAGCAGGGAGAGTTAAAATTAAGTGTTTTTTTATATTTTGTGAAAGATGAATATAAAGGGGGATACTTATTAGTGTTTAATGTTTTGTTATGTTGAGATTTAGAAGAATTTCTGTTATTTTGTAGTTTTGTGGGTTTCCCATCATGGTGAAAAGTTGAGCATGCATACTTGCATTTCTTTTCACTAGATAGACAATCACTAAAATATTTTAATTTGAGTTATTTTTGACAAATCAAATCACTTTATTGTCACACTACTGTGTACACGAGTGCAACAGCAGGTGAAATTCTTGTGTGCAGTTCCGAGCAACATTGCAGTCATGACAGTGACGAGACATAAACCACTTTACAATAAACAACATATTTACACAAAACAATTTACATAACAAATGTACACATACCTACACAACAATTTACATATCAAATGTACACAATACACACAATGTAGAATACACATACACTAGATAAGGGTATAAATATATATATATATATATACACTAACTGAATTGGGAGAATATATTGACAGAGTGATGATTAATAAAGTGCAGTGCTGATTGTTGACTGTGAGGGATCAAGTGTTCAAAAGTCTTATTGCTTGTGGGAAGAAGCTGTCATATAGTCGGGTGGTGCGGGTCCTGATGCTATGTTACATTTTGTTGGGATTATTTGATTCTGTTAAGATTCCATCTACTTGAAGTGTTTAAACTGAAATAACATGGTAATTTGAATTTAAGAAAACTAATTTAAATGCAGACATGCGGAACCACTTTCCTTGATTGAATCAAGTTAATCCAAAGTGTGAGCAATTTATATATTTATTTATTGAGTGTGGAAAACATTATGTTAGCATCTCTTTAACCAGCAAAAAAAAAAAAATATATATATATATATATTATTTTGTAATAAAATACCTCAATAGGGAGAATCTCACATAGAAATATCCAGGTCACCCAAAAATCAAAAGAAAAAAAGTTAATAAATAAATTATATGTTGCATAAAGAAAATGAAGCCTATTTTACGAGCAGTTTTATTTTTGCATTCTAAATTATTTTTTTACAACTAAGCACATTTCCCTCCAGAATTATCTCATTCATATTACTGTAATACAGTAATGAAAACCATCCAGTCTGGACACAATGATCAGCATCAAATAAATTCAGAGCAAAAACTACTATCATGGTGTAAAAAAATAAACATTTCCCAGACAATTGTAAGCAATTTTTGAGAGTCAACCAATAAACTGCAGATGAAGAACTTAATTATACACAGGCAAAAAGAAGAGAGAAAGTGGTTTGACTCACAAATTTTTGGATTTCTTCTTTTTGACAGCACTTTTTCCTGTGTCACATTTACAGTTTGGCTTGCCACAGACCTGTGGAAGACATCACTTATTTAACCATGTGATATTGTTACACCTATATTTAAATATCCTTATAACAATTAGTTCTGGAACACAGAATGCATTAGTATTTGCAATATGACTTTATTTCTGTGTATAATGGAGACACATACCCTCCTCCCAGTGAAAAGCAGACAGATCTGGTGGACAGATCCTCCATTCTTGGTCAGCTCTTTCCTCAGAGTCTGTGGTGAGGGAATTGCCCAGCGCTCCGGAGTCTCCCGCTTGGCCTCTATACAGTCGATGGCCTGATCGGAGATGAAGCGAGGAGACCTGGGCTCCTGCAGTAAACTGCCCTCACTGTGTGTGCGTCTGTGGAGAGATCTATGCACACACAACCCTCCACTCTGCTGCACACAGGAAGGAGATGTTTCTACCATACTCCTCCTTTTAAGAAAGCCTTCATCACTGTCTGCTTCCTCATCATCTTCCTCATCATCCTCATCATCATCGTCAGTGGACGGTGAAGTCATAGCATCTGTATTGAAGGAGCGATCCAAGCACAGCTTGGGAATGACTAGAGGAGAAGAAGAGGACGATGACGATGTGGGTCTTGTGCCAACACTGATCGTCTCGGATGCGCTCTCGCCCTCCCCCTGCTCTCTCTTCTCGAAACCTGACTCCTCCTCACCTCCTTTCACCTCCTTCGGTCTCTCCTTCCAGATCTCAGAGGTCTCAATGTACACATTTTTGCAGCTGTCTCGTGAAGTTGGAATGGTTTGGCTGGCATCTCCAGAGCTGCAATGTAGGTCTGGGTAAGAGAACCGCTGAGCTGGAGAGCTGCATTTTGTACTTCTCATGATGGAGGATGCAGAGGGACATGATGGGGAACAGGTCTCAGACATACTGTGAGGGTTGAAGCCTAGCAGACCCCGATCAGTCTGTTCAGCTGCTTTTGGTTCCAACATCTGTCAATACAGAGATTCATTTGAAATATAACAGATGGCTTTAGATTTAACACACACTTAGTATGTCTCATTGTGGCTCTGAAACTCCATTAGAGGAAATCTTGAAGCAAAAAAGCAAACATGTATAAACATCCTTAAAAGAATGTACTTGAGAAACAAAATTATATTATAAAAAGATATTACTGTAAGACGTGTTTTCAGAAAATATGTTGAAATACGTAAAAAATTTTATTGCACTGGCAAGAGGTTTATGCTTAAAATAAGAAAAAACAAACTGCCAATTTCAGTATGTTAACTTACACAGTTTTTATCGAGATACAGCAGGTTTGTGCATAGTCCAGCTACAGTTTTCAGTCTTAAAATATACATGAAACAATGCATAATGGAATATTTAATGAAATTATGTGAATATCCTAGCTGAGGAAGTGTTAAATACATGTTGCATGTCTTGTGGTGCATGTATGTATGAATGGAACACAGAGGCCCATTTTAGTCAGATTAAAGTGTATCACATTATCTAGGTCTATTATTCAGACTTCGCAGAAATTGGACTGGTACAATTTCAATCACACTAAAATTTTACCTGATATTTTTAACAAAGACGAATTATTGTTTTATTCTGACTAGAATCAAACTTTTAAAGTGTTTGTAACGTACTGAATAATTTTGTGCAGTGCTTTACACATAGGGAAAACATGCCAAAAAAGAATATATATATATATATATATATATATATATATATATATATATACAACACACACAGTATTTATCACACTAGATTTGTACATTTTCTAAAGAAAATATGTGGTGCTTGTCCATGCAAATCTCTGTGCCACGATGCTGGGGTGTTGTGGGTGGTTGCCTGGGCATTGCTATGCGGTTGTTAAGGCATTCTGAGTTGTATTCATCTATGTAGTTTTTAGGGAATTCTCACTGGTTGCTAGGTAGATTTTGTCAGGGTTATTGGTGGTTGCTTACTGGTCCAAGTCAAAGAGATTGCCCTCAAGTCTCTATGATATTCTGGTCACTAGATTGGGTCACTATTTCAGCGTAAATCTATAGGATGTTTTTCTTTTATTCTGCCCAGTGGAAATTGTAAATAGTTAATCTGATTGCTTAGAAAAGTAAAAGCACACCTCTCCTCAAGACGCTGTTCGATTTGAGGTATAATTAATATTTGTGCAGGTTGAGATTTTGGGCTGAAGAATATTATAGATGATATATAATAATAGTTTATTCTATTAAATTAAATTAAACTTCTATTAAAGTACACCAGGGCTAAAGGTACCACTTAAGGACATTTTGCTAATTCTAGTCACATAATGTATCAAGTCAAATAACTATCCATTGTAGGATAGTGAAATATAATTTAAACTGAATAACAGTCTATGCCAAGTCCCTTGGTAAATAAGAAAGCATATAAACACAACATTATTGCATTTTATTGGGAAGGAAAGGTAGAGAGAGGGAAATAAAAGAGAACAAAATTTATCAATGTGTGCTTTACATCTCAGTATCACTGTTGAAAAGGTTAATGTATTCATGTGTCTTACAGACCTAATCAGCTCATTAAGTAGTTTGCTGGTAGGGCAACTGACTCACAAGCTCTTTAAAACCACAGCACAAAAGATCTGACACAAGGAGGTAAACAAGAATTTCTGACATGCACCACCATTAATGGCTATCTAACATGTATTAACATATCTACAATTAAGCAGTAATATACAAGATTTTACTCTCACAGTTCTTATAAAAAATCACATTGCATGCCTTGTGTCAGGTTAAGATACAACAAAGTGTTTAAACTTACATATATCAATAATAAATCATACATCTTACTCCACCACACCTTCTCCAATATCACACACGCCAATCAAATCAGAATGGAGGTGCTATATATATACAAAAAAATCTCACTTCCAATAATCATACAGCAAAAGAAGGAAACACAGCACATGCACAATAAATATCTAAATTACCTCACCTCACAAAGATCCAGTGTTTCCCCCCTTCAAATAAATAATGTATTACTCCATTGTACTAGCATGCATTACAACAGCCTTATTTCTCTCTCACTCTCTCTCTCTCTCTCTCTCTCTCGGTCTCTATTTCACAAACACACACACACTCTCTCTCTCTTTCACGCCGTCACATGCACGTATCTGTTTGTGCTAGTCTGATGATGATGTCGCTGCTCTCCTGATGTCACTTGCCCACCGAGTGAGAGAGAGAGAGCATGAATAAGAAACAGAAGACCAAAGGCGCAAACATTATGTTTAAACTTGTATGTACAGTGTATAAATTGTAGTTGAGAGAGCATCTGTCTCTTACACTGTCAACATGATCCTATTTACTTTTTCTTAATATATATTCAGTCTTTTTGAGAAAGATTCATTAATGCACATTATTCCAAAGAAGAAGAAAAAGCTGGCAGCACTACAGTACTGCTCTATATTTACGTACTATATAATTACAACAACTACAGTATTTACTATGTACTAACCATAAACCTAACCCCAACCCTAACTTTAAACCATATTAAGAACATGTAGTAACCTAAAGTTACTCAGTACTTTCTTGGGTACGTGCAATGTAAGTATTCTGAAAGTACATGTACTATAAAATAAAGTGTAACCAAAAAAACTTTGTTGTCTTTATTAAATTGTAATAAATTGCTCTGCCCCTGAAACATCTTTCCTTTTTTGATGACATCACCAAGCCCTCTTATTTTTCAATCAATCCCCTCCATCTACCTGTCATACAGTATACACAAAAAAGGTGGTAACCTGCAATTGGATCAATTCAAGGATCTATTTCTATCTGATCTAACCCACACAAATGTCTTTAGTTGGTGTAACCTAAATTGAGAAGTACATTTTGTCAGATTGGTCTGATTAGGCATGAATATATATATATATATATATATATATATATATATATATATAGAGATAGATAGATAGATAGATAGATAGATAGATAGATAGATAGATAGATAGATAGATAGATAGATAGATAGATAGATAGATAGAGCAATGACAGGCCCAAGCACCATGGGTCTATTTCCAACCATTGTTTTTTGGAAAACAATGCATGATGGACAAATGCATTTGGTCGAGACACCATGTCTTACCTTCTATATACATAATAGTTAACGACTTTGATGTGTGTAGCAAATTAATAAATGTGTAATTATAGCAAGTTTTGGAATACCCTTGAAAATGTATTGTTGCCAGCTAGAGGCCCTATGACTGTGACCCACCATAGCCACATCCATGTCAAAAGCGTTATTAAACATATGGCTGAGTTTGTCAAATACACCCGAATACACAACAACATCATAGAATTTGATCCATTGCCATGACAACACTTTTCAATACATCGAGAATCCCTTCACAATTTTACATCAGTGGTGTTTGACATTATTGTTAACAACTTTGAAGAGATTTGGGTAAATGTAAGAGGACTATTTAAAAGTCTGTTGTATGTGCCACACTGTTTCCAGTTTGTGGCGTTTGGCCGTGGCCCACAGCAGCCATATTCATGTGATCAGCCCCCATTACCAAACATACATTACCATACATCTCAATTTTGATCTAAATAACACACAGAAGATATGAGACACTCCCTGTTTCCCATTTTTCACCATTAATTTCATGCCTCACCATGGCAACAACGTTCGATATAAAATCTATACACAATTTAGCATCTTCAATGTCTTGGCATAATGTTGTCTAAATGTGGTGACAGTCTCATGAATCTCATAGGTGTACTTAAAAATTCAGAGATTGCAATATTCAAAAAATCCAAAATGGCCAACTTCCTGTTTGGTGGAGCTAGTAACTATAATTATGAAAGTTATCCGGCTTGATGAAAACTATATATGTACCAATTTTGGTACCCATGCGTGAACTTTTGCCCAGCCCTAATGGCTAATGCCTCAAAAACATCCAAATATAGGAATAAAGGAATGATAACAAATATAGCTGCAAGCAACAATACTGGGGTCAAGCCAATTACCAGCAGCATGAGCAGCAAAAGAAGCATTGTGACACATTTTAAGTTAGAATTCTGATGATGCTATTTTATCTTTTAGATGTTAAAGATAAAAAGAACATCTATGACCATGTTTCACAAGATACACTACTGTTCTATTTGCGTGTACTAGTTTCACATTCAAATCTCTATCATTGGCAGGACAAAAGTGCTTGCTCTTTTGGCTATTAGTACATTGATAAAGAGTATTTACTCAAGGTTGTGCAGAGGGTGTTAAGTGTAACATTGCACACTATACATTTTTTTGTGTATTCTCAAGCACTTGTTTGATTTTTGATTTTTTTTTTTTTAATGGGAAAGGTCAGGTTTTACATCTATAGAGTTATATGCAATACATTTATAGACATCTACAAGGCATCCAGAATTCACAAGGACTTTTTCTATGTGTTCTCAGGTTGAGCCCTTATATAAGTGTGTCAGGTTTGGTGAAAATATCTCATTTCCCTTAAGAGTTATATCAATTTACGTAAAAGCAGAGACCACTTTTAAAAATCATCTGCCTCTTTTTGGCATTTACGAGCAAAATTTTGCCATATTATCTGTAAGCTTAAGAAATTTACTAATGACGCTTCTACGAATGTCTTATTTTGGTGGTTTCGTTCCGATCAAATGAGCGGCTTTGAAGCAATTTGCTAAAGTAGTTTCAGAACTATTTTCGAAGTGGCAACAGGCCTGAAAATAGACCAATGCCACTAAAACTTATAAGCTCAAAAAGTAAAAACAAATTCCACTACTAGGTGGCGCTGGACCGATACTTCTCAGGCACCTTCAGAGCATGGTCCTTATGACACATACAAAGTTTCGTAATGATACGTCAATGCGTTCATAAAATACAGCATTTTGCAACAGGCCATTACAAATGGCCAATGCCCAAAATGGCTGACATGGGGAAATTGGGTATCGTTTGACTCTGAATGTTTCACTGAATCTAAAGAGACCAGTTTTATCATTTTTGGCCAAAGCGTTCAAGAGTTATAAACCAAAATAGCAATTTTTGCTATCTCCTGAACAGTAGGGGGCAGTGTGGCGAAACACTGCAGGTTATCTCAAGACAAAAATTGTAGGAGGAGTAGAGACAAATTCTAAGTTGTTTCCTTCAAATTCAAAATGGCGGACAATCTAGTCGGGTGGAAATCGAAATTTATCCATTGACAATTTTACATCAGCAGTGTCTTGACATTATTCTAAAGAATTTTTAAGCAATTCATATAAGTATAAGAGGGCTATTTCAAAGTCTGTTAAAAGTGCCATACTTCCTGCTGCCAGTTGGTGCTATGACTGTGACCCATAAAAGCTGCATCAATATGATCAGTCCCCATTACCAAGCATACAGCTGAATTTTCATAAAAATCACACAATGCACACAGAGAAGATATAAGGCACTTCCTGTTTTCCATTTTTCACCATAAATTTATTGCTTCACCATGGCGAGACTGTTCAAAATATCAAAAATCTGTTTGCAATTAAGCATAAACAATGGCTTGGCATGATGTTTGTACAAATTTGGTGCCAGTCACATGAATCCCCTAGGAGGAGTATTGAATAATAATAATCCTTAGAAGAACAATAGGGCCTCCACACTATCAGTGCTTGGGCCCTAAATATAGGAAGCACATAAAATCAAAGCTTACTTTTCCACTCCCAACAATGTACTCCTTTCCTAAGGCAAGTGATAAAAGGTTATTAATTTTATTCTATGGTACATTAAAATGTTTTCTTGCTTGGTTTACAAATTTGCATGTAAAATTCTCTAATAGATCTTTAGTGTGAACATTATTTTCAAAAACAAGAAGAAAACAGTATACAGTTGCTTTATAATAACGACCAACATATCGGTTATTGGCCTTAACATTGAAATAATTATTGTATTGGCCAACATTTTTAACCCCAATCTCAAGTCTTGCCATATTAGCCATTTTTGCCATAATTAATATCCTGTTTCCCTCTGAAATATGTCATATTACATTGACTTTTAAGCAAAAAGCTAAACTACAGACATTTGAAGAAAAGGAAGGACACAGCTCTCAGGAGGCCATGTCAGGTCGCATCTGTTAGTTCTGTTTATGAAGCACTACCTTTCCTAAGCCAGTATACTCCATAACTGATAGAGAATTGCAGACAGGCTATGGTTAAATGTGAAATCCAAGTATGTGTGTGAGTGTTTGTGTTGTGAGTATGCATGTGTTTTATTTTGTACCTGGTCAAAATTGCCCCTTAGGGCAATTTGCTTTTCAATATTGTCTCTCAGACACTGAACGACCCTCCTCTTCTGTTCAGCTGAAAAGGCTTCTAGGCTGAACAGACACTCAGTCCTCTACAGAGACACAGAAACAGTGCATGTAACTGACATTGTGGGAGTGTTTGTGAAAAGATATGTGTATATGCATGAAAGGAGAGAATTACTCATCACAGTCTCATTATTTTGAGGAAAAAGGAGAGAATTGAAGGTTCATTCATCTTTAAAATTTTAATCAAACACATGGCACATCATAAAATACCATCTTTTAAGAACCCTCAATATCATATGCTAATATGCAGGAGAATGGCATAAGAGATATGCACCCATACACACTCAGGCATTAATCTCAGTGTGTGAGTGTGTATGTGCAATGTGTTGTCAGGGAGATGGGCAGATGGCTGGGATGTGTTTGCTCAAGTGAGCTGGCTGCATCTTTTAGGCAGCTTTAAGCGCTCTAACGTGACGTAAACTCTGGGCACAAGAGATCCTCCATTTAACAGCCTCACACTATTTACTTCCCATTAATGTTTACCGCAGGGCCATCCTGTTGGGTCACCGCTTCGAGAAACACATTAAACTGCATGAGATTTTTAGTGCAGTACATGGTGCTAAATTGATTGTTCACCCCAAAATTAACATTCTGTCATCATTTACTCCCCTCATGTTGTTCCAAACCTGTATGACTTTCTTTTTTTTCCTCAGAACACAAAAGGAGAAGTAGAATGTTCATTCTAATGCCATTCATTGTCAATGTATGGAAAAAGATGTAATGAAACTGAACAGTGACTGAGGCAAACATTCTGGATAACATAATCTTCTTGTGTACCAAAGAAGAAATAAAGTCATAGGGGTTTGTAACACAATGAGTGTGAGTAAATAATGACAGAATTTTTATTTGTGTGTGAACTATCTCTTTAAATTGTACTATAGGCAGGGATCTGGGCTAAATGAGTAGGTTGGTGCGCAGGATCTCACCTCTATCCAGTAGGAGATGTACAGCCGCAGTTTGTCTGCAGGAACTGGAGAGAAGAAGAAAGAGGTGTGAATTTCTTTATCCTTAGGCTGAACATTGCTATGTTACGAAAGGGATGTCATGGTGTATTTTTTTTTACCATTTCCTGACTGGGGGTATATGTGAACACCCACATGTACCATGATATATGTACAATAAATACACAGCATGGTATTTAAATTTACTTGAAAACCAGAAGCTTCAAAACACCATAATGCTTCAAAATGAATGGGTTAAGCAGTGACAGAAGTATCCTGCAGTGTGACATCATCAAAACAACATAATTTGACATTTTTATAAATTTCTATAATTGTTAAGCATGTGGTTTATGGAGAGACTACATAGAATATTGGGACAAAAATTAATCTGTCACATTAAAGGACATTTTAATTAAACTGCAAAAAAAATCGAAAAGATAAAAAAAATTGAAAATGTAATAGAAATGGTCACCAGTTACAGAACTTAAAATATACAAATCCATTATGTATACAGTATATATATATATATATATATATATATATATATATATATATATATATATATATATATATATATATAAAATCCCGAAAGAAATTACATAAAATTTTGATGTTGAAAGGAAGGTTCATGGAAAGTTCATGTTAATATATTTATGTAATTATGTGAACTCAAAAAGTATTTGGACAATTAAACCACACAATTTCATTGCATTATTTAACAAAACAGTAAACCATGTGGCATCTGCCCATGTAAATTGCATAAAAACAGTCACAATTAGGAGAAACACAATTAGTCAAATAAATAATCAAGATGACAATTACAGCAGCCACAATTATCTAATCATGAAGTGTCAGTTATAACATTCCAGTTGGGTCTACTCCTGCTGCATCAATATTATTTATTTATTTATTGCTGTGATTAAGCATTGTAACTAATCACAGACATGTCCGTTGCTTGTAAATTTGAATAACAGGTTTGTTTTTCATGGAGAAATTTTTTGAAGTTGACCGTTTAGCCAATGCCTTGATTTAAAGATGTATAAAACAGCAAAAAAATATCTTTAGTTACAGTTCTCATCTTATTTTGTATGTGTAGCCTACATGAAGATCTGTATATGGCATGCAGATGCCCCACACAATAGACCTATTTTAAAGTAAATTCTTTACATTTAAATTAATCACAAATATGAAACCAAGTGATATCCTTTATCCTTTCACAATGTTACTAATACATAACATTCACAGGCTGGATAGACTTTCACTGTAAGTGCTTGAACCACATATTAAAAGACAATGGTCAGCATGGTGATGGTTATTTCAGAAACTGAGATGTCAAATAAGGATTGGCTTAAGATATAAATGCCCTCTGTGCCACATGCTGCTGTATTTTTGTCGGCAGGAAGGTGAAGAAAACACAGTTCCACCCACCCTGCCTATAAAAGGCCATACCGGAGACATGACCATTGTTTCAGCAGACAGAGAGGGTGAGGAGAGCTGGACTCTCATAACACACACATTCACACAGCCAAGACACCTCCTTCCTGATTGTCACACTACTAACACATGGTCACAAATAACACAGGGTGGAACTCCCCTCTACTCTAAAAACAAAACAGTCCAGAGAGAGATACATCACACACACACACACACACACACACACACACACACACACACACACACACACGTATAAATAGACAGACAGAATGATGGATCGACAAACAGACAGACAGACATATGTAAATGTTTCTTACCATTTACCCAGTAAATATTAAAACTACACTATATAACTATTTTGCTAAAAAATAACAAAATTTTATTAATGAGAGTGCAACAAAAATCCATCTTCCAAACCACGTCTTTACCAAAAAACACTTTGATTAACCTATAATAATGATTTATATTTTAGAGCTGTGAAGACGGATCTCGTGGGAAATTGCATACATACGTAATTCGCTCGGGCGTGTTTAAGTCATTTACGTACACAGAGAAAATAAGCTTGGCTACTGTTGTGCGCATGTAGGGGTAGTGAAGACTGGAAGATTTGTTGTCACAACGAATGAGAACAATTTACATGGATAATTCAAAACAGCAAACCTCCAGGGAATCACTTTGTGAAAACAAAGAAACCCTGAACAGAGCAGCGTCTACAAGCAAAAAGTGAAAGCGACAGAGTCCGTAATAAAACCCGAACCAACATAGGCTTGGCTTTTCAGAGGAGGCGACAACTCCGAGATCTGAAAAGATTTAAAAGCGAGGCTTTTTCTTACTGAACAGGTAAGATATTTTATTGATATGGTTTATGTAAGTTGTGTAATCACACACACACACACACACACGTCTGTGTAGTGAAAAACAATAATTATACTGTAATCAGTGCAGAACTTTTTAACTGCTAGCACACATGTGTATTTTTCTTTATAACGGCAATAATATATATAAATAAATCCTTTAAGAACATGTGAGTCTTGAAATTATGTTGACCACTGGCTGGTAACAATGACAATCTATAAATTAATTACTGCTGTGGTCTAATTGGCCAGAATACCCTGTGGATATAAAAACTTTCCAACGTTTGATCTTATCAGACTAGCAATCGTTATGTCTAATATTAATGAATGTTGCCAAACTTTTGTACTGTCATTTATTTCAAAATATCAAAGTTTCCAATAAGTCAAAACAACAGCATAAGATATAACACTTATCTGTTCAGATGGCATGTTTTTGGATATCCGTCTTTTCCTTTCTTTTTCGTTATTTATTTGTCCATTCGCTTTGATAAGATGTCCTGTATTCATGTGTAGACCGGTGCCTCGAATCACATTCATCCATGCAGAGGAGCAGAGCCGAACCACAACTTACGTCATTACCAAAACAATGTTCTTCCGCAAGACACATACAGTTTTATTTTTTAACCACTAGAGGACCAAAAGTTACATAGTGTAGTTTTAAGAACTCTGTTTATTTCAGTTTGTTTATCTTAGCCAGATGTTAGTGGAAACAAAGTAAACTAAGAGCAAGAACTTCCTTTGCTCTAAATAATGAAATATACATACATTATACAAGTGTCCTTATGTTTAATCAAATGATACAGTGTACAGAATAACGAACCATCCTGCAGGTCTATCTGATGGAGGTAGAGTGGACTCTGCAGTACGTTACAGCGGCCTGCTTCATCCTCCCTGGTCAACAGCATCAGGTCTGTGTAGATGAATACTGTAGCCTACAGGGGGCGATACAGTCAACAGTTACTACCACACTGAAACATCACCGTCTGACCTTTTTGTGTCACTCTCACTCATCTTCTGGCCATGTGAAGACAAAGATAACTCTTTATACTGGTCTTTAAATTATTTAGGTCTTTAATAATTTACATCTTTAATTTAAACATGGGGCAGCAAGTGCAAATATATAATTTAGCAAATCTAACAGATCAATAAACTGTCCTTTCCTCAGGGATCTGCTTGTAATTCTGCTAAAGTATTATTATGTTTATAACACTAGATGGGTAACATGTGAAAACTTATGAAAACATGTCTTTCTTTAATTCAATCAAAAGGAAAAAAAAAATATGTTGCAATGAAAAATTCTTAAATGTACAAAACTAAGCTTACGTTTCTTTTTTTTTTATTATTGATTTTGGGGTAAAATTTGGACATGGACACAGTGTGTGTGTTTGGGGGGGGCTCTAACGATGCCCACTGCTTGGCCAACTGCTGGAATTTGTCCAACTTAATAAAATCAGCCCATCTAAATCACAGTAAAACACACACATTTATTCTAGGACACTGAAGGAATGTGGTTAGCGATGAGCAGCTCATCCTTCTTAAACACTCTGATCTTTAGAAACTCTTGACCGCATTACTAAAACAGGTCTCTAAGCAAAATTGATGTCAGCTGGCATACAGATGGAAGCCCTGCCAGGGAGAACAAAGGATGTCACAGGCTCTCAAAAGGAATTGCTATAGATACAAAGTAGATTTCAGAGGCTTTTGTGGCACTCTCAGATTTATCTTAGCACAATATTGCTCATGCTGAGGAAGCCAGAGATCATGTTATTCCCAAACTGCAGGTTCCTATAAGGCTGTAGTTGAAAAAAGACTCAGATCAAGATATCTGTTTTACCTCTATGATGAGCACATATTTTGTGTCGGGCATTAGTGTCACAGAGACAAATATCCAATAATGGTTTAATAGAAAAGGTAGTGTTTCCTCCAGTGCAAAAAATGCATCAGCCAGTGCCTTACGAGCAGAGATCACAACCCTGCTCATCAAGGACGCGACAGAGCCCGTCCCTCCAGCTGAGATGGAGAAGGGTTTCTACAGCCCTTACTTCATCGTACCCAAGAAAAGCGGCGGGTTGCGACCAATCTAGGACCTGCATGTTCTCAACCAGACCTTGCACAAACTCCCGTTCAAAATGCTCACGCAGAAACAGATTCTCACCTGCATTCGACAGCTAGAATGTTTCACGGCGGTAGACCTGAAGGACGCTCACATGGACCAAGTGCTCATGCACCTCAGCCGTCTTGAGCTTCAGGTCAACTGGGAAAAGAGCAAGCTCGACCTGTTTCTGAGCATCTCTTTTCTCGGCATGGACTTAGATTCAGTCTCAATGTCAGCGCAGCTCACCAACGAGCGCGTCAGTCAGTGCTCAGGTGCCTCGCTCTCTTCGAGCCTGGCACAGCGGTCCTTCTAAAAAAATTTCCAGAGGCTCCTGGGCATATGGCATCCTCAGCCGTGGTCGCGCCACTCGGGTTGATGCATATGAGACCGCTTCAGCACTAGCTACAGACTCGAGTCCCAAGATGGGCTGCCGCTGGCCTCTGGATAGGACCCCGGCAGCATTGGCGCATCAATTGCCTGGAGTTGATGGCTGTATACCTTGTTCTATGGAAGTTTCTCCCTCTAATCCAAGGCAAGCACGTCTTGATCCATTTAGACAGCACCGCGACAGTACCGTACATAAATCACAAGGGTGGTGTGCGCTCTTGTCATATGTCACAACTCGCCCGCCATCTCCTCCTTTGGAGTCAGGCGCGACTCAGGTCGTTGCGCGCCACTCACATCTCTGGCAACCGTAGACAGGTTTCGCCCAGCGGAGAGTGGAGGCTCCAGGTGGTCCAGCTCATATGGGACCGATTCGGCAAGGCACAGATAGATCTCTTTGCCTCCCAAGACAAATCCCACTACCCGCTCTGGTACTCCCTGACAGGAGCTCCTCTCGGGACAGATGCGCTGGCACACAGCTGGCCCCGGGGGCTGCGCAAGTACGCATTTCCCCCAGTGAGCCTTCTTGCATCAGTGCTGTGCAAGATCAGGGAGGACGAGGAACAGGTCATCCTGGTGGCCCCCTACTGGCCCACCCAGACCTGGTTGACGGATCTCACGCTCCTTGCGACAGCCTCTCCCTGGAAAATTCCCCTGAGGAAGGACCTTCTTTCTCAAGGACGGGGCACCCTCTGGCATTCGCGCCCAGAACTCTGGAACCTCCACGTCTGGCCCCTGGATGGGATGCGGAAGATCTAGTGGATCTAACACCAGCTGTCGTAGGCACGATCAACCAAGCCAGAGCTCCCTCCACCAGGAAACTTTATGCCCTAAAATGGCACTTGTTCGCGAATTGGTGTTCTTCCTGAGCCAAAAACCCGCAGAGGTGCACATTTTGGTCAGTGCTTCTATTCTTGCAGGAAAGGCTGGAGGGGAGGCTGTCCCCATCCACCTTGAAGGTGTATGTAGCTGCTATCGCAGCCCGACCACGACGCAGTAGATGGCAAGTCCCTAGGTATGCACGACTTAGGTAAGTCGGCCCTCCTGATCGCGTTAGCCTCCATCAAGAGGGTTGGGAACCTGCAAGCGTTCTCTGTCAGCGACACCTGCCGGGAGTTCGGTCCGGCACATTCTCACGTTATCCTGAGACCCCAACCAGGCTACATGCCCAAGATTCCTACGACCACTTTCAGGGACCAGGTCGTGAACCTGCATGCGCTTCCTCGGGAGGAGGCAAACCCAGCCTTTTCATTGCTGAGTCCGGTGCGTGCTTAGCGTACCTATTTGGACCGCACGCAGAGCTTTAGATGTTCTGAGCAGCTCTTAGTCTGCTTTGGCGGATGGCAGAAAGGGAATGCCGTCTCCAAACAGAGGTTTTGCTTTCTGGGTCACTGATGCTATTTCCTTAGCCTATCACACCCAGGCCATGCCCACCCCCTTGCGGGTTCGAGCACACGCCACGAGAAGTGTGGCATCCTCGTGGGCACTGGCCCATGGCACCTCCCTAGCAGACATCTGTAGATCAGCGGGCTGGGCAACACCCAATACCTTTGCCAGATTTTACAATCTAAGTGTTGAGTTGGTCTCATCCTGTGTTTTGTCAGGTCCGAGCCGGTAGAACTCGGTACACGGCACAACCGACCGGGTGTTCCGCTTGCACCTTGCGCCCTTCACCAAGTTGATCCAGTGTGCCTTCTGTCCCAGGTTAGCCACTGAGCATCGCTGCCTGGATGTTTTTTCCTCCCTAGCCCTCTGGCGGAGCAATTCGTGGCCAGTCCCACTACGAGTCACAGGTGCTCTGAACTGTGGTCGGACTCCACGGGCATAGTTCCCTCTTCAGGCTAACTCCCCGTGATGTATTTTCCACGGTACGGTCCACTAAGCACTAAGAGGTGGTGGATTTTCACATTAGTTAAAATGCAAATTTAAGTGATGGAAACAGCTTATTCACATGAACGATGACGTGTCATGATCATTTGTAAAGCGCAAGAGCAATGTGATCATCGGATGTGTGTGCAAGAGCTTGACGTGACTGGCTCAACGAAAAGCCCGACCATGGCACACAAATCTTCAGTCATAGCCCTGGTAAGTTGAAAGTGCTTCACCCACAAATTGATGTTAAAGTGGGTCCTCAAAATCTACCAGAACTATTTTGAGCGCCAGCACTCCCAGGCATATGGAGGCTGAGCCCTCATATGTGAGCTATTGCACTTATTCTGTGACATCTCCTGGCAGCATTTAACATCATAATAATATACAATTGCTTTATTAAGCAAATACAACTATCCCCGAAGCAAAGAGGTCATTAAGCTGCTCTATGACAAAAAGGCCGGCTCCCTCAAGATAATGAACATTTACAACGTGGAAACGTGCAATGTTTTGCATATTCCAGCTATAATCTCTCTAAGTAACAGTAATGAGATGAAAAAGAGAGCAACAGTTTTTTGATATTAAAATATTTTCTCCTATCCCAGCTTAAAATGCAGAGCCGACTACACACTTCAGCCTGTCTCCTGATTTTTCCATTAATCCTCCTAAGCAATGAAAGATCAACTTCTAAGCAAGGCTGTAACCATGTCTTGAACATTGGGGGGACCAAACCATTTTGGGGGTGGGGGGTGACGGGTGTTGAGGTCACAAATATAATGGTCCTCTTTGGTCCTTTAATATAGTAAAGCTCTGAATGCAATACTTTTCTGAATAAAGGCTTGAAATACGATAAAGGCCCAAAATTTTTACATTTTTGGTTTTAAATGATACATGCATTTTTATAGTTCAAACAGTACAAGACAGACTCTGTGTCTGCATTGCTACCAATTTGCCTGTTTTAGTCATCTTTTCTTTCTTTTTTGTGCTGTCTCAAAGAAAAGATGAATATAATTTGAATTTCTTTTTATCATTGATGTATCTGTATAATGACATGACTTTGCCAGCTGGCTAGCAAAAAGAAAATACAAAAATGATTTACTGCTCTCAAGTTTTCCCTCATTTTGTTTATAGGTAATTTACTTAAGAGTCAAGAAAATTTTCTAAAAAGCTCCTTCAAATTCCAGATTACCACATTCATTCAATTACTTTACAATATACACACATTTACTCTTTGTCTTAAGCCTGACATGCTGTAAAATGCTCTGTTAATGTTTTCACATTAAAAATTATGAATGGCATTCAAATCAAGTACTGTATGTGACTTTAAATTCAAAACTTTGCCAAATGGTGACTAGTTTGCACCATGGGAAATTAATGTTGGTCGGTACAACATTTAAATCATAAAACAGTGGGCAAATATTGCATATTTAGTTAAATACTGACATCTTACATGACAAAAACACTCTTAAACTGAACTGCTGACACTGATGCATGCGTGCTGTGTTGTGCTGGGATAATCCATGAGGTTTCCGCTTAGCATCTTAAACTTGAGTCACGCCTTCATCGATTTCATTTGCTATTTCAAATGACATTGACAAGCTGTGTTTGACTACTGAGTGCAGTAAAAATTTGACATTTTAAACCATTATGTTATTTCTGCAACAGCTTAATTACAATTAAACAGCGGTGCATAATGGACTGCAGCAGGACAGCATCAAAGATATCAATTATTGTGGGGACAGTCTGGTCATATCTGATTATTGGGGGGACTTGTCCCCATCAGTGTATATTGTGGTTACAGCCCTGTCTCTAAGCAATAACATTTTCCAGAGTGGAAAGCAAGAATACTGTTACCTTAAGAGCTATGTGTTTACTGTCATGAAGGATCATTTCCTCTGATGACATCAGGATTCTCTCAGGGCTGCACAAGTCCAAAGGCTGTGATACACAATATTTAGAAGGGTTCAATTAGTGATGGGGAGTGGACTCCAAAATAGTCTATTCCTCGACTCTGACTCGTCCGAGAATCAGAGTCGACTATGATAAAGGAATCGATTCTTTTGTTTGACTCCATAACTTTATGAACAAGAAGTTGGGATTGGCTCAAAATAATGAATTGGCGTACTTAAGAACCAATCACATCCCCTACAAACACCTTTTGGTTGGTGGGACACCACCTCATTCATCATGTGCATTTGAGTGAGAGATAATGTGCGTGCATGCAAAAGAGAGGGAGGGTGTGACCAATTTTGGAAGTTAGTATAATATTACGTCAATGTAAGGGACAGTGGTTGGAGAAGTGGATTCTCCCTATTTGTCTAGTTTCTATATGACAATGTAATTATTCCGAGATAGCTGGTCTTTTTATATTTTCCCTCTATATGATATGAGCACCAATTAGGGAATTATATTTTTGCCAGTCATTTTAGGTAAAGTTATGCAATGTCTCTAATTATAATAGCAGGAGATTATGTCTTCATGTCTCACATTTTAAAAACTCTTAAGAGAAAATAAAAACGAAATTTAGTGTGTGGTTAAAGACTGCAATATTCACAGGACCATCGCCAGAATATGCATGGAATAGGAAACAATACTTAGTAAAGGTGGTAACTCTTCTAGGGGCCCACGGGTCCCACAACAATTTTTAAACTTTATTTTTTTATACAAAAGTGGCCCAGACCAATATACAGTCAGGGGGCCCAGAATTCTTTGCTATGGCCCTGCAGGTAAGCAAGTGATATTTTATCAAAGCAATAACCAATATATCTTAATTATACCCACTGCTATTTAATTAGTTGTGGTCAAGACTGTTGAGTTTAAAAAGCTGCCATTTTTTAATTTTCACCATATGTCCCACAAAAAAGCAACCATACTGTACGTTCCGTTTAGAAACAATGGTCCAAATTAATATTTTTTTATTTGATTACATATCCATACTATGCCTATTAATAGTTATTGAAGTACATTGAGCAAGAAAATATGTGTGATTTGTTTTTCCATCAGCATGGAAGCCATCTAGACTAAAGTAAGCTTCTCCCATCCCACTAACGTTAGTGTTTGAATTTGGGTAGGAGAAACTGACCAGTTGTTACAGAAAAATGTCAAATTTCTCAAGGAGTAGCAATCGAATGCAATAAGCAGTGGACTGAGTGAGCTATATACGAGTGATTTTATAATTCCTTTGATTTTGTGGTCATGCCTGACAAGCAATTTTTTTGGGGGGGTGAAAATATGTCACATGAGAAGGCACTGTCCACTAATGGCCATCCCTGGTGACAGCCCTGAATTTTGAAACTATCCTGATTGAAAATAAATGGAGTCGAAGAATCGGGAATCAGAGTCATCTCCAAAAAACTCGAAATCGAACACCCCTAGTTTCAATGACACGATTGGCTGCCACTCATACACAAATTGTGGCTGAAATGGTCCTTTAATGGTGTTACAGTGGCAAAGGGCTGTGTATTTGTAAAACTGGTCAAAGATGAAGCTGTGGGGATAATCACATTAACCAGCTCAAATATGTCATCATTATTTAATGACTTTAGAAAATGTCAAGAGGTGTAAACATCAAGTAAAAAGTATTAAAATAATTTCCTTGCACCTTCAATACATGAGAGTGTTTAACTTATCAAAAGGGGGGTTTAAAATATTTTAAGGTAAAAAAATATTTTTACATATATGATGAATTTTTTTGTCACAAACATCAAGAAGCTGTCTCAGGGTAACTCCATTTAACATAACCAAAATGTGCCTTTTCACAAAAAAAGTATTTTTTTTATGTGCATTGCATTTTAATGTACCTATACTGTATATACACAGAATAGAACATAAGTCATTAGGTAATAGTAGATCAAATGAATTTAAGCAGCCATTATTGACAAGATACACTGATATATTAGCTCTAACTACTTAAATGCAATCAACCAGGTGATATCTTAATCTAGATGATCTCTTAACATAAACTTTATAATAGAATAAGAGATTTTAAAAGATTAATAATTAACTTTAAAAACATTATACAATAAATTAACCAATATTAGATTTAATTAATAAACTCAACGCACCTGCACAAAAACAGGGAAGATGAGAATCTTTGGGGCCAAACTGACATATGTCCCATAGTTGGAGTGGGGCAGGTGGGATTGGACGATGGTGCAGTTTTGGTAGTTGGAAAAGCTCTGTCTGTAGGATGAGGGAGGCATGGTGGTAGTCTTCCCGCTCATAGACCTGCATAAGGTGGCTTGTGCTTGCAATCCCCCATCCTGCAGGTATCCTGGGCTCTGCTGCAGCCCCCTGTTAGTGTGAGGCTGATAGATTCTTCCTATGAATTGACAGGATATATCAAACACTTGCAAAAAAAAAAGAACCACAATTACCATTACCAAGTAATATCACTCTTTTTGTACATGTACCATTGTAATGCCATGCTATTCTTTGGAGTTTGTGCCATGGTATGCAGTATATCAAAGTAGCATGGTATTACTTCTTGGGGAGTTTTTCTTTGCCAGTGTTGTCTTTGGATGCTCTCTGGGGGGTTTGTAAGGTACTGTTCTATTTTTCTATTATCTACAAAGCTGCAATGGAACAATATGCATTCTATAAAGCACAACACAAATACTTTGCAACTGAACATTAAAACTGATCCTCTAACATGGTAAATTCACTTTTTTGTCAATAAAGATAGTGATCGGAAACTTTTTATGTACAGACACTCTTTTCTTTCATTATTTTCTCTTAAAAGCAGACTTGTGTAGAAGTGTGACTTTTTAAACTGATCTTAGATCAGCTTACATCAAATCTCCTCCTAAATTTTTAAAAGAGATAAAGAATCAAATGGGCTCCAAATGCGTTAATGTCTTACCAAGAGTTCCTATTGTTCCACTGTTGTCAGAATAAACCGGCTGCAATATCTGCAATTTAAAACATTCACACAAGTGGCAATGGTTACCTCAGCCTTCACAAAAATGGGTCAGTTAGAATAAATAAGAAAATATCTTCTGGCTACAGTTAGTGTGCATGAACTGGCGAGCTGGCACAGATAGAAGCCCTAGTTTCTAAAGGCCAGCATCATGCTGTGATGAATGATCTAAGCATCTGGGTGCATGATAAATTAAGTCACGATAAAGCTTCCACTAAACAGTAATAAAGCTCAAATCTAATATTTTGTAAAGGCTACTGGCAGGTTCTTGCCTTCCCAACCTCTAAGAAAAGCACTATCATTACGGTGAGATATGCACATTTAAGGTGAATAAGTTTAACCTTTATATTGTAATTCAAATTTCTACCTGGTTTGCAGGGCTGACAGGCGAGAGGATTATGTAGTTGTCACCGTTTGATGATGTCACACGGGTACCTTTGAGGGTCTGAGTACGTGCTTTGTAGTCATTCTCCTCTCGTTTCCCAGTCCAAGACCACAAAGACCCTCCTAATCCATTACCTGCATTCTCATGGCCACTTCCTTTCTTAGAGCGACTCTGTTTGTGGTTGGTAGGTCGAGAGAGCAAAGGTGGGGTTTTGTTTTGTGTCTTTGTATTAGAAGAGAGAGTGTCAAAACCGGAAGGTTTGTAAGAAGGTCTATGAATAAGCCCCTCGTAGTAAGGCTTCATTACAGGCACTGTCCTCCATACCACAACTGTGATCTCGTTACGACAGTTCCTAAGGAAAAAATATAATTTTAATGATCAGTAATGACTAGATTGCAAAAGAACCATTAAATGGATATTTTACCCTACATACATTTGCATGTTTACATGAGAAAACATTTCTTTTCTTCCCTTTTTTCTCCCCAATTTGGAATGCCCAATTCCCAATGCACTTTTAGTCCTTGTGGTGGCGTAGTGACTCGCCTCAATCCAGTTGGCGGAGGACGAAACTCAGTTGCCTCCGTGTCTGAGAACGTGAATCCGCACATCTTATCACGTGGCTTGTTGAGAGCATTACTGTGGAGACATAGCGAGTGTGGAGGCTTCACGCTATTCTCCACGGCATCCACGCACAACTCACCTCGCGCCCCATTGAGAGCAAACCACATTATAGCGACCACGAGGAGGTTACCCCATGTGACTACCCTCCCTAGCAACCGGGCCCATTTGGTTGCTTAGGAGACCTAGCTGGATTCACTCAGCACGCCCTGGATTCAGACTCCAGGGGTGTTATGCTCATTTCTAAATAATTGGAAATTATGACATAATTATGTCATTTAAATAGGCACAGGCTTTGTTAGGCAAAATAATAATAATAATAAAAAACTATAGACCTGATAGCATGTGCCAGGTCCACACACTTCCAGTGTTCAACTGGCTGTCCATTTAGTTGTAATAATGTGTCCAGCTGTTGCAATCCTGCCTGATGAGCTGGCCCATCTGAAAGAAAAAAAAAAAACAATCCAGCCAATCAGATCATAGTCAAATGAAGCATAAGTATACCCATAGGCAAGACCAACCACACATGGGTTCTCTTTACTATATTAAAGGAATATTTTGGGTTCAATATAAATTAAGCTCAGTCGACAGCATTTGAGGCATAATGTTGTTTATCACAAAATGATTTAGACTCGTCCCTCCTTTTCTTTAAAAACAGCAAAAATAGAGGTGACAGTGAGGCACTTACAATGGAAGTGAATGGGGGCCGATTTTTGGAGGGTTTAAAGGCAGAAATGTGAATCTTATAATTTTATAAAAGCACTTACATTAATTTGTCTGTTAAAACTCATGCATGACTTGAGCTGTAAAGTTGTAATAAAGTTGAAGTTGTAAAATTCGCTATAACTTTTCACAGGAAAAAGTTAGTAATTTTATCTCACTAAAATCATGTTAAAACATGTATTGTTTATGTCTTGTGGCTATACTTTTGAAAAAGTGTGCGTGTGTATTAATGTTCAAAAATTTGCCCTCATTCACTTCCATTGTAAGTGCCTCAAAGGAACCCAGATTGAACTGGAGGAACGAGTTGAAATACATTTTTGTGATAATCAAAATTATGTCACAATTGCTGTCGACTGAGCTTAACTTTTATTGAACCCGGAATATTCTTTTAAAGGTGCCATCACATTTACCTTTGCATGGCAAAATTCCACGGGTGAAGAGGGGGTGTGGGGGAGGTGGGATTGTGATTCTTCGCCACCAGAAGTCCAACGCATGAAATTCAAGATTGCGTGGATACCTATTGAGATGACTGTATTTTGCCATGTGAAGGTAAATGTGATCGCATCTTAATTGTGTCTTTTAACAGCAATGACATTAAATAGAGAGCAAATTGAGACTTGAGAATCTTACATGAGTCTCTGTATTGTTTTTGTTCCAGAAGAGATCTCAACAATGACATGAACTATGCTCAGATTTGACAAGACACAAAGTAATTTATCGTAAATTTCTTCCAAGACCAAATATTCTGAGCTGTGATATTTACATGAATAACTCTATCCTCAATCTGTCCACATTTGTCTCGTATGTGTGTCTGTTTTCATTTCACCCAAGTAATTTAGGAGAAAAATCCGAGGAAAAGATGACACTTAAATTAAGCATAACGAAGATCTCTATTAAGCCCACCGATCTCTAAAAGAGCAACCATTGAGCAATGCAATTTTCCTCCTGATATCATATTCATACATTCACTATATTGCATAATTTACAGCCCATGGTACATGAAGAAAGATATTAATAGAAAGTGCTTAAAATTACCTGGATCAACAGCTTGGACCCGCACAGGTGAGTCAGAGCAGATGGTGAAACCAAAACCATCTTTACCTCTCAAAATGGTCACCTGTTTGAGAAACCACAAAAATGTGCATATTTACATGAGAAAAGTGCAAGAGTTTAATCAAAGGTTGGGGTCAGGTCATTTCTAAATAATTAAAGGGACAGATCAAAAATGAAAATTCTATCATCATTTACTCTTCCTCATGTTGTTCCAAACACGCATGACTTTCTTTATTAAATAAAACTCAAAAGAAAATATTAGGTGTTATGCTAGTATCAATCACTATTTAGTTTTATTGCATCTTTTTTGATGCAATGAAAGTGAAGGGTAACTGTGGCTGTTCTTCAGACTAATGTCTCCTTTCATGTTCCATTGAAGAAAAAATAAATCATCAAGTCAAGTTTTAGAACAACATGAGAGTGAATAAATGATGACCGAATGTACATTTTGAGGAGAACAACCCTGTAAATAAAATGCAATTTGGTATTTCATAAATAGCATTTCTACAATGACACTCCATAATAAATCTATCATTTGTTTTGAATGGACTATAATTATAGCTTCAACCTTTAAAGAGACATCCAAGAGAATGGACTTTTCACAGTAGGAGTAAAGTGTGAGAAGACCTCCCAGTAACCGGGTCAGAGAGTGTGTCTCTATGTGTGTGTGTGGTGTGTGTGTGAGTGCGTGCACACGCGTGTGTGTGTGTGCTGAAGAAACCAAAATCCCCCCTGGAGCACCACTGTACACTAAGACAGTAATGCCACAGCAGCAAATGGTCAGGGATATTAAAAACTACAAGCTGAGAAATTAGTCAGGGTTGCTGGGTGATCAGGGAGCCTTTCTTTTTCCCTGGCAAGAAAAATAAATTACGGGGGCCGAAAACTGCCCTGGCACTGACAAAACAGCAGAGAATTAATATTTGGACAGTAGAAGTTAAAAATGTCAATAGAACCTGGAGCCAAACTAAATAGGAAATGTTGAGGGAGGGGGGGGGGGTGTCTCACATTTAACATGACATTGACTGCACAACAACAAAGAGCCTTGTTTAGGAAGAGAGAGAATTAAAAGAGAAAGAGTGATGACAGCTTTAGAACTTTCACTGCCCTCGTTACAAGCTCCATTAATTTACTCTGATTAAATAATTATCCTAATCAAATTCCATTGAGTTTCCTCTTTTTCATTACTCCTATTTGCAGTTCTTTCTTTCTCAATTGTTTCAAACAATGATTCTCACCTGTGTGAACGGATATCAGCGCTGGCAATACTGAATGAAAATTTTGGAAGGAGCTTGTTTATCTAGTCCCCTCAATCCCAAAGCAAGGATATACAGTGGGGTCCAAAAGACCAGTAGTGCCTCAATTTGGCTTCTGTTTTGTATTTTATTGTAGTTGTTGTTTTTTCTTTTGTTTTGTTTTTCAAGTCTGAAAAATGTATAATTTTCACTAACAATTTCTGAGTCCATGATATATCTACCTTTTAGCTTCAATGACAACATGCACTCAAGCTGGAATGGACTCCATAAGTTTGTGCAAAACCTGATGATCCATGATAATCACCATGATTAAAGAATCTTCCAATGAGCATCTTGTGCACTGCAAGTGGTAACCTGCAATTGGTATCTTAAGGGGACATTTCTAAGTGACCTAACCCATAACATTTGTTTAAATGATGTAACCTAATATAGTCAGGTTGATTAATACAGGTTAAAAGTTATTTTTGACTTGAATAAAGCCAGTTCATTTAAACGTTACCACGTGAAGCACATTTTTAGGTTAACATTTTATGCTACCTTTTAGTACAACAGAGTCAATGTGGTAAATGTCACAAATTTGCTGAAATTGGATTAGTCACCTAGTAGTGCAGAAACAGTTCTTTTTCATTTTTTCATCATTATTTTTTTCTGTTTTTTCAAATTTTTCAAAATCTTAACTCTTACTGTCAATCTAGGTTTAAATGACAACAATAAATGGCAGATTTTCAATATTGTCTTTGGGACATTTTGGACCCAATGTACATTATGCCACCATATGCCAATTTGTTAAACTAATCCCAGAGGTTTGACATGTAGAAATGTTCTATGCATCATCAACCTACTGCGTTCTGACCACTTACTACTACTTTAATACTTCGTCATTTAACTCACACTTTTATTCAGGTTTTTTACACAGTACATAGTACATCACAAGGACGCTGAAGCAACCCAAGTGCCTAGCCCAAAGGTGAAAGCTCATGGATCACCCACTGTGGAGTTCAAACCTGCATCATTTCAGATCTTTACCTTTAGGCTTCACAGCCACACAGTTAACTAACACAAACAATACAATCCCGAAACATCAGTTGGACAAAACCTGACACTCCTGCCGAATATCTCAGACTGAACCCAACAGAACTCCTTAAAAACTCCAAAACCAAATACATTCACTCGCAACAAGCCAGTTAAAGTAACGGAACAAACCTGAGGCAAGTTTCGTTCGATGCAGAGCCTGCACAGTCCATGGATCGTATGCATAGCTCACCCTATGTGCATCCACCTACATCAACGCCACTGTCGTCGACTCTTAGTGTCTTTAGTAAAAGTCACACAGGTGATGATGCTTCTCTTCGTTGTTGCTCTATTGTGGCTATGCATGCCCACTCATGGGAACTGCTCTGAGCAGAAGAATTACAGGAAACAACCTTCCAACCCCCAGTCAGTAGCCAGGCAGTATGTCTGCTCTCGATAAGCCAACATGTTTCCTGAGTAGCTCCCAACTGTAGTGGCTGAACTCACTCTCTCTCTGCAATGAGATGGAGCTCACACAGATAGGCTTGATTTCGTGTAAACACCAATATTCATCATGAGCCAGAGACATTAAAGTGTGCTAGATGTTTGTTTAACGAAAAGTAGGACCATAGACTGAAAAACATGGAGGATTTCCAGCATTTGAACAACACGTAGATTCACAAAAACAGTGTCAAAATTTCTGAAAACCATAAATTTAAAACACAACTAGAATAGTATCTGTGTAGAAAGCAGCATGATTAGGTAAGGATGTAAACAGACATGATTAGGAAAAAGAATTGGTCGTTAAAAAAATCCATATTGATTGAACACTAAACTGAATAATGGGAAGGGACAATTCCCCCTCAATGTCTGTTGTGGTTAAAGCCCTGCAATCAAGTCATTTCTTTTAGAAAATTGACATTTACAAACTCTAAAATAGTCCATAAACTGCAAACAAACAAAAAAAAATGGTTAGAAAACCTAAACATGTGCTTCATTCAGTAACATCTATATATACTGCTTTTATGAAAATGATATAAAATGAACATTCTGTCATTATTAACTCACCCCAATATCGCTTCAAACATTTATGACTTTCATTTGTGAAATACAAAAGGATTTTTTATTTTTTTGCCGTATAATGTAAGTGAAAAGTGACTCCAGCCTGTCATGCTACATAATGACAAAAAGCTACATAATGACAAAAAACTACATAAAACTGCAGTTAAATCAACCGATATGACTCATGTACTATATTCCAAGTCTTCTGTAGTCATCGATCACTTTGCACACTATACCAATGATTTGATTTAATTTGATTTGAGAGTGAAAAATGACTTCAATTTCATTCAAACAATGCAATTTTATGGCTTCAGAAGACTTGAGATATAGTGCATGAGTTGTATCAATTACTTCTATTGTATTTTTATTTTTTGTCCTGTTTCAAGCTAGAGAGACTGAAGTCACTATTCACTTTCATTATATGGTGAACAAACCCTGTAAAGACGTTTTGAAAATTCACCTTTCAAGCAACAAACAAAGTCATATTGGTTTGGAACAACATGAGGGTGAGCTGATGATGTCAAATTTTTCATTTTTGAATGTATCATCCCTTTACTGTCAGATCACAACTGTGATCAATCAAACTCTGAACAATTTCATTTTTTACAGTGATACTTCACCACTTACAAAACCCCCATTACTAGAAACCCTGGATAGCCACTGAAATATTTAGAAAAATGGATTTTGGGAAAAGAGGAAGGAAAGGAAATCACAATTAGCAGCGTATTTGACAGGCCTCCACGTAAAAATGTAGGGAACCAGCAAGAGTGTCAGCTAGACGGGAATCAAAGATAAATTATAAACACAGAGCCGGATTGGGCTTCCTATTACAGCACTTTCTTGGCTTTTCCCATTTCCCAGCTTTGTCTGAGGAGAACAGAGCGGGCGGAGAACAGTCCTGGGAAAAGTTGCTCGCTAAAGTGTATGGGAGGTTTTGAAGAGTGTGTGTGTGTGTGTGTGTGTTCGTGTGTGTGTGTGTGTGTGTGTTCGTGTGTGTGTGTGTGTGTGTGTGTGTGTGTGTGTGTGTGCGTGTGTGTGTGTGAGTGTGTGTGTGTGTCAGAGGTGTGGGTTGATGGCTGGACACAATCATGCAAAATCTAAAGCACATCCTCATATATCTACAGTCCGTATCATTAGTGCATGCAACAGAGACACATGTATTTCTGAGCCGATGGAGTCTGTCGCATCATTGATGGCTATGTGCTGAAAAAAATCATCTGTTTGCATGCAGCCAGTTAATTTAAGCTCTCTCCACTGAAAACACATTAAAAATGCCGGCACTTTAAAAGAGAAAATCTGCATTTGTTACCTTAAGAATTCAGTCATATCATATAAAATAGTTTTTGCTGACAACACAGTGTGGTTAAAGCCCATCAGATAGGGCGGTTACAACAGCACCGAAGAATTCCGAGAAATCAAATATAAAATTTAGGAAACTGCATTATTCCATAGCTCAATATCTGAACAGCGATGTTACCTCTTCACTAAAAAATGTTAACCTAAAAATGTGCTTCATGTTGGAACATCTTAATTATTCAAGCAAACATATTCAAATAAAAATATTTAACAAATCTGAATCAACCTGACAAGATTAGGTTATACCAACAAAACTAATTAACTAATAACAGCTCATTAGGTAACAATTGCAGGTTACCACATTTACTGTGTTCCCTGTGCTTACCAAAGAATGGGCTTATGGGCTGTAACCTTCCAGTCATCAATATTTTAAATATCTCTCTTGTTTTTACAGATTACACAACATTTAAAATTCACAACATCTAAACAACATTAAACAACATTAAAATTCCAGCAATGCATAAGTCTCAAAAGACATCTTACACTGTATAACATGAAACCATGCAGATGTACCTTATTCAGGTCAAAAATATAATTTAATATGAGTGAGTGAACCTGACTACATTAGGCTACATCACTGACAGTCATTTTTTATGGGTCAGATCAAGCTGAAATACATCCTCTAATTTAATTTAATTAGTTCAACCTAATGCAGTCAGGTGGATTTGCTTATATATTTACTCGTAAATAATAATTTTGACTTGAATAAAACCAGTTAATTTATGTTACCATACAAAGCACTTTTTTTTTTACTTTACCTAACAACACTAAAATTGGTAAGTTGGAATTGTTACCGTAATGTGCTATTTCTACCTGATCTGACCATTAAAATTAGTTTAGTTAGCCTAATGTAGTCAGGTTGATTCAGTGATGCTAAGTAATATTTTTGAGTTGAACAAAGCCAGTTGATTTAATGTTATCACATGAAGCCGATTTTTAGATTTAAACAGTATTAGTAAGAAAATTCTACTTACACATTTATTTATTTTAATCAAAGCCTTAAAAAAGACATTTCATATCAAATATAATTTCAAATTCAAATTACACTTACCGTATATGACTGCATATTTTCTGGACTTGTGGTCTCACGTCCAGCTTCATAGTTGGACACGGCGGCTTCTGAAAGATACACAAGAGAGTCCCACGAGTCCCAGGATGACAGATTGCTCTTTGAGTACATCTTAGCCCTGGGTAAAATTCTCTCTCTACCCTGATACTCTTCCAGCAGAAGAGAGAGGACAACAGAACCCGGTCAGCACCGTCTGCAGGCTTCAAATTAAAGTGACTCTATCTGCACCATGATGAACTAAGCCTGCATCCATGTGACAAAGTGCTCACTACCCCAGAAGAGAGAGGGGGAGTGTGATATTGAAAGGGAAAGAGCAAGAAATCTACTCCCCTAAAAGCATTACCCCCACCCTAACAACCAGCGACAGGCTCCCCCACTTTGTAACCATAGAGATTACACTCACAGGAAATAATGTCTTTTTAAACATTCTTCATGAAAACAGCATTCAAGAGGGACACAATACAGCTGGCTCTCGCTCTTAAAGTCAGCACAGTGCCCTGACTCATGCCCTCTCGCTCTCTCTCTCTTGCTCTCTCTCCTTCTTTCCCCCCACCTCTCTCTCCCTAATCAAACTTAATCTCGGCTGAATTTCTCAGACTGCACACATGTCCTTCCATTCACATCCCAGGAGCTTCCTTTTGTGAGTTGGAATTAAGATGATCACTTACATGCAATGAACAAAATGCCCATTCAAATCTGTCCTAATATTTCAAATGCTTTCATGGTAAAGGTCATTATAAGAAATTGCATTGGGAGGGAGGGAAGATCTCTTAAGTGGATTTAAACTGACTTAGACACGGCATGACGCTTTAGCCTTTTAATTCTCATCCTGTTCCAAAAGCTCATCACAGTGCACAGTGAGCTGGCCCCCGGCCCCTAGCTCTTTGCTACTTTTCTCAGCAGAGATGCTGTAAGTTTCAACACCAAGCCCTCTTTATCCCCCCTTAAAAGTACAAGGCAATGCTTGTTAATTTAACAACACGTTTTCTGAGTAAGAAAAGACATGCAAATTCCATTTAAAGCACCTGGTTGAATGCAAAAGTATCTTTCATTGACTTAAAGGGTTAGTTTAACAATAAATAAAAATTATGTCATCATTTACACATCATCATGTTGATCCAAACCTGAATGACTTTATATTTTCTTGTGGAATGTTTAGCTGAATGTTCGAGTTGCTCTCTTCAATACAATGAAAGTGGATGGTGACTATAGGAGGTCAAGCTTCAAAAAGCACAAAAACGTAGTCCATATGACTCATGCACTATATTCTTCTGAGGCCAGATGATAATTTTGGGTAAGGAAAAGACTGAAATTTAAATTGTTATACTGAAAATCTTAACTTCAGTATCTTCTTTGCAAGCCGTAGTCACCATTCATTTACCTTGTAGGGAAAGGAGCAGCTTGGACATTCTGCTATATAAAAATCCTTTTGTTTATAACAAAATTAAAGTTTGTAACAAACTGAGGGTGAGTAAAGGATGACAGAATATTGTTCCTTAAAGGAATTGTTCAGAACAAAAATGAAAATCCCCTCATCATTTACACTCCCACATGTTGTACCAGATGGGAATGATTTTATTTCCTCTGCAGATTGAAATAAAAGATTTTAAGAAGAATATTTCAAATCTGTATGTCGTTACAATTCAGGTGAATGGTGACAAGGCAGCATAAAAGTCATTCATAAAGGCCTGGGTATACTTCGTTTTCCTGCATTCCGGAACAGATCGTGCCGAGCCGACCGCGTTGCCTTTTAGAGTACACTCTTCTGACCGTGAGTGAATTTGAATGCCTTCGACGCATACTCACTACATCTGCTTTGTGATACTCTTTTAGTTCAGTCAATGGCCTGCACATGCGCCAATGATGTGCACAGACGAGGATCACGTCCGCAGGTCAAGAAAATGTTGGCCGTGCACAGTCAAGCCACGCAAACTGTGCTGAGGACGAAATTGCCATCACGCCTACTGTGATCAGCAACGCGGACAACTGAAGTATACTCAGGCCTTAAGACTCCAATGGCTAAATGCATATCTTCAATAGCTATATGATATGCTGTGGGTGAGACACAGATCAAAAAGTCCTTTTTTTACTATAAATCTCCTCTTTCACATTCTTTGTGCAAGTCGCCACCTACTGGTTGGGGCTGGTCAAAGGTGGAGATTTATAGTGAAAATAAGGACTTAAAAATGTATCTGTTTATCTCCCACAACTATCATATCTCTTCAGAAGACATGGATTAAACCTCTCAAATCTTATGGATTACTGTTCTACAGCATTTCTGTGATTTTTGGAGCTTCAAAAGTCTGGTCACCATTAGCTTGCATGGCATACAGAGCTGAAATATTCTTATAAAAATTCTTCCTTTGGGTTCTGCAGAAGAAAAAAAGTCATACACATCTGGGATGGTATGAGGGTGAGTAAATGATAAGATAATTTTCAATTTGGGGTCAACTAAACCTCTAAATTGTCATTGGACCTGCTAACTTTTGTTTATTGATGTTAGGAATATTCAACAAACGTATCCATGATCACTCATTCTACTGTTGCTGAGAAGAAAAAAATGATCATGTGGAATTTGTTCAGCTTAATTTACTTATGTGCATTAATGTCGTTTCATTATCGTTTCATGTCGTTTCAAACCCGTATGACCTACTCTATTGTGTGGAACACAAAAAGAACAGTCTAGCAGAATGTCCAATGTTGCTCTTTTCCATAATAAAGTACAGCTGCACCTGGTCCCCGTTCACATTCATTGTGTGGAAAAGAGCAGCTTCTTTTATGTACCATGGAAGAAAGAAAGTCATATGGTCTTGGAACAACATGACCTAAGAAAAACAGAAAAAGAAAGAGAACAAGACAAAAGAGAGAGAGGCAGAAACCAGCATTAAATCTCACCAGCGGTCTGTCTGATGCGACGCGAGGCCACTTTCAGATGTTTGCTCCTGCCCAGCTCTTCTCCCAGGAGATAATACCAGCCCCTGATCTCCTGTCAGTAGACAATGTGAAAAATACAGTCAGATAGAGAGAGGGAGAGACTGCAAGCAGCAGCTATGGGAAGAAGCTGCTCTTTCCCTGCAAGGTTTTTCACAATCCCAATATCTGTTGACTTGTTCATGCATCCCTCATAGGAACAGACCCTGTAGTAGTCCCAGCTCTTAACACCGTGTGTGTGTGTGTGTGTGTGAGTTTGTGCATGATTCTGAGACCATTGCCGATCAGCAATGTGCTTTTTCTTTCCTGCTCATCCGGAAGGAAGCGTGTTATATAAAACATCTATCCGCCTTAATATAATTTTTCAAAAATGATCACCATCTGAGAAATATTTAGTGTCTTATTTGATAATCCATGTGCATAACAATCCTGCCTTTGACAGCACGACAAAATTCAAAGGAACAGTGACATCAGATGTGATATTTCACTCTTTTTCAGGCAAGCATGCAGAAAGAAGGCAGTATGCCAGTATGTTTGCAGTGTGCTGCTCTTAGTAATTGTAGGTCATTTTTCAAGCTTCAATAAGCACTCCAATTGCCACTTGCCCCACTGCATAATTAGATGATGGTGTGGAGGAAAAGCGTTGCCAAGGGAAGAATGAAGTGAAAAGGAATAGTTTTAGAAAACAAGAAATTACATCTTCCTTAAAACTAGGCGAAGGTGAGACGAAGTTGCCTTACAATTAAAACACCTTTTTGGTTAAATAACGGATGTTATATTGCTCTCTTGGCAATCAATCTACTTGGCAGTCAGTTTCCTAATATCCCACTTTTTGCTTTCTTTTCTGGTCACACTTCAGATAAAAGTTGTCTTGTTATAGTGAAAATGTATTCATTAAAAATTAGACAATTAAGTAATTGCAGTGTTATATTACATATGTACTGTATAATACTAATTCCTTACATATACTTAACTATGTACATGTTTAGCTACACATGTACTTAATATGTAATTATCATGTGATGCCACTTGTAATCACACATTAATATTGCTTTTGAAATTGATATAAAAAATTATGCACAGCCGAGGTGGTAATGCGGTCACGATGCGCAGCGGACATAGTTGCTAGTTCCGCTGCGCATCGTGACTGCATTACCACCTCGGGTGTGCATTATTTTTAAACAATTCAATGGGCCGGAGTCAATTGTTTCTTACATAATGCACTGCAAATGTTATCATATACAACTTTTAATGTTAAAAATATACTTGTATACACAGAAAGTAACATTAACCAAGATCAATAAACATTTAAAAGTATTGTTCGTTGATGGTTCACGTGTTATTGTGTTCAGTAAGGGATTATTTCCATTAATTCGTTATTGCAAAATAAACCCTGACAGGATAGTTTGGACCCTGACGCGGAGCGATGGTTATAACATGGTTTATTGCATAGTTACCCACCAAATAAATAAATGGACATGAAATATTGATTTGAGTTCAAATTAAGATATTTTGTGAGATGAAAGAGACCGAAGAGTCTCCAGAAACCCTGAAATATTATGAAATAAAACTTAGATTAAATTATTTTATTAGATCACTTGTAGAGATCGCAAAGTAAAATGAGAAGTAGGTAAGATGACTCGCAATACTGAATGACCAGTCTGATTTTTATCCTCGAATGTGCGGTTATTATTCAGAAATATCAACTGTATGGTGCAATTGACCAATCAGAATTGAGCATTCCAGAGTGCTGTGTTATATCTAATGTTATCATACACTTCATTGTATAGTTTACCATAGATATTGTCCAATTCATTTTTATAGCGCTGCAGGTGAAGCACTATGGATAAATGTTCAGTGTGTACATGTGAACAATGAAGACTAAAAAGTGCATTGACAGCAGAATATTTACTTTAGATGAGGTGATGAGAGACTGGACGCCAAAACTCATACAGCCCAGGAAGTCACTGCGCCTGTGGGCACATTCAAACACTATAATACACAAAAACTCCACAGCAGACATGGAATTTTTGATTATATATATATATATATATATATATATATATATACACAGTACTATGCAAAAGTTTTAGGTATTTGTGAAAATTGTTGCATAGTGAGGATGTCTTCAAAAATAATGAAATAAATATTTTTCATTTATCAATTAACGTCATACTAAGTCCAGTAAACATAAAAAGATAAATCAATATTTGGTGTGACCACCTTTGCTTTTAATACAGCACCAATTCTCCTAGATACAGCTGGACACAGTTGTTCTTGATTGTTGACAGATAGGATGTTCGAATTCACCACAGCTCTTCTATCTATTTCGGCTGTCTCAATTGCTTCTGTCTCTTTATGTAATCTCAGACTGACATGATGTTCAGTGGGGGTCTCTGTTGGGGCCATGACATCTGTTGCAGGGCTCCCTGTTCTTCTATTCAAATCTTTTCTATTTGCAAAATTAATGTTTGGGAGTCTAAAATGTACATTTCCTATTGGCACACTAAAGCTGAAGGGACACAGCTGGTATAGAAAACTCAGACTATATTGATTATATACTGATTGCGGTACTGCTTATTGTTTTTTGCAGTGCAGTCTAGTAATGATTTTACATATGTTTCAGATTTAACTGCATTATTAACTGTTCAGAATTAATGTCTGAGTACAACTGAAGAAAATGTTTTACCTTGTTGTAATATCTATATTAACTGGTTTGATTCTAGTCAAACATTATTTAACATCATTGAATCAACATAAATACATTAGTTACAAAAAAATAATTTTAAGGGTTAGATCAAGTACAAATAGCTCCTTAAAGTAACAATTACAGGATATTATGTTTTACAATATAAAAAAATGAAAGAATATAAAGTTTTACCTGGATGTCCGATTTCGAATCCACACAGTTACCAACAGCCTCTTCTTATGATCGTCCTCACCCACATCTCTGGAACGTAAATGCAACACTTAAAATGCTCATTCATCAATGTCCAGCTTTATCCAACAACACAATGGCTTTCTCCTGCAAAGACATCAAAAGTCTTTAGAGAGATATGCCTTGATTTAGCTAACAAAAGAGAGGCGGCGGGCTCTTTTCAGGTCTCAAAGGCAGAAAGACTGATTGGGGTTAGGGAGCAAATAACGTTTAGATAAATTATTCAACTACAGTATAAGATAATAAGACACTCTTCTACTTCCTCATTTAAAATCCCAGATCACAAAGCGCTCATATTGAACATCAGACATTGTTGTTTGCTGAACAAGAAAACTACAAGAAAATCACTCACAACATAAAAGTCTCGTTGAAAACAGGACTTTTGCAGTCTAGAACTGTCCTGGTCTTCCATCGCTTGCTGTGGTCTACATCTGGAGCAATGGCTATCTGAAATGTCCAAAAACCATGTGTTAGCGGTTCTTATCAAGTTCATTAGTTTAACATTGCTAGAGGGCATATTCATCATATATGGAGGGAAAATCAATCAACACTTGTATCTGAATGCAAGTGGACAGCTGCCAACACAACTGATGCTTTCTCATGCCTGAAATCTGCCTGAAATGACATGATCATGGGTTCATTTGAAGGGCAGACATCCACAGGGAATTATGTGACAGATAATGACAAAAACAATATCACATCATCACCTACATGGGAACAGGACAGTTATTGTTGTTTCTCTATTGAAATATTGGGTCTGAGCTGTGGTGCAGTGGGTTGTGCACATGCTCTTGACATATGAATATCATTGCCTCATGGAGACCTGGTTTTGGATTCGGCCTGTCCTGATTGCATTCCCCCTTTCTCTCCACCTACTTTCCCATCTACTCTGTAAGAACTTGGTTGATATCTTTACATAAAATAAAATAGGCTATATTTTTTGCCTATTTTTAAGATACATTACGTATTTCAATTTCAAAACAAAACTCCATCAAATTCAACTATGTAATTTTTTACAAAATTGAATCAATAAAACTTAAAGATTACTCGATTCAATTTGAAGGACTGTTGTTATGAAACTGAAATGAGTAAATCTTCAAATTATTTTTCTGAGTGTATAAAAAGGCAAAAAGTGCAGAAATAAAAATTTTTTTAAAAATGATTTTTTTTTTTTTTGTCATTTTTGTTAGGCTCCATCTTAGTCAGATGAGCTTATGTGCCATGCTACATATTGCCTGCACACTGCTTATATGTTAAAGTGCCCACCTTGACATATGAGTCACTTGGTCTATACTCTCCTCCCATGAGCCCCCTGGCTTCCAAAACTGTGAAAGACATTAGTGAATGACAACATTAGTGTAAATACTGCCTGTAGTGTAAAAAGTGGATATACTGTAAGTCATAAGTCTTTCATTGTCATTTGCACAGATCACACATGGTGCAAAATGAGCATTGACATTTGTGAGTTAGGCTCTGTTAAAAAAGTAAATACAACAACAATGGTAATGACAAATGCTTGTTTGGATATACATGCATTTTTTTCTACATTAAGTCTTTTCTACAGAAATCAGGCTGACTGAATTAAAACCAGTTCATATATATGTTTACATTTTTATACTGTAAGGGATTCATACTGATGTTCAGAAATTAAAGTCTAAATGTTTCCTGTATGAAATCATTGTAAGCACAGCCTATAAATCAAAAAAATTATGAGAAGAGCTATATTTACAGCAAACAAACTGTTAAACTTCAAAAGTACAAACATGTAATAGTGCTTACTTCGAATATAGAGCACCCCATTGCCAGGAGTAACTGTCAGTTTCAGTTGACCTGTGAACAATGGACAAAAAAACAGATTTTATACACAAGATACAAAAAGCTATTATATAAAGAGTTCACACACTGTTTGACCCAATTAATTTCTATGACTCATAAAAAAAAAAATGTTCTCTGGAATGCCCAATTCCCAATGCGCTCTAAATCCTCGTGGTGGCGTAGTGACTCGCCTCACTTCAGCTCGCGGAGGACGAATCTCAGTTGGCTCCTCATCTGAGACCGTCAATCCGCGCATCTTATCACGTGGCTTATTGAGCGTGTTACCGCACTGACGTAGTGTGTGTGGAGGCTTCACGCTATTTTCCATGGCATCCACGCACGACTCACCACGCGCACCACCAAGAGCGAGAAACACATACGGTGACCATGAGGAGGTTACCCTATGTGACTCTACCCTCCTGAGTGACCTGGCTGGAGTCACGTGACCCTAGAGGTGGTAGTCTGTGTCTTTACTCGCTGAGCTACCCAGGCCCGCTGACTCATATCATTTAATAAAGACTGCACTCACAAAAAGCTATTTCTAGCAGATTAGAGCTGTGCATTTTCACCATATTCATTTCCATGCCTTCCATGATACTAGTTTAAAATTCTGATATTTCCAGGTTTTCCTAAGTTTTCCCAAACTTTTGTGTAAATTTATTAGAGCATCTCTTAAGATAAAAATAAAATGTAACAAATTGTACTCAAAGCCTGACACCCCAGCTGTTTTCACTATTATGTAAACTTGCACACATATTTCCTTCAGAACATCAGCAAAGCCTGTCACAAACTGGTCATCTTGTGCCACAACGATATGTGCAGTCAAACAAGTGAATGTTAAAGTCTTTGCCTCAAGATGCATTTAACATCAAACAAACAATTTAATTTACTATTACAGCATGTATTACTTTAGAGCAGCAGGTCAAGAAAGAGTTGACCCAGAAAGACTCACCATGAGTTTGTAAAATAAAGGATACTCTCTGCCATTGGCTTAAACAGCCCAGAGTCTCTCTCTTTTCCCTCTTAGAGCCCATATCATAATTAAACTGCAGCTAAAAATACCAAATAAATCGTCTCAACTCATTTGCATCACACGTGAAGTATTAATTATTTTTTAAATACATTACGATTTGATGCCTTATAGCTATTCATGAATTTAACTGCCACTATCCATATCTTGCAACCAGAGATTAAAGCATAGCAAGAAAAAACATTTCAACCACCATTTCATTTTGAACAGCTGATTAGACAGGAAGAGCTGTGATTGGTCAGAGAATAGCACTGATGAATGAAGTGAAAGGGGGTGGGATGCCAAGTCCATACAGCAGGTATAATAATACACAATACCTTTACCTTGGGCTGATCTGCCAGATTTCAGATCAGGTTTCTCTTTTAATGTGTTTGAGCTCACTTTAGCAAATAGTCTCAGAAAACAACAGTACACAAACATCTTGGACTACCCTTCTCCTTTCTAACAAAACATACAAAACAAGCACAACATTAAAAATAACAATGATCAGATTTACGATCAATCCTACAAAAAAGTTTGGATGCATATTATGCATTAACTGCAGACTTAGTCAACTATCCTGATGTCTTATAATTTAACTTGTGCCTTGAAAATACAAATATGTTATTCTTGTAATGAAAACCCAATTCTCCTTAGGACAGAAAGCCACTCTCAAAGAAGCTATTGCCAAAATACATCTTTGTCAAAGCAGCCTTAAGGAGAAGCCTTTGTTCTTGTCCGTTAAAGGACTTTATTCTCTAAGAGTCATTCATTGACAGACCATGCAGGAAATTAAACAGTCATTGCCTCATTAATTTCTAGATCTGGCTATCCATCTCCAGTAGTTAAATCCAGATTTCACTGATGACCAGCTGCTGCCTGCTGTGTAATCATGCTAGCTGGACTCAAAATAACTCAAAATGTCATTATCCTTCATGTGGCTGTGGATGGTATGCATCCCTCCACAAGAGCAAAACCATGTTGACTGCATTAAGCATTTCCTAGCCTCCTTCGGGAAACAGAAGTCATGCAACTCAACATTCACGCAGACAAAAATAACAATAAACCGCTAACAGTGGCGCATGCAGTAATGCAGTCAAATTAATTCAGGCAATGTCTTAAATTCCAAATATTGTAACAGGCAAAAAAACGTATAAAGCTTATCATTGTGTTTGAATTTGTGAGATCACTGAGATGGGAAACCTGAACCCCAGATTTTATATTTCATTCTACAAATATACAATTGTTCTGCTATTGTCAGGAGGAATTTACTGATGTGCAACCACTGTCCTTTCAGTAAGCACAAATGTTTTGAGCAGAATGTATAGAAATAGGGATCCATACCATAAAAAGTTTATGCAATGGAATGCTTTCTAAATTAAAGTATTGAAAAATATATACAGTAGGGTGCATGCAGAATTTTGAGGTATTCAAACATTTTTACAATGTTAGAAAGAAATGTATGATTGCTGTGTTTAGCAGTAAGGGCTTAAATGTACAGTGTACATGCTGTGCGGAATACTGAATCCCTCAATCTGCTCTCGACTTGACCTTCCACAACCAGTGTGGTGAATGAACCAGAAGTAATCACAGTCATGACTTTTACTTATTATTTGATGAGACTTTTAACATCTCATTATTTGATCAGATATATTTTTTGTTTATATATTATTTAATATATGTTTTTTTCTTTTTTTTTTTAGATATCTAGATTTTTTGAATTTGTATTGCAAATTATCTATATTTATTTACACTGTCATAACTAAATGCTACAACAATGGAGGCAGCATACAATTGTTTTAAAAGGTTATCATAAATTGTATTCAATAAGCATGTGTTGCATTACAAACATTGCTCTGAGAATCTAAACACTGCCATCTAGTGGCTCCAAGTGCAAAACATTATTGTAATGAATGTTCACTCATCTCCATAAGAATTGTCACCAACAAAAATACTGAATGTGTGTTTAAAGGGATAGTTCACCCAAAAATGAAAATTCCCTCATTATTTACTCACCCTCATGATATCCCAGGTGTGTATGACTTTCTTTCTTCACCAGAACACATTTGAAGAAAAAAATTTAAATATCTTAGTTCAGTAGGTCCTTAAAATGCAAGTGAATGGAGATTTCTCTTTTGAAGCTCCAAAAATCACAGACAGTCCGCATAAATGTCATCGATATGACTCTAGCAGTTAAATTAATTTCTTCTAACGTGATAAGATCGCTTTTGGTGTGAAAAAGATCAATATTGAAGTACTTTTTAAATATAAACCATTGCTTCAGTTTAGGCTTCACAAGAGGGTGGAGATCAAGTGGTCTCTCGTGAGATGTATTTGCAATGCCATGATATGCATGTAATCTCACGTTCTCATCTCGGTTGAGACACCCACACACATACACACTATTGTGAGTAAAGAAACAGATAAATACAGATCCAAACTCACGTGTCAAACCGATTATTTCACACGTGCATACCACCGCAGACCGGAAGCAATGATTTAAGGGCTCGTTATTCTTCCATAGAAGTTCTTCTTCATTATTCCTTCAGGGGTAAAGCAGTTCTAAACAGCAGAGCAACGGTATATTGTTTCCGAACATTCAGACACCCACCACACCAATGTGGGAGGCATTTAGAAGTGCATTTAAATATGAGGACGCTACATGTAAAACCTTAAAAATGTGTTATCAATGACTTTATGATAAAATATTAAGCTGTTTATTTAAAAGAAGCTGTTTTAACCACTTGATGATGATTTAAAGCATATATGCAGTAGAAAAAGTTTAATTCGTCTTCATTACATTATGAATTAATGACGCTAATGCGCTAACATGCTACACACAGACATAATATGCACCGGTTACACACTGTTATTGTAATTTGTTATGACACTGTGTGTGTTAATGTGCAGAACGAAGATAAAACAATGATGACAGAGGCATATCTTACTTCAGACAGATGTGTGAATGGCTTTCACTGCAGATGGCACATGAGTGAATGGGCACTTGAGAGTATTTGAGAAGGTTTGATTCCTTTAGTAGACTAAAAGAACAAAAAAAGTCTCGTAGGTACATTTGCACCAGCTCGCTAATAACTCTGCACATCGATGTATTCATGTTGACTGATTTTGACTCACTGAACAACTTGGTGGGTGAAACTCCAGGTCACACATACCGATGATGTGGAACAATGACAGTAAGTTGTTTAGCAGCCGATAAGAATTTGTCCTAAAAGTTCACTGGGTGGGTGAACTAACCCTTTAATGTGTGACTCAGAAACCAATGCTTGGGGAACGATGAATCTCTTACCTTTTCCTCTGAAACCAGAAGGGTGAATCTTCCTCCTCTTCTTGCGAGCCATTTCAGTATTGTTAATAACTGTGGTTTTGACCACTGCTGCCACTTTAACCTGTGCAGATGTACTTTGGCTCAGAGCGTTGCCCCATTCTTTCTCATTTGGCCTTCCAGCACTGACAATACAGAAATCACAGGACGAAATAACAGCACGAGGAAAAAAACACAACTGTGTGTCTACTTAAATGTTATTCAATGTGACACTTTCTATATGAATGAGACTGATTCTATTGTATGAGAGCAAATTAACTGTCGCCCACAACATTCATGCTTTTTGCTTATTTTTAAATAGTGACTCTTAACATTAATTACATTTCCATTTATTCATTTAGCAGATGCTTTTATCCAACGCAGCTTTCAATAATAATATTCAACCATAAGTAATTAACCAAAGAGAAAACAAAATACAAGCACATACCATAATAAATATAGAGCAGTGGTGTACGTGCAGAAAGTTAGTTATTAATTATGCTAACATGGTTGATCATACATAGATGGCGTATTGTTCCATTCACTGGTATATCCGGGCTAAACGGTGTATGGTTTGTTTTGATATGGTCACGCAGCATTAAACAGAAATGTTCAGTTCGTGTCACAAGCCTCAAAGACACAGAGGTTCTTTACTTTGCCTGTTGGCTGGGTGCCAGTGCCCTTTTGTCCCTGACAGATCTGATGTGTCTTGTCGAAGATCTCCTCTCTCTGCTGTCTGTAAGCCTGGTTCTCTCTCTGCACGGCTTCTTTGTTGATGGGCCCTTGGGGAGGGACGGATCCTGTAGCCAAAGGGATTCCCTGTGAAGTCTCTTCCTGAGGGAACAGCCAGAGGTGTTTATGTGTTTGGCACATGAAAACTGATGACAGAGTGATAGATAAGTGCACCCCGCAGGAGGCTCTGAAATTATCTTAATCCACAGACAATCATACAAGAGCTGGACTGCCATAACGGCCACACTATTATAACATACATTTTATCTGAAGTTGTTATAGTTATTCCTAATAAAGTTTATTGTGTACACTCTAAATGTTGTTCATTTGCTCATTAATAAATCATTTAACAACAAGGAATGCCCCTCATTAAGTTTAATTAAGTTGAAGGGAAATTCTTCTGACAGCTCAGCAGGTAATCAGGTGCTTGCAGGAGTGAGAGGTTGGAGACACTGTTTAATCCAGACCAAACATTTTGATCTTTCAGACTTTCTTGGTGACATGTAATGTAGATTCATCTTAAGTTGCTATTCATTACTTAAATATGTTTTTACTTACTTTTACTTAAGTACCTCTTAAAGGTATTAAACATGTATTTTAATACATTATTAAGAAATTTAGGCTACAGTAGCCCCACATATTTGGACACTTGGATGAACAAATGTATAAATGTCTCCACGTCAGAGATAGCAAAATATAAAACCAGAGGCATTAATTTTAAAAGAAAATAACACAAGCACATGTTTCAAGCTAAACACCCACCACCCCTCCAAAAAAATAACATAAAAAAAATGAATAGGTTTTAAATTACAAAAAAAAAAAAAAAAAAAAAAAAAAAAATGGATATACTGTTCAAAATCAACAATCTGGGACATGTCCATGTGATGAACTGTGGTTGCTTTGCTTAGGCACCGACTTCATAAATTTACTGAAATGTACCTTGTGACACGTTGGTTTAAAGCCACAGTTCACCCACAAATGAAAATTCTCTCATCATTTACTCACCCTCATGCCATCCCAGATGTGTAAGACTTTCTTTCTTCAGCAGAACATAAATGAAGAAATTAAGCATATTTCAGCTCTGTCAGTCCATTCAATGCAAGTAAATAGTGCTGGCCAGAACTTTGAAGCTCAAAAAAGCACATACAGGCAGTATAAAAGTAATTCATAAGACTCCAATGATCTAATCATTGTCTTCAGAACCGATATGATAGGTGTGGGTGAGAAACATATATATATATTTCAGTATTTTTTTTTTTACTTCTCTTAAATTTTTTGTATTTTTTAAATCTCCACTTTCCCTTCCACATTCTTCTTTTGTTTTTGGTGTTTTGCATTCTTCGTGCATATCGCCACCTATCATATCACCTCTGAAGACATGGATTAAACCACTGGAGTCTTATGGATTTATTTTATGCTGAGTTTATGTGTTTTTTTTTAAGCTTCAAAGTTCTGGTCACCTACAGAGCTGATCTATACTTCTAAAAATCTTAATCTGTGTTCTGCTGAAGAAAGAAAGACATGCACATCTGGGACGGCACAAGAGTGAATAAATTATGAGACCATTATCATTTTTGGGTGAACTATCCCTTTAAAGTAGTAATAATAAAAACGAAACAAAAAAGGTGAAGTTAGTTCAGAGAATAGGTCTAACATAATATATAGATTGCTTTTTGGGTACACTTTATCCTGTATTGTTTATTTGATAAACAGCGTTTAACCAAAATAATGCAAAAGTGGTTTTACGTCAAGTGATATACCATCGTCGAGATATAAAATAGTTGTTCTGTTCTCCAATGCCGTAATTTTTGCTAGAAAAATCCCACACACCCAAACAGCATAGGAGGGGGGCTTTACAACTTTATCCTGAAATCATGAACTTGCTGCTTGAGCGCATCAGTAATCAGGAAGTACAGGAGCGGATTAAACTCTTCACTTATTTTATAACAATGTGCAATGTGACATTATTACATTTAATAGAGCTCTGATATAGTGCTTTAGACTCTGTTTACTTAAACTGAAGACATTAACTGTACCATTGCCTACACGCCACAACATTGCAGGCAATAGTGGTATTAACTCGTATATAAACTCTTGAACAACCACAGCTGAACTGAGCTTGTATTTAAAGATACTTTATTTTAGGCTTTTCCAAAAGGATTTAGAAATATTCCAAACAAGGTAATTTACACTTACCTTTCTCGTGTATCCAAACAGCGAGCGCGTTGTCTCCCATAGTCCATCTCTATAAACACAAATGTCCAGATATTCGGTATATTTTTGTACCAGGTCTGAGAAGTCCAGATGTGCTACCGCAAACATTCAAATTCCAGAAACTCCCCCCATCAGTTCTTCTCACTGAAGAGGAAGTGTGTGCGTGTGTGTGTGTGTGTGTGTGTGTGTGCTGTGTGGATGCGTCCACCAATCCGAGAGCTGCATTTTAAACGCAGGGGAGTTTGAGTAAACTTGCACAATTTTCCAAAACTCACTGGGGTCCAAAAGTTGTTGGGGATGAAGGAGTAACTGTTTCCCGTATATACAGTTTTTTTTTTTTTTTTTTTTTTGTGATTCATGATCATTTCATTGCATTACTTTCACTGGTTTCCAGTCATTAAATTATCATTTGATATTCTGCATGCTCAAAAAGAAAATCTGTTTACTCAAATGCAGCTGTTGAAGCATATTTTGTTTTGTCTGATAAAAATAGGCACTGGAAATGTTACATGTGTCTCCTAGACTTGCATTTAAAAGTCTTGTTCCAACAATAAATATGACTTGTCCCATTAATGCTACAATAGCCTATATCTGCATGTTTTTACAGTATTGCATCAGTTCAGACCCAACTTAACCAACTGACTTTACTTTTATTAGGTACAGTGGCCAATTGTTTCTCCTTATTTTAACTACCACCGAAGACGTTCTTGTTGCCAAGTATCCTAAAAGAATTTTACTTTTTTTCTGCCTCCCTCTGGGTAGTCAGCCCAGAAAGCTGTATATCAGTGGCAGACATCGTTTTCCTTTATTCTCTTTTGGCCATTTTGACTACTTGTCTGGCACATTTCAGTGTCTTTTTAATCTCCGAAGAGTTACAGGCCCTTATAGTTAGTTCCTAAATGTGCTAATAGAGACCCTGTTGGTTTTCAACATGTAGCTGGCCAGTATCTACCTATAAAGCCACCACTAATGTAATAATATAGAAAATAAAACACAATCTAGAACCCTGTCTCATTTACTCAAGAGCAGTGTGAAAGCACGGAAGTCAGACAGTATAGTCTCCACTTCTTGTTCAGCCATTAGACACAACACAATGAGTGACACCACAAAAAGACAGAACAAAAGAAGGGGTTGTTCCTAAACAAGGACATAAGGACACATGGGATGTGCCCCAATGTGAGAACACTGATTGGTTATTGGTGTTAAATGAAACAGCTTAAAAACCATTGACCATCCATTGGGAATGATCCTTTAAAATAATATAATAATAATAATAATAAATACACTTCGAGTGAGACACATTCTTTATTGATTTAAAATGTCAATATTATTTGCAACAAATTATGGCAAAGCTAATCCAAATAATATGTAAAGAGTATTAATTACGTATGACTATATAACATTATATAAATATCTACTAAAAACTAAAGGAAATATTGTTTTACTGCCCCATATAAAGTGCTGCACACCTCTTCCCCCACTCCAAAAGACAATTGTGGTGTTCTTCTATTGAGAAAACAACTACATTATGTAGTGTTGACCCACTTAACATAAACAAAGCCACACAGTGAGAGCCAAGCACAACACCACGTATGACACTATAGACTGATTATGCATACATATGACTGCACTGTTGGACAGGATGACAATGAATGCTAATTTACAGTGTGTCCCGTGTGGTGGCAGCTTCCTTGGGGCACTCCAAAACTATTCCTTGATTAGAAATTAATGTCAGTGCAACTAAATTCAGATTACAATTATGTGCTGTAAATAATTTTGTGAAACAGGTAATATAGGGGAGAATACACCTAAAAAAAACAATCCTTATAACTTTACACAAGAAGAACTAAATTTGTACTTTGTTGGTCTGCCACACGTTTTCCCTCCCTCCTTTTTGAACATTCAAAAGCCTACTGGCTTCTCCTAAAATGAGCGGGAAATCTGTAGTTAAAGAGGGTATCTGCACTCTACATCAACTACATGGATTGCTAATTGGTAATTAGGGAATTCCTGTTTCTCTGATCTCAGCATTTAATTCCCAGAGTGTTCCTCAGCCGTATGAACTTGTCTTGAACCTTTAAGATGGCCAGCTCTACTGCGGTCAGCAGAGACACCGACCACATCACAAACTCCCATTTGCATTGTTTTACACATAATAATATGTAACACTGCTTATAATGATATGTGATATTGTGCTAGGAAAAGTATATTTTAATGCTTAGCTAAAGCATTTTCATGATACATATTAGTTTTGAATGAGACATGCAAATTAAACTCTGCACAACATACAGTAACTGTATTATTCATTTAAAAAACATATTTTGCAACCCAACACAATGACACATCTGTAACTCGTATTTAAAGGGATAGTTCTCTCATAATTTACTCTCATGTCATCCCAGATGTGTATGACTTTCTTTCTCCTGCTGAACACAAATTAAGATTTGTTTGAATAATATCTCAGCTCTGTTGGTCCTCACAATGCAAGTGAATGGTGACCAGAAATGCGTGAATGGTGACCAGAAATCAGAAGGTTACAAAAATGACATAAAGGAGACATAAAAGTAATCCATAAGACTCAAGTGGTTCAGTCTATGTCTTCTGAAGAAATATGATAGGTATGGGTGAGAAACAGATCAATATTTAAGTCCTTTTTACAATCAATTTCCACCTTTGACCAGTAGGTGGCTGAATGTGAAAGTCTCTTCCACAAAGAATGTGCAAGTGAAAATATAGATTTACAGTTAAAAAAGGACTTAAAATTTGATCTATTTCTCACCCACACATATCGCTTCAGAAGATATGAATTTAACTACTAGAGTCTTATTGATTACTTTCATACTGTCCTCTTTGGGCCTTCAAAGTTTACACCATTCACTTGCATTGTGAGGACCAACACAGCTGAAAAAAATCTTTGTTTATGCCCTGCAGAAGAAAGTAAGTCACACATGTCTGGGATGGCATGAGGGTGAGTAAATGATGAGAGTATTTTCATTTTTGGCTGAATTAACCCTTTAATGTATTATTATTGTCATTATTATTATTATTATGTACTGTAAGTATTAAGTATATTAATATAAATATACATCAAGAGAATAAAACACAGTCTTATTGTTATCTTCCACACAAAGACACTTTACCACATTGGCCAGTGTATGACACCACACCACAATAAGACACAGATGGCAACAGTAACACACACACACACACACCATTAAGAGAGGAGATTTTGGTATTGCATGCAGAGCCCTCCATATATCTATATACACATATACAAAGCATATACTTTTTCATTTGTTCATTTTAATTACAATGACTTCAATACTTAGTTAATGTACAATTCAGACACAAGGCAACAGAAGCACAAATTAAGAGATGCACAACAAATATACATCAACACATTACAATAAGATCCATTTACCACATTAGAACATAAGCTATATTTACTCTTAAACCTTTTTGGGTTAAAGGATGTTTGAATGTATTTTTCAACTACATTTTACCTTTAATTTTACATTAACTATTCCCTTAGTTTACATTATTTTGCACTGTTGCATCAACAAATAAATTAACTGCACAACATCAGGTATCCACCACAGTAAACAAAATTCTGACATTTTCCCCTTACCAAACACTTCATAATACACTCACCTAAAGGATTATTAGGAACACCTGTTCAATTTGGCTGCTGGTGGTGGTGTAATGGTGTGGGGGATGTTTTCTTGGCACACTTTAGGCCCCTTAGTGCCAATTGGGCATCGTTTAAATGCTACGGCCTACCTGAGCATTGTTTCTGACCATGTCCATCCCTTTATGGCCACCATGTACCCATCCTCTGATGGCTACTTCCAGCAGGATAATGCACCATGTCACAAAGCTCGAATCATTTCAAATTGGTTTCTTGAACATGACAATGAGTTCACTGTACTAAAATGGCCCCCACAGTCACCAGATCTCAACCCAATAGAGCATCTTTGGGATGTGGTGGAACGGGAGCTTCGTGCCCTGGATGTGCATCCCACAAATCTCCATCAACTGCAAGATGCTATCCTATCAATATGGGCCAACATTTCTAAAGAATGCTTTCAGCACCTTGTTGAATCAATGCCACGTAGAATTAAGGCAGTTCTGAAGGCGAAAGGGGGTCAAACACAGTATTAGTATGGTGTTCCTAATAATCCTTTAGGTGAGTGTATATATCCTAATGTATATACAGTCCAGTCATACATTATTAGTATCATTGGAAATGCAAAGGCTTCTAGTGAACAGACACTCTGGATGTAACAATCATTGTGGGTTCAAATTCTTTTTCTAACTTTCAGAAGAGAATTCATTCAGACATAGTACCATATAACAAGTCTCACAAATCGGTGGAGTTTACTTCATGTGCGTCCACTATCCTGTAGTGTTGAGTAGACAGAAAATACTGTAAACTTATGTATGGCAGATACACCTTCGAGTGACCTCTACAGAAGGTGTAAACATAAACATTACACAATATCTTCAGTATAATTAACATTACAGTGATTTCAGGTATTGACACAGAAGTCCATACTGGGCAAGTCAATCAGAGGCCCATAACAAAGTGATAAGTGTACAGTACAGGCAGAGGGAGTGACTAACCCAACAGCTCTCCTGTATTCTGCATTTGCATCTTTTCTTTCAACCACGCGCAATCCATCCCTGCTGCTACAGCAACATTAGGCACGCAGCAATTTCAGGATAATGCTCTTTGTCAGAGGAAAAGCACAGAAAGAGTGAGTGTGTGTGTGTGAGAGAGAGAGAGAGAGAGAGAGAGAGAGAGAGAGAGAGAGAGAGAGAGAGAGAGAGAGAGAGATAGTGGTAGAAGAGGGAAAGGGAGGGAGGACTGGTTCTAAGAGTCAAACGAAGGATGTGAACTCTCACTGTGAGAAGGGCTTCCTTTGTGTGGATGGCTAAAAGACAGAGAAAAGAATAGCATGAAAAGAAGAAAAGTCTTTGAAAATTAAAGAATGGGAGGGTTTGAGAAAAATTGGTAATGTTAATGTCCTGAATAAGGGCTTATTATTGTTAATTTAAGATAACATAAGCATTTGGTAGTTGTGGGTAACGTTAAAAGGATAGTTCACCCAAAAATTACATTTCTCTCATCATTTACTCACCCTCATGCCATCCCAGATGTGTATGACTTTCATTCTTCAGCAGAACACAAAGATTTTTATAAGATTATCTCACCTCTGTAAGTCCATAAAATGCAAGTGAATGGGTACCAACATTTTGAAGCTCCAAAAGCACCTAAAGGCAGCATAAAAGTTATCCATAAGACTCCATCGTATAAATCCATATCTTCAGACGTGATATAATAGGTGTGGATGAGAAACAGATTTACCTGGATCTGTTTGGTAAACTTTTAATTATTGTCAATTACTAACAAGGTAAGTGAAGATGTAAATAAATGCAATATATCTATGTAAAATCTTTAAGAACAAGAGCTTCCCTCCGATAGACCCTTTTCACATTTCTAGGTTTGGGATGCGGAAAGTAAACAATAGTGGAATAAACTTCTATAAAAGTACATGGAAGACCATAGCAAATGTTATTTTTACACTCCCATTCACTCCAACAGTAAAAGAAAAGAATCCACTGTTATAGTTCCACTACTTTCCAAAAGACGGAAAACAATAGAGAGAGATGAATTATGGCAATCAGAAGAGAAAATGCCATATTTACTATGACTCACCAAACAGCTCTATTTGAAACCTCATCACAGCAGTAGTGACTATTTGTTTGTTTTTTATTAATACCACATAACAAGGAATAATTTTATACATTAACACTAAATAATTTGAAAAAGATTGCTAGATTTATGCTTCTAAATCATGGTGGAAATGTGTCATCATTATGTGAAAAGGTTTCAATGAATATAAAGGTGCTCAATAACTTTTGACTTTGTATCATCTTGGACTTACAATGACACCTAGTGCAGACATGGGCAACATGCAGCCCGCGGGCTGGATCAGGCCCTCCACATGGTTTAATGTGGCCCGCGGCTCATTTATCATAAAAGCGTTTTTATTTTTCATTGGATATTTCAGTTAACTTGCATTGGGACCTAACGCGTCTCCACAAACGTTTAACATGCTCAGGGCTGCCAGATAAGAGACACAACACCCCCAGTTTGAGATTTATACTTGCGCAAATTGTAAATATTCCGCATAAGGTTATACTTATATTGTGCAATCTGGCAACCATGCACGCGAGTGTGCTTTTTCTGTCTCTCGCTTTAGCGATCTGTACTGCAATATTCTGCTCAAGGAAAAGTGTTATACGGCTACTCTGTGTCCATTCTTGAGGATGCATGTGATGTTTGGTGCTACTTTGCAGGTAAAAGTTTTCAGTGATTAAATTAAATATAAAAGTAGATCTCGACATCATTGACATGCGAATATGTATATGTATCTTTTACTTGTGCAATTTAGAAATGTTGAAGTCCCTTCACACCTGTATGTTAATATAACTCTTGTAGTAATTATTTATCATAGTCATGCAGCCGGTGTTATTCAGTTGTGTGCTAAAAGTCAAACCATCGAGGAGACCCATGTCATGACCCTTTTAGCATGTAAAATGGGAATGTTTTAGAAAAAAATAAGTAAACTCGTCCACTTTGCCCAACATTAAAAGTTCTAAAAAAAATTTTTTTAATATATATTAAAACAGACCCCTGATGTAGATTGTTAAATTGAATAATAAATTAACAGGGAAGTAGAGATGGTAAAATAAATGTATAAGCTCGGCCTTTATTCAGTTTTTTAATGCCTGATAGAAAAGTATCTATCTTTGTAGAGCAATACAATACTTTTGGCAATTGCAGAATAGTCCCATTAGTCACAGATACACTTCAGAAAATTGTGTACACATCTATTTCTGGGCTTAAAAGTTACAAAAACCAAATCACTGCAGAACATTGTATCTCTAAAGCCCGATGTGGCCCCTTTACCAAAATAGTTGCCCACCTCTGACCTAGTGGCTTGGATGCAGCATCATTTAAAAACAATAGTTTTCAGTTTTAGATGTCATTGTAGAAATGTAGTATTCACAGTCAGCCATGATTACTTTAATCAGTTAGTCAAAGTGTCAAATAACAGGATGGGTACTGAGATAAAGGGGTATTCAGCTGGTCATGTGATTCTAACATGCCAGCACCCACGTGCGGACCGTCTCCAGGTACATAGAATAAAACAGCTTTTATAAGGTTACTTATAAGTCTTCATTTTAATGTGAGTGGTCATGATTTCCAACATATCTTGCAAAATTTAAATTCTAGTCTTTAGGAGTTCAACTTTTTTAATGAGAACAAAATGACTGAGTGCACCTTTAAATTAATTCTCTATTGTGCAGTTAAAAGATTCAAATCCATATACTGTATACTTTTTTATAGATGGCTGTATAGAAATGCAGAGGAGTAAGATGAAACTTGTTTAAAAAATGTGAGAGTGTAGCAGTAGAACAATCTACAGTATTTAGAGCAACATGCAGGTCAGTTTTAGGAGGGTTAAAGACCTTAAAGTCAAATGTTGATTAAGGCTTAGTTGTAGATAGTAAAAAACAAATTAGTGACTTGTAGCATTCTTATGTATTCATGTTGAAGTATACACTGAAAATAGGCTGGTTTCGACAATCCCTGTGCATTTTATAATTGGTGTTCTTCATTTCTAAATACAAAGGATTTATGCTAGTAATGAAATACACTGGCACACCTGTGTACATCACAATTATCAGCATAATTTGTCATTAAAAATACATTTACTGATGCCTCCTCCATGTGTTTTTGTAGGAGAAAAACACACCTTCAAGTAATAATGTGGACTGTCCTTGTGTTCATGGGAGTGTTTTTATGTACGTTGCATGTGAGTGTATGTGCATGCATGTGAGAGACGGGGTCGGTGGTTATCCTCTGTCTGCTCATCGCCAGTGTTAATGCTCTGTGAGCGAGACTGGAGCTCTGTTGGATCTGGTGTGGGAGGCTGGTGCTCTCCATCTTCAACAAAAGACAGATTGATTGAGGCAGACACATGGACAGAGGGACAGACAGACAACAAGGGAAAAGACACCAAATTAGAAACAACACACAAAGTTTGGGTTTGTTTGCACAAAAATTAAAATTCTCTCATCATTCACTCACCCTCATGATGTCCCAGGTTTGTATGACTTTCTTTCTTCAGCAGAAAAAAAAGATAAGAAAAATATCTTAGCTCAGTAGGTCCTTAAAATGCAAGTGGATGGTGATTCGACTTTTAAAGCTCCAAAAACAACATACAGTCAGCAAAAATGTCATCCATACAACTCTAGCTGTTAAACGAATGTCTTCTAAAGCAACACGATCACTTTTGGTGCAAAAAAGATCAATATCTAAGCACTTTTTAACTAAAATGCATTGCTTCCAGTTAGCAATGTAATGCGCGTGTCACGTAATTGTGTTGGCATGTTCATGCGAAAACTGCTGCACTTGCAACACAGCCCGGAGAGCAGTGCTGTTTACAAGTGAGAAGGAGAAACGCTGTACAGAAGCTTAGTTGGTTTTGGTTTAGATCTGCATTTGCATCAGTTTCTTTACTCACAATGGTGCATTTGGGTGCTTATGCTGGATGTCTCAACCAATAGAAGAATGTGAAATTACATCCATAACATACCAATGCAAATTTGTCACACGAGAGACCGCATGAACTCAGCATTCTCAAGATTACTTCACATGCCTATACTGCTGCTGACCAATTCATATTTAAGAAGTACTTAAATACTGATCTTTCTTGCACCAAAAGATCATTTATCTTTATAAGTAATTTTTAATTTTTAATGCTAATTTTTATGCTGACTGTCTGTGATTATTGGAGCAGCAAAAGAGAATTCTCCATTCACTTGCATTTTAAGGACCTACTAAGCTAAGATATTTTTCTTCAAATGTATTTTGGTGAAGAAAGAAAGTAACACACACCTGGGATATCATGAGTGTGAGTAAATGATGAAAGAATTTTCATCTTTGGGTGAACTAACCCTTTAAGCTTTAGGAAACAACTATAAGAACAGCAAATTAGAATATTCCTATAATATCTAATTTACTGTAAAAAAAATAAAATAAAAAAATAATAATAATAATTTGAGTCCTTCAATTAATATTCCAGTAAAAATATACAGAATTTGTTGTAAATGTGAACTTCCAGACAGAAATTAGAAGGAAAAAACTATTAGAAACAGCTCATTTGAAATTCATGGGATTTGAAACAAAGCAAAGCAAATCAAAACAACAAAACAAACTAAATGAAATAAACTGTTGAACTATCCCACATTAGCTTCATTTCAGAGAATGTGTGTGTGTCTCTTCATAAACCAACATAAACACTAAACACAGACACATCTGAAGTGGGAGACTGACAGTCTTGATGGACTGGAATGAGAATAATTTTGCCACTAGATTTTTACCTGAATTTTTCTAAACCTTAAATGCAGTGCTAAAACCAAAATACACAAAACAACATCCATTAGGATGTGGTGTGTTTGTATAAAGATTAATCTCCATATATACACAGCATCACCAACCAGGTGGCATGAAAACTGATATAAAACTCAAAACAGAATAAAGTTCAAAGAGAAGTGGACTAATTGCAACAGATATATATAAAGACAACACATTCAAAGATGGGATGATGTCATATAGGACAATATGTGTCAGACGTACCATTTGCGTAACACCTCATTGACCACTGAATCATTGTGGGAGGGTTTAGTGGGACTGAGATTGAGGAGAACATGTGTGCACAGGAAAGAAGCAATGGGAGAAAATGTATCATCTCCATGGTCTGTCCTTTAACTTGTCTTACTCCTCTGTTAATTTGTTTGTTTCCCTCATTTTTTTTCCCCCAAACTCTAAAGTGCATCAAGACAGAATGATGTCACAAAGCAGATGCAGTGATCTTTATTTATACAAAAATAAATGAATTTAACAAGTTAAAACATTATTTGAATGAATATGCATGTGGATTGGCAAATGGATGGATGCTGAGGAGGTGGGAAAAGAAAACCAGAATGAGTGTGTGATTTGTTGGTACAGGTCCCTACAGACAGTCGGACTGTGTTTAGGAGTGTGTGTGTGCTGAGAAAAAGTAATGGATTGTGAAAGGGGAGAGATCTTTCTTGTGTTAAAGAACAGAGATCAGGTCAGGGCAGAGGGGCTGTAAAAGGTGTAAATGGAGGGTAGTTTGTAGATCATTGCTCTCAATGCCATTAGCACATTTATTACTCCTCAAAAAACCTGCAGTGTATTTGCAACATCTGACCAATTACACTGGAACATCATCAAACATGCCATTCATAAATCAAAATTAGGGTTTTAACGTGTACACCGTGGTTAAAAAATGTGACAAAATGCATCATGGAGATTGGGAGATTTTTGTTGGTTTGTTTTTAATTATTTTACAAGCATCTGTTGTAATGTTTAATGTTTGTGTTCATGTTCATGTTTATTCTATTCGTTCATGTGTTCATGACTTTTATTTTGAAAAGTCTAGTTCCTGGTACTTGTCATGTGATTTCATGTTTCACTCCATGTTCATGTGTCTTGTTTTCATTGGTTCATTGTTTGATTACTTTGTTATTAGTTCTTGTTTGTCATTGGTTTTAGGTTATTAGTCTTGTTATTAATATGTATACTGAGTGAAAAAAAAAAAAAATGTCTCAATTAAAAGTCAAAGTATCTAGCCAAAAATGTACTTGAGTGAAAGTATTCACATTAAATTGTACTTAGTATTAAAAAAGTCTCCCTTTTCCTAGCTAGAATGAAATTCAAGAGAGGAGATTGTGTGAGAGAAGATGTTGTTAAATTTAAATAAAGTGTTTTTCATCTCACATTTGCTTTTTATTATGCTATCTGTTAGGTTAGGGTAGGGAGGTCAGTTTTGTTGATTTAAATCTCGATAGAACTTTAACATTAAAAACCTCTTTTAGCACCACACAGTGGACATTGCACTTCGGAACTGCCCAGAGACATGTAATGGACCACATAATTTTATTTAGCAAAAATGTTGCCTAAGTCACGCAATGTCCATTGCATGGCAGAAGTCACTCACGAATTGCGATATCAGAACACCCAGCACCTTGAGACAGAGAGAAAGATAAAAAAAAATAATTAAAATGAAGCTTTTAAGAAAGTTAGCAATGTTGTTGCTTTTGTGAATCGTTACCAAACCTTGATGTTGAGCAGATGGATAAATTCAATAAAATTCATGTTAATATTTACTCACAATTTTGCAGGGGTGTAAAGTAATTATGTTATCTCTAGTTAGGAAATCCTAAACCGCTCCATCGGTTCGAAAATTAACTCTCATGTCTGTTACCAAGCAACTAACAATGTGCGAATGGCTGCTGTGAAAAAAAAAAAATTAACTTAATTTCAAGGCTGCAGAAATAAAAATTATGATAACTGATTTATCTTATTTCATAGGAGTCTGTAATTATTTTGAGTGTTTTGTCCTCAAAGCACAGCACATCATCTGGGACTTTCAAAAGTGTTTCCACATCAAACATGGCTTTCCTGCATTTTGTATAAATGTAGCACTATTCTCGGACAGTCCTATAGTTATGTTTCATAGAATTGTAATGTGATTGTAACCGTTGGCTTTCAAATAAGTTTTCAGTTAGGATGCCAGTGAGGTTGTCCTAAAGTTAGGACACTTATTTAAAGGGGCATTCAGTGGTTCTTAAGCTAGCATTAGCTTTGCTCTTTTTCGTGTACTTTAAGTACTGATACGACTGTGGTGTTAGACACTGTACTGCCATCTATTGATGTGGATAAACATGATCGTCTCTGCCCCCGCCAGCTCTGGAATGTGTTGGATTTTGAGGTAATTTCTAAAGTCATTTGTTACAACTACAATATAATTGCTTTAACAAACAACAATAAGCACAGACACACGTATCTACTGTATCTACACAGGTGGCAGCCAATGAGCATGAGGATTCTCTTCTTCAACGTTTAGTGAATCACAGCGAGTCATGTGAGTTCAACATGGCGAAACACATTAAAGGGGTGACCCTTACCATGTAGAATAAAACACTTTTTACAGAACACTATTATGAGTACAATCTTTATCGCATGTGAGTGTTGACCATTCGGATCATACTTCACACAAACACAATTCACTCGTTAATGTGTAAAACTTTTTAAATTAGCCCCAAATTACTGAATGCACCTTTAAGATTTTTGGCAAATAAGGACGCTTCTCCGCATGATCTGCTCTGTCTGCACAAGAGAAAATTAAAGTTTACAGTGATCTAATGATAGTGTCATATTAATCTACTATATATAATGCTGAATATGTGTAATAATGCTATGCTATTTCTGATTTGATATCATCAGTACATTTCAGTTGGGTATTACGTGAGGACATTATTTAACTGAATAAGCATGCACTTCCATTATATATGTATTTCTGAAAATAATATTTAGATTCAGAATCAGAAACAATGTTATTTTAGAAAAATATATATATATTTTTTTTAAATATTTGTATATCTGTCACTGTGTGTTAGCAGCATATGTTTCTAAAATGATTCCATATTTTCAGGATTTCCATCTGGTGTCACCATTGACCTGTTCTAGGCTGATTTGTAATCCCAGTGCATCTCTGGTGGATCATATTGCACTTTTAATAACAGTGCTACAATAATAGTAGTAATAATAATAAAAATTTAAATCTTAACTTTTCTTGATTCAGGCTTTGTTTAAAGAATCGAAAACTGAACCGAAACGAACCGTGAGCTCAGTATTGTGAACCGTAACGAATTGTGAGATGAGTGAACCATCACATCCCTAGTCAAAATGATGATACTTTTGATACTGATTTTAAACTGATGATAATTACTGAAAAGTTATTTTTAAATTCATTTTTATAGAGATTTATTGCTGATAAACTTTTAGAGCTGAGCATAACCAGACAAAAAAAATCATTATAGAGATTTTACATTTTCCTGGCCTGGGTTGTGTTTCCATTGGTGCCAACGGTCCCTATGATCAACTTAAGCTTGCAGCACTTTTGGTAAACACAGCCAAGATATTATATTTTGGGAAACACAGCCCAGATTTTAAAATGTCCAGATATTTCCAGGGTTTCCATGACTGTGGAAACCCTGTCTTTACTAGAGTAAACTACTGTACAGATTAAATCTATTCTTTGACTCACCTGGGTACACCTGGTGGGGCACGGATGGGACGAGAGGGGACCTGGGGTGGGGGCCCGCTGAATGGGTCAGGAGACGCTCCAGGGCTAGATGGTACAGGAGTCCCTCCAACAGTAGGGGGCCTGGAGCATTGCGACCACCAGGACGAGGGGGCCCAGGTGGAGCCCGACACTGGGGAGTGGGACTAGACATTCGAGATCTGTTCCGAAAATGAAAAAAATTATAAAAAGTTAAACATATATAACACCAGACACATATTGAAGACAATTTTGAGGAAAAGTTTGAGACCATTTTTATGATAGTGTACTCCTAAAAGTTGACCAAATACTTGTACCACATACTTATGGCATATAACATATGCAGGATTTCTCTTTTGGGAAAATTTACCCTAATATTGATGACTCATCTTATACAGAGGGGTGTATGTGTTTTATAAAATGTTCTCTAGAATGAGAATGTTCCTTACCCCTGTAAGCACTGTCTGGCAATAAGTGACAAATGGTTTAATCAGGTGAAACTATTGAGTATTTTAAGAAAGGACAAGTCAACAGGAAATATGTCATCACAGGAAAGAAAATTTAATTCAACAAGCCATTTTTAAGACCAACATGTAGACAGACCTGACCCTACATTGCAATTGGATGAAATTATGGGTTCTGTCATTATAATTTCAGAGAATTAACTACTGAACAACCAAATGAATCCTATCATTTATTTCCTAATTGAAAAACAGGTGTACATCTAAAACAAATTTGATTAATTAAAAAAGATGACAGTACCTGCACCCTGAAGATCATCCTTGTACCTGCAGCCAAGAGTCATCAACCGACACAGTGGTGGTGCTGATGTCACCGATGATGTTGAGAGCTTCTCTTAAAGCATGGTACATGTGCAGCATCTCCTCCCTGTGCTGAGGCTGCTCTGCTGACTCCTCCATCAGTGTTCTGTTCTCCACATGAGTATAAATTAGCAAGCAACTCATGGGGTACAGTTTAACCTTGTGCAACCCCACGTCCTCTAGTGAGGACATAGTGTTTTGGCTTCACTATACACTATACGCTATGCATAATTACATTTTTTATTTCATTTAAACTGACTGATCTCAGTTCAGGACAGTCTGGGCTGTTATTAAAGAGTTAAACTTTCAATGTATGTAGTCATGTGACAAAACAACATGATGCTGCTCTCAGATTCTCTTTGGGAGAAACGGCAACAAAACATCTGGTCAGAAACCTCATAAAGTTTTTACATTGAAACTTGTTTGTATCAAAAGAGTAAAATATCTAGTTTCATCCGATATGCCATTTAGAAAATTTCAGTGATTTATCACAAAACAGCACACTTTTAATCACGATGACCTCCTGCGGGACTATAATACTGATTTACCTTAAAAATCCTATATCCATTGTGCATTATCACATTGAGAATCAATGGGTGCATGCTGCTTTCAGAGGAATATGGTGCATTTCCAACTGTTCTGAGACCAGTGCAGACAAACAGTACACTGGAGGTTATGTCATCCATTAATTAGTAATTATATATCTATCCTATGCAGCCAAGTGCATTCACTACAAACGTCTAGTCAAAAATTTCTGTTTCAGGCAGCAAATTATGTTTGCACCACTCAACACTTTGGGAAGACTTGGGACAATGATAATCAGTACATAGATTCAGAATCAATTAATTTATTTTATTTTATTTATTAATTTTAAACTCCCTTTTCACCCAATTTGGAATGCCCAATTCCCAATGCGCTTTTAAATCCTCATGGTCGCATAGTGACTCGCCTCAATCTGGGTAGCGGAGGATGTCAGCGCATCTTATCGCGTGGCTTGTTGAGCACATTGCCACGGAGACATAACGCATGTGGAGGCTTCACACCATTCACTGCGGCATCCACGCTCAACTCACCACACGCCCCACTGAGAACTAAAAACATTATAGCAACTACAAGGAGGTTACCCCATGTGAATCTACCCATGGGGCGTCAACCACCCAGTGGGAAAGCCTCTGTTTGGAAACAGCGTTACCTTTCCGCTGTCCACCAAAGCAGACAAAGAGCTGCTCAGAACGTCTAAAGCTCTGCTTGCTGTCCAAATAGATACGCAAAGCACGTACCGGACACAGCAACGAAGGGGCTGGGTCTGCCTCCTCCCAGGGCAGCGCTTGAAGGTTCACTACCTGGTCTCTGAAGGGTGTCGTAGGAACCTTGGGTACGTAGCCCGGTCGTGGGCTTAGGATAACCTGAGTGTCTGTTGGACCGAACTCCAGGCAGGTGTCGCTGACAGAGAATACTTGCAGGTCCCCGACCCTCTTGATGGATCGATCAGGAGGGCCGTCTTCAAGGAGAGGGCCTTAAGTTTGACTGATTCTAGTGGCTCAAAGGGGGGTCTCTGAAGCCCCAAGAGGACCACTGAGAGATCCCAAGAGGGGAACAGGCTTGGCTGGGAGGGATTCAATCTTGCCGTCTACTGCGTTGTGATGGGCCGCGATAGCGTCTACATACACCTTCAAGGTGGAGGGGGAAAGCCTGCCCTCCAACCTCTCCTGCAGGAATGAGAGCACTGACTCGACTGCGCACCTCTGTGGGTCTTCAGCCCGGGAAGAACACCAATTCGCGAACAAGCGCCACTTCAGGGTGTTAAGTTGCCTGGTAGAAGGAGCACTGGCTTGGTTGATCGTGTCTACGATAGCAGGTGGTAGGCCAGCTAGATCTTCCGCATCCCATCCTGGGGCCAGACGTGGAGGTTCCAGAGGTCTGGGCAAGGATGCCAGAGAATGCCCCATCCCTGAGTGTAAAGACTTCACAGGAAGGAGGACACGGGAACAGGGTTCAACACAAAGGTAAGGCTCTTTAATTACGGGTAGTAGACAGACAGGGGTAGTGCAAAAACGTGCTATACATAAACTTCTTGAACTAATCTAACAGCTTAGGTTTATCTCTCTATTGCCAACACTGGACTGGCAGCTCTCTCTCTCGACTGGAGGCACTGGTGCTCTTTTATGCCGCTCTCCCCATACTCACTGAAATTAGAGACAGGTGTTAGACATAATTTAGCTCAGGTGCAAGTGCCCTTACCGCTTTCTCCCTTCGGACGGGCGCTTGACCACGCCCCCGCTGCCACACTGAGAAAGAAGGTCCTTCCTCAGGGGAATTCGCCAAGGAGGGGCTGTCGCAAGGAGCACGAGATCTGAAAACCAAGTCCGAGAGGGCAAATAAGGGGCCACCCAGAGTGACTTGTTCCTCGTCCTCCTTGACCTTGCATAGCACCCGTGCAAGAAGGCTCACTGGGGAAAACGTGTACTTGCACATCCCCGTGGGCCAGCTATGTGCCAGCATGTCTGTCACGAGGGGAGCCTCCATTCGGGCGTACCAGAGCGGGCAGTGGGAGGTCTCTCGGGAGGCGAATAGGTCTACCTGTGCCTTGCCGAACCGTTCCCAAATAAGCTGGACCAACTGGGGGTGAAGGCTCCACTCTCCGCTGGGCGAACGCTGTCCTATGCGATAGCGCATCCGCTAATATGTTGAGGTTGCCCGGGCTGTGAGTGGCACGCAGCGACTTGACTCGCTGCTGGCTCCAAAGGTGGAGACGACAGGTGAGTTGTGACATGTGACAAGATTGTGCACTGCCTTGGCAATTTATGTACGCTACCGTGGTCAAGAAAAACAAAACATGCATACAATGAATCAAGTCAAGTCAAGTCAAGTCAATTTTATTTGTATAGCGCCTTTCACAACACACATCGTTTCAAAGCAGCTTTACAGAAGTTCAGCATTAACAGACGATAAAAATGTAATGTCTATAAAGTCGATAAATCATCATCCTTGTGCAGGGCTCCAAACTGCGACTAAAAATGGTCGCATTTGTGACCAAATAAATTTATTTGTGAGTGTAATTTCTGTCAAGGTCGCCATTGGCGACAGTAAAAGTTTACTCCCTTTGATTTTAAAATTTGCATTACATTTCCCGAGATACATTACAAAAGTTTATATCAAAGGAATAGCGGGGAAAACGGAGTTCATTGCAGGAACTAACCATTTCAAAAAAGAGACTGTGAGAAAACAGGTGACAGTAACAAGCATAAAAAATGCACGTGATCACATAATTGCGAAGAATGCTCCACAGACTACACTGTTAGCGAGCTGTGGGACGAAAAGGAATGGAAGGAGTTAAAAAATGGGAAAAAAAAATAAATAAAAATAAATAAATAAATAAATAAATTTGGCGCCTGTTTTTTTCCCCCTATAGGAGCCAATCGCTCCTTAATTGATTTTTTTTGTTTGTTTGGAGCCCTGTTGTGGAATTAGATAAGATACGATTCTTTATCGTGTTTAAAAATAATCAAATAATAATTGTATTAATAACCCCAGTGAGCAAGCCAAAGGCGACTGTGGCAAGGAACACAAAACTCCAAAAGATGATGGTTAATGGAGAAAAATAACCTTGGGAGAAACCAGACTCACTGTGGGGGGCCAGTTCCCCTCTGGCTAACATCATGAATAATGTAAATAAGAATTATTTATAGTTAAAAAACATGATTTAAAAAATTATTAAACTTATTAAGTGCTAAGGGTCAGTATTTAGACAGTGATTGTGTTTGAACTGCAAGATTAGTGACCAGTGTCTTTGAAGTCCATCCTTGATTAAATTCCAGAAGTTCACTTAGATGCAATTGTCCCTGTTTGGCTGATGAAGGCTTTTGTTGGCAATAATTAGTCTATGTATCCCATTTCAAGATCGTAGTCCATGGTGATGGGGCATCTGAAGTCTCTGTGAGAGGCTGGATACAAACTGGAGCTGACGAACGCTATTTACCTCGGGACTGGCGTCCCGAGATAACAGCAGAAAAGCAGATGGGAAATAATTAGCATAGCTGATGTTCATAATATTAATGCATTATAACTGATTCAGCAGTAGTATAAAAAGTAAGCATTATGTGAATGCTTGGTTAAAGAGATGCGTCTTTAATCTAGTTTTAAACTGGGACAGCGAGTCTGAGCCTCGAACAATATCAGGAAGGCTATTCCAGAGTTTAGGAGCTAAATGTGAGAACGCCCTCCCTCCATTAGTGGACTTAGATATCCTAGGTATGACCAGAAGCCTCGAATTTAGTGATCTTAAAGAGCGCGATGGATTGTATGGCGATAGAAGATCCGTTAAATACACCGGAGATAAACCATTTAGGGCTTTATAGGTCAGTAGTAATACTTTGTAATTGATACGGAACTTAATTGGTAGCCAGTGTAGAGATGATAAAATCGGAGTTATATGATCATATTTTCTTGACCTAGTAAGAACTCTAGCGGCTGCATTTTGGACTAACTGTAGCTTGTTTATTGAGGATGCAGGGCAACCAGCTAATAAAGCATTACAGTAATCTAGTCTCGAGGTCATGAATGCATGAACTAACTTTTCTGCATCAGAAACAGATAGCATTTTACGTAGCTTAGCAATGTTTCTAAGATGGAAAAAGGCTGTTTTCGTAACAGATGAAATATGATTTTCGAAAGTCAAGTTGCGGTCTAGTATAACACCCAGGTCTTTAACAGTAGTGGATAATGTAACAGGACATCCTTCTAAATTAAAGTTGTATTGTAAGGGATTTTGTGGGTAGTTTTTTGGACCAATAAGTAATACCTCCGTTTTATCGGAATTTAATAACAGGAAATTACACGTCATCCAGCATTTTATATCTTTAAGACACTCTGTCAAGTTAGATAAGTTAGTGTTTTCATCTGGTCGTGATGAGATATATAATTGAGTGTCATCAGCATAACAGTGGAAATTAATTCCATGTTTTCTTATAATTTTACCAAGTGGCAGCATATATATTGAGAATAATAGAGGGCCTAAAACAGATCCTTGTGGCACTCCATAGTCTACTGACGTTATTTTTGATTTTTCCCCATTTAAACAGACAAAATGGTAACGGTCTGATAAGTACGATCTAAACCAGCTTAATGCCTGTCCCTGAACACCAGTGTAGTTTTGTAGTCGATCCAAGAGTATTTTATGATCTATAGTGTCGAACGCAGCGCTAAGATCGAGTAGAACTAATATTGAGATGCAGCCTTGGTCAGAAGCCAAAAGTAAATCATTTGTAATTTTAACTAGCGCAGTTTCTGTGCTATGATGCGGTCTGAATCCTGACTGAAATTTTTCATAGATATCATTTTCTTGCAAGAAAGAGCACAATTGAGCGGACACAACTTTTTCTAATATTTTAGACATAAATGGAAGATTTGAGATGGGTCTGTAATTTGCTAGGTTATTTGGATCTAATTGTGGTTTCTTAATGAGAGGTTTTATAACAGCTTAAATATTCTTGGAACATGACCTAAAAATAAAGATGAGTTAATAATATTGAGAAGAGGCTCTTCCACTACAGGTAACACATCTTTCAGTAGTTTAGTGGGTACTGGATCTAGTAAACATGTTGTTGGTTTAGATGCAATGATAAGTTTATTTAGCTCTTCCTGTCCTATAGTTGTAAAGCGGTGTAGTTGTTCTTGAGGGGCGATGATTGAGGCTGAATCATAAGACACCATAAAAGATTGTACATTAACAGTTGTGTTTACAATTGTGTTTCTGATGTTTTCTATTTTCTCAGTGAAGAAATTCATAAAATCATTACTACTAAACTGTAACGGAATATTTTGCTCAGGTGATCTCTGTTTATTTGTTAGTCTAGCCACGGTGTTAAATAAGAACCTTGGATTATTTTGGTTATTTTCTATTAGTTTGCGGAGGTGCTCAGCCCTGGCTGTTTTTAGAGCCTTTTTGTAACGTGACATACTGTCTTTCCATGCGATTCTAAAGACCTCTAAATTAGTTTGTTTCCATTTACGCTCTAAGTTACGAGTTTCTCTCTTGATAGCATGCGTAGCACTGTTGTACCATGGTGCTCTAGTTTTTTCTCGAAACTTTTTTAATCTAATTGGTGCAACAATATCTAATGTACCAGAGAAAATGGTGCTCAAACTGCTAGTCATTTCCTCTAGTTCATCTGTTTGTTTGGGTTCACTGAGCAGCTGAGATAGATCAGGTAAGCTATTTGAGAATCTATCTATAGTGGTTGGAAGGATTGTTCTGCTTGGTCGATAACGTGGCGCAATATGACAGATTTCAGTGGTACGTAGTATGCAAGTTACCATGTAATGATCAGTGACATCATCATTTTGCGGTATAATATCTATATCGGTTGGATTGGTTCCATATGATATAATTAAATCTAGCGTATGATTTAGGCGATGAGTGGGACCACTGACGTTTTGCGTGACCCCGAAGGAGTTTAACAAATCTGTAAACGCAGCCCCTAACGCATCATTTGTGTTATCTACGTGTATATTAAAATCTCCAACAATTATTGCTTTATCGACATTGACCAATAGATCTGATAGAAAGTCTGCAAACTCTTTTAGGAAATCAGCGTAAGGCCCTGGAGGTCTATATATACGGTAGCCAAGGCTAGAGATAATAGGGATTTTTTTCTTACATCTGAGAGTGTAACATTTAGCACAAGTACTTCAAACGAATTAAACCTGTGACCTATTTTCTGAGTAACATTAAGAATATCTCTATAAATTGTTGCAACACCGCCGCCACGACCAATCAGACGGGGCACATGCTTATAACAGTATCCTGACGGAGTAGACTCATTTAGACCGAAATAATCATTTGGTTTAAGCCAGGTTTCAGTAAGGCAAAATACATCAAAACTATTATCTGAGACCATTTCATTTACAATAACCGCCTTAGGTGTGAGCGATCTAATGTTTAGAAGACCTAGCTTTAGAAATTGTTTTTGTTCACTGATATTGAGATTTTCTGGTTTAATTACAATTAGATTTTTCCTAGATCCTACAGTAGATGTATTGTTTGGCTTTACTAAATGAGGAACAGACACAGTTTCTATATAATGTTCTACATTGGTACTTATATAAATTAAGTTGGGACAGCAAATACTGTGATTTGGACTTTGACTTACTAGTCATATGGTGTGTAGCATCTTGGAGATGTTGTCCGACAGAACAGCCGCTCCGACTCTGCTGGGGTGAAGGCCATCAGCACGGAAGAGCCTAGGTCGCTCCCAAAACAGATTCCAATTATTAACAAAGAGCAGTCTCTGTTCATTACACCATGACATTAACCATTCATTTAGAGCAAATAATCTACTGAACCTTTCTTGTCCTAGTCGGTACGTGGGAAGCGGTCCAGACACGACGATCGTTGTTTCTGGCGAAGTGCTGCGTACCGGCTCGATTAGGCTCCTGTAGTCCTTCTTCAGTACCTCCGTCTTCCGCAGCCTGGTGTCGTTCGTTCCCACGTGCAGCACGACAGCTCCGACGCGCTCGTCACCATTCAGGATCTCGGGAACCTGCGTAGAGACATCAAGAACACGAGCACCAGGAAAGGAGTGAGTGCGCACCTTACCTTTGCCAGAGAGAGCGCGGACATGACGGACGGTCGAATCGCCGATGATCACGGCGTCGTCGCGCTCCGGCTCGCGAAGAGGTGAGAAGCGGTTCCGGGTGGAGATCTCGAAAGCCGGGAGGGGTGGGGAGGTCCTTGGTCTGGTCCTGGCTCGCGTCTTCCGCCGTGGAATCACCCAGGGTCCATGGTGATGTGTCGGTGCCGGAGTGAATGAAGCCAGGGAGGATCGCGTCCTGTGCAGAGAAACACACGGAGTAGACGAGGTCGGAGTCAAAAAATTATGAACCACTGACCTGTGAGCATCTGCGCGTGATGCTTCAAGCGCGGACCGCCGATCTCGCAGCTCGGCCTGTCTCTCCAGAAGGTCGTGGATCTGCCTCTCGACGGATTCCAGCTCCAACTGCACCGAATGTAGTTCAAAGGTGTCTTCACCTGCACACAGAGGTAGAGTTAGACACACATCCACTATATTCGCCATTATAGCAGATGTGCTATAATGGCGAATTATAGCTTTCATTTATACAGGTGTAAGTAAGACGATCGATAGGCGAGAGACCACACGTGCAGTGCTAGCGGGCTACGAATAGTAACGGAAGTTCGGAAAGTTGGATATAAGTAGCGATATCAAAGAAATCTGATTGTTTTTTTATAAAGACTAGTATCGGAGATATGTTCACACGTTTGTAAAGTTTAAAATTTAGGTTTATGAACAAATGTGAAAGAAGAAAATCAAGGATTGGGGATCAATTCGACGGAGTTATCCCAGTAAGCTTTTGTGAACTGAAATGCCATTTAATGCATCAACATTTAACTCCCAATGCTACCCCACCCACTCCCAATCAACAACCACACCCCGACCCCCAACGAACATCCCCGTGGTCTCACATAAGTACACACCACCCTCCCCAACCCCTTGTACCACTCCCGAATTGAGGGTGCTCCAGCCGACTTCCATCCCCTTAAAACAATCTGCCTGTCAGTCATAACACTGGTCAGGACCCCCCTATATTGATTTAGCTCCGTCCCCTAGACTCTGAATTAGCAGGGAGTAATACACTGATGCCAAATGTCTTTTTCCAAAAGCAGTAATCACCACTCTCGGAGTGTCTGCTGCTTTAGGGGGGTATATGCTATTCCTAAAAATAGTACAGAGCAGGCGGCACAGCTGTAAATACGTGTAGCAACCCCCCTCACAATCCACACTGACGAGCAGAATGGGGATTTATTAATGCATAATTTTGGGTTCAGCCATATGCTTGAGGCAACATTTAAATAAATGTCTGAATTAAACACTCTGGACAATTTTGTCCATAATGAGTGCAAATGCGAGATAAAGGGGTGTAACTTAACTTCTCCGGTTAGTTTGATAGAAAGGCTTTGCAATGGTGAAATAGGGGCAAGAACTTCTTGTTCAATACAAAACCAGGGAGGGGCTCTCTCAGGTGGAAACATCAAATCAGCCAAATGTCTGAGACCGAATGCATAATAATAAAACAAATATTGGGTAGGCCTGGCCCAACTTTGTCAATCGGCCTATGTAATAATTTGAAATGTATTCTGGTACATTTACCATTCCAAATGAAGTACTTCGCTATGCTATCAAATTGCTTGAAATAAGAGAGGGGACATCTACAGGAAGAGCTTGTAGCAGGAAGTTGAATTTTGGAATAAAATTCATTTTAATGACATTAACCTTCCCAGTCATAGATAAATGTAATGAAGCCCACCTGACCACATCGCTCGAAAACCTTTTTATTAAGGGGTCAAAATTAACTCTAACTAAATCACACAAATTTGATGGAAATAAAATGACCAAATACTTAATGCCCTTTTTGGGCCACTGGAAGACGCCGCTGAAAAGCTGTCACTGGGCAGTACGCTGTCAGAGCTAAAGTTTAGGATTTGGACCAATTGACTCTGTATCCTGAGAACTTGGAAAAGGAATTCTGTGGAGGCAAGGCACAGATCTAGTTGGGTTGGAGACAAATAATAAAATATAATCTACATAAAGAAAAAGCTTATGCGCCATATCTCCTGCCACCACACCTGGAAATCATCTTCCTGTCTTATTGTGGCTGCTAATGGTTCCAGGGCAAGATAGAACAATAATGGGGAAATAGAGCAACCCTGCTGGGTGCCCCTTTCCAGAGTAAAATAATCTGAAATTAATCCATTTGTTTGTACCGCCGCTACCAGGTGTCTTTAAAGGAATAAACTTAATCCATCCAATAAAAGTATTCCCGAACCCGTATATTTCCAAATTCTTAAAAAGATAATCCCATTCTACCATATCAAATGCCTTTTGGCGTCAAGTGAGATGGGAGTGACCAGAGTCTGATCATTCGCCACTGACCACATAATGTTGATGAAACACCTAATTTTAGCAGAAGAGCTGCAGCCCCAAATAAACCCCACTGATCTATATATATAAGAAATATATAACTTTACTTAATCGGTCTTTAAATTTTAAAGTAGATAAAAAAAAATAACTTTACGTCTAGCTGGCTCAGGGAAATTGGACGTTAACTCAAACATACTTGGATAATTTTTGATGATTTTATGAATCAGACTGATTCGGGCTTGTGTCATGGTTGGCAGAAGCTTTCCATTCTTTAATGATTCCACATAAACTTCAAACAAAAGTGGAGCCAGTTCTGTAGCATAAGATCTAATTAATTCAGCGGCAAAGCCACCTGGCCCCGAAGCCTTGCCTGTAAGCAAGGCCTTAATTACCTCGCCAAGCTCCTCCAGGGTTATCTCAGAATCAAGAGAATTGTTTTGCTCAGTCGTTAGTTTAGGGAGTTCTAATGGTTCCACAAAATTTCTAATATCTTCATCAGTAGATGAGGATGTTGAGCTATAGAGATCAAGATAGAATTCTTTAAAAGCATTATTAATATCAATGGTAAACATTTTACCACCAACAGATTTCACTGAGGGAATGGTAGAAAAAGACTCTCTCTGTTTATATATCTAAACAGAAGTTTTCCTGCTTTGTCCCCCAACTCAAAGTATAACTGTTTTGCCCTGAATAGCCAAAACTCCACCTTACATGACAAAATAGTGTTATATCTGTATTTCAGTCGAGGCCATCAGACGACATTCAGCATTTCAACTCTACCTCAGCACTTTTAATATTCCCTAACAACACCAAGAGTTCTCATGCTTTCGATTTTTTTGATGAATGAGGCATACTGTATGATCTAGCCCCTAAGAATTGCATTAAGTGCCTCATAAGCCATGGCCACAGGATACTGAGGATCAGTTGGTCTCCATATAAACATTGATTCAGGCCTTTAACATTTGTTGAAATTCAGAATTTTGCAAAAGGAATGCATTAAAGCACCATCTACATGATTTCTTTTTCTCTGTATATGGCAACACCTCTAAAGTCACCAGGGCATGATCTAAAACTAAAATGTTTCCAATTGAGCAATCAACAACAGATGAAATGAGGCACTTAGATATTAAAAAATATATATATTCTTGAATAAATGTTATAGACTGATGAAAAAAAATATAGTCCCTACCAGATGGGTTCAAAAGTCTCCAAATATCTGTAAGACCAATATTGTTACACATCCTGTGAAGCGTCAATGTTGTTCTAGGGGGCTTACACACATTTGCTTCACTATGATCAAGGACTGAGTCCATCAAAAGATTAAAGTCTCCTCCCAATATCATATCAATAGGTGTGCCAGCGAATTGCAACATCCCTTCAAGATTGATAACAAAGCCCATATCATCAGCTTTAGGTGCGTAAATATTAGCCAAAATCAACATTTTCCCCTGAATTTCTGCTTCTGTTCTTTAATCTGTTAGAGACATTTGAATTGTAGATGCTTACTTATCAAGGTAATGACTCCCCTGCTCTTCCTTGAGCCAGCGCTAAAGAAAAAATGTCCACCCCATATCTTCCCAAATTTTTCAGCTTCCTGCAGGGAAAGATATGTTTCTTGAAGAAACACTATATCATATTTCTTAGGTTTAAGAAAATAAATAACAATTCCTTCTTTTTATGGGGTGCCCCAACTGATTCACATTCAACGTGGAGAGAGACAATCCGTTCATATTAACATTCGACATTCTGACATTTTAGAAAAAAATAGATAATTTTAACGACCACATTCCAACATTTTTACAATAATTAAACCCCGAACTTCCCCCCCGAACCAAACAAACAGAAAAAAGGAAAACATGCACATTAACCTTGCGCATGACAGCGCTAACTATCCCTCTGAACTCATCAGTCCATGTACGCATACGAGAGCCCCCGTGACTACTTTGCCATCGGATTGCTCAAGTCCGGTGCTTCTATACAAATTTGTGAAACAGAATTACACAATCTGTAAAACAAACTCCAGACAATAGGAGGCATAAGCACAAAAATTCATCCACATAACTGTCCGAAGGTGTGTTCCTCCATAAAACAAGCTCCAGCTGCTCGCGGAACTAGCACAAAAAGAAACAAAAAAGGCACTCAGTTTCCTCAAGTGAGTGTTCATTAAGTCAGGCTCACTTGGCTGCATCGAGAGTACCGATTTACACCTTTACACTGAGAGTTCTTTACACCTCACCTTTCATAACACAAGATCTTTATCGGATAATCTCAGAAATTTGGCCTCCCTCCGTGGATCTCTGAGCCGGAACTCTGTGAACTCGCTCGATTTCCATCTTATGGTCTGTTATGTCGAGCAGACTCATCTCTCGGCCTTCTTCGCCCTCAGGAATTCCAACAATTTTGACGCTGTTTCACTGGTTACGATTCTCCAAGTCTTCCATCTTCTCCCAGACATGCTCCAAATCTGCCTTGGTCGCTAGCAGGTTAGCAGCTAATTCCCTCTCCGATGACTCCAGATAATCAATCTGTTTCCCGACATCCCCCACTCTAGTAACCATCTCAGTGAATTTCATCTCCATGGCATGTTAATCGATTGACGTATTCAAGATCCTCCAAGTCAGCAATGACCTTCATCAGCATTGCCGACACATTCATCAATCGATGCCAAATTTTTTCAGAACTGCTGACAAAGCAGAGAGCCATCACAATAGTTCTTTCTCCAGTAACACAACACTGTGTCTGTTGATGGAATAAATTCTCCATGTAAACTGCCAGTATAAGAGATGAATGTCAAGACAAACCAATGTAAGGGGAGCCCCCGACCCTAGGGACAGATCAAACAGTTTAAAGATGATTTATGTCTCTTGGTTATAGGTCATCTTTGTGTCAGGGCCTTTAATAAGAACCCTTCTGCATTGCAGAAGAATGCTCTGCGGTGGGACTGAACTTTAGTTCTGATGTGAACTTAGCAAGACTTCCCATCAGCTTCACTAAAGCACCTTAACACTGGTCTGCATATATGTTTAAAAGAATGCATATGTGTGTGTAATCTTTAGGGGGGCTGTAAGCCAGTATAAAGGGCCTTTTATCCAGAGTACAGAGAGGAAGTGTGGTTCAGAAGAAATAGAAGCATGAAGAGAGGTACAGACCACAGGACTGCACATCTGGAGATATTACAATTCCATTTCCATGCCAAGAAACTCAGAACCACCACCCACACACATGCATGCACTGATCAGCCACAACATTAAAACCACCTGCCTAATATGGTGTAGGTCCCCCTCATGCCCCAAAAACAGCGCAAACCAAGCGCTAATCTTCTCACCACAATTGTACAGAGCCATTATCTGAGTTACCGTAGCTTTGTCAGTTCGATCCAGTCTGGCCATTCTCTGTTGACCTCTCTCATCAACAAGGCATTTCCATCCACAGAACTGCCACTCACTGGATGTTTTTTTGTTTTTGGCAACAAAAAAAACTATTTCCGTAACTGCTGATTTTCAGGGATTTTCATGCACAACAGTCTCTGGAATTTACTCAGAATGGTGCCAGAAACAAAAAAACATCCATTGAGCATCAGTTCTGTGGACAGAAATGCATTGTTGATGTGAGAGGTCAACAGAGAATGGCCAGACTGGTTCGAACTGACAAAGCTACGGTAACTCAGATAATGGCGCTGTACTGATTGTGTTGAGAAAAATATCTCAGAGTGCTATTCTGAGATGTGGGTTGGCACTGTTTTGGCGACACAAGGAGGACCTACACAATATTAGGCAGGTGGTTTTAATGTTGTGGCTGATCGGTGTATATAAACACACACAGATACCAGAAATACATCACAAAGAGTGAGTCTGACAGGTCTTCATTAGTACCAGCTTTCTCTGCCTTACTTTTTTTTAACCTCTGACCTTTGACTTCCTGTTTAACAAGAAAAGAAATATAAACCAAAAGGCGGAGGGAAAAAGGGGGAAAAGCTCCACCTCTTTCGCTCCCGCTCCCTTTTTTCAACTCTTACAGGGAAAAGTCTAAACTCTGCCACGTCGATTCTGAAAAAAGTCCACTTTTGAATTATTTGTGCTGGATCTCGTGCGTTACAATCCAGGCTTGCGATGCAATCCAAAATGCTGCATCACTTAAAATCTTGTCTCTTTTTGCAAAAAAGTCTTTGCTGATAATATTTAGAGGGATTTATGAGTCGACGGGGGTGAGAGGGCCAGGAAACCCAATGCTTCTTGCCACCCACATTCTTTGCCTTCAACCACCATCAAACACTATGAGGTTTAAAAGGGTCCTCCTCTCCTCCTCCCCCACTCACCCACCACTCTTTGGCATCTTACACACTCGGACATCCAGCCCAACAGAGACAGAGAAAAAGAGTGACAGATAAACGGATGGATTGAGGTTTTCGGAGAACAGTCTAATGGTCTGATCGCTAATGCCAAATCTGATTGGCATGGATGCGAGAACTTTCAGGTATTTCTTTTTCTTCTTTTTTTTTTGTCCCTTTGAAGTATTTATTGTTTACATATGGGAGAGATGGATATGAAAGTTAAAAGTTAAGGAGGGACAATGGGCTGGATAGACTTAAGATAGAAAATTCGACACCGTAAACAAAAGTTCATCCTTACATAATAATAACATTGTTGGTTTATCCATTTGCTGTAACTTGTAACAGCAATGATTGTCCTTTTTACCTGATTGTATTAGGTTAATAGCAATAAAATTCAAAGTGGTCAAAAATTAGCATATCACTGCAATTTGTCACTTTGGCACAACTTTAATTTTAATTAAAAATTATGGCAGCAATGTACAGTAAGTTTAAGTTTTAAATTTTAGAGTGTTATTTCACTGAAGGAACAGTTATTGGACACATGAAATTAAAAGAATTGCATTTATATAAAAGGGGCAAAATACAGTATATACATTGTGGAAGAGCTAGCATGTATCTTGGCAAACATCTCTGGAAAAGAACAAATATATATATACTTTGCTTCATCAGTTAATGTAATTGACCACACACAATAAATGTTTGGATGATGGAGTGATTTTTACGCAGCATTTTAAATGCTGTAATACTGCATTTTTTTACCCACAAAAGTAGCTTATGTGAAAACTTCAACCTCAATTGACAATAATAAACATTGCCTTTCTTTACTCATTCTGTCTATGCTAATTGTGACGCCACCAAACACTGAAATAAGTAAAATGTTTACTTTGATTATGTGTGAAGAATTAATTTTCAATACAAAAAATGATATGTTCATTACCATCTTTGTATTATGTGCAAGTACTATATGTGTGATTCTAAAAATGCTGTACATGTTCTTTCCTCAGTGCTGCTGGACTCATCTCCCTGTGATGCGTCATGCCCACCCCGCTTTCCCAGTGTTCAGACTACCTGTTCAGGGCATAGAGATTGTACAGTAGTCTGCACATTGGTTAGGCTGTGTGGGAGGTGCACACACATCATCCGGTTCTGTTGGTCAACACTGAAGTCTCACCAAAGCAATCATGTTTCTGTATGTCTTTTCATGGAAAACTGCATGCCTTCATGTGTTTAGTAATTTCTGTGTGTGTAAGTATAGCAAATTTGTCCCCAGAAGCTAATTTATATATATATATATTAAAAGTTAGAAATACAATATATAACTGATTTTCTTTTCTTTTTACCTTAATCTATTATTCTATTATTTTAGCTAAATCTAAATCAGTAGCTAAATTTAAAACTGGAAATTTTCTTTTAAAGGTTTGGTTTAGGGTTTAAAGGGGTTCGGGTCAGGTATAGTCTGGAGTAATCATAATTATCATTATATAAACAAAAGAAGTCTATGGAATGTCCCCCATGGAAAGAAAGAAAGAAAGAAAGAAAGAAAGAAAGAAAGAAAGAAAGAAAGAAAGAAAGAAAGAAAGAAAACTGAAATGATTAGTTATGATGTTGATTTGGTTGGAAAATAAAAGAAGATATTTCTCTGTGTGTGATAGTCATGGTTTGGTTCTTATTTAATTCACTTGGACCATCTTGTTTTGGCACAAGTGGAACATAACTGTGGCTTTTAAAAATGAGGAGATTAAATGAAAAATAATTAAATGCAAAATAGGAATTTTATTTAAAACAATAGTACTTATGGACTAGGAACTCTTTTGTTTTCAAAGGACTTTCTCTGCATATCTAAACTAACATCAAGTGAGGGCTTATGGGAAGTGTTGGACCAAAATCTGGTATGTATGTAAATGAAAACCATATGCCACTTCACCAACCCCCAGAGCAGTCCTCCCACCAGCCCCTGGTCTGCTTCTACTCATACCTCCAGTCTGGACTGACAGTGGGAGTGGGGTGGGGGTCATGGCGAGTGTATGCAAAGCTCAAAGTAATATAAATTAGTACAAATATTTGCTGAAATTACAGACAGTGCTGCAGTAAGACATACAGCATCTTCTTGGAGCACTCCCTGACCATATTGACCAGCTCAGTGATGACCAGGTCGACACATTTCCATTGGCTACTAAACTGAAACATTAAGGAGCCAAATGGCTGTTTTTATTAGCCAAATCACAGATTTTCTTGATTTAGATTGCTTTTCAGAAACAAGATTGAAAGCCAATGAAAAGGAAGACAGCTGATAACCCATTAATCAAAGGTTTAATAAACAGTATACAGTATAAGATAAGTTTGCATTCCCATTTGTCTCGTAAATTTTCACACCCAATTCATAATTTATACAATTAACATAATTTACATATTTTTTATTTAGTACTGCTCTTTAGAATCTACATTACAGATATTTACATATAGTATGCAAATAGTAGTGTGTGTTCTTCTTGAGCATCAATGATTGTTTGCACCTTGTGTAATAGTTGTGTACAAGTCCCACAATTGTCCTAAGTGTCAAAAGCTAGATTATATATATATTTTTTTTTAGCTCTGGTGCTGAATTAAATGCGGTGTTTATGGGGAACAGAAATACATGCCTGTTCTTTGTAGACTGAATTCACCTCTACGTAAAGGAAGAAGCTTGTTATATAATATGTCACGTGCATCAGTTCCTTCATCCATTAGATCCAGATTAGTGATCACACCAATAGTTCGAAGGCCTGTTCAAATCACATACACATCGATGAATAGACGAACAGAAACCGGTATAACTTTCAAAATCTCACATCAAAGTATCAATGCAATTATGTGTTAGATCTGATTAACAATTCATGCTAAATATTGTCTGTTGCCGTTAAGATTATGCTGATGGATTTGTCAACAATCACCAACAAGATTTTAGTCACTTCTGGATGAAAACACTCCCTGAGGGTCCACAGTTGGCCAGGTTTTTTGGTCATATTATGTTATTCTGACATTGCATATATGTAACTCATTTTGAAAATGTTAATATTAGAAAGGAATTATGATATACAAGTCATTATCATAACAGCCTCATGTATCAACAGTATAATTTATTAGAATTTAATGTTCACATGTTGAATGTCCTATAAACTGCTTCAAAACTTTTCATTATGGGCAGAATAATGAATGATGAGCTTATGTTTGTTTAACTGTATGATTAGCCTTAAGTGAACTGGGCTGCTGTGAATGCTCTAGTTGTTAGTCGATATCCTCTCAGCTATTTTTTTGTAAGATATAAAGGAAAACAACCAACATACCCTGAGGGTCCACCTCTATGGCAATCTTAAGGGCATCTGAGTTGGCAAAGTCAGAATTGGCAGGAGACACAGCCAGGAGCAGGCAGTTGTCCTTTGCCACACACTGCATTAGCATGTCCCTGATCTGGAACTCTATATCAACTGGCTGGTCGCCTATGGGCACTTTGGTTATGCCAGGCAAGTCCACGAGTGTGAGATTCAGGACTAGTGAAGAAGACAAGAAGTGACATGGTTGCATGTGAAATTTATCAAAATGCATACTTATATTTGACATAAAAGAACATTGGGTCTTCAACTATTTCCAAACCAAGGACCCATTTTTGAACAGAGAAGCAGAGCAGGGATTCCTTGTCATATATTGTATAAAAATGTGTGAAACATTTTAATCCTGGTTTGTAATAACATGCAAATTGAACTATATTAATGTACAGTATTTACATACTTTATTATGATACTTACATTACAAAGCAATTAAAATAATAATTACTGTTGTACAGAGTCATATACAAGTACATTACATGTCCTTGTACATTCACCGTGGAGGACGCCATATGCCCCAGGAGCCTCTGGAAAAGTTTTAAAGGGACCGCAGTGCCTGGCCTGAAGGCGGCAAGGCATTCCAGCACTGACTGCGCGCGCTAGTTGGTGAGGCGCGCTGACATTGAGACAGTCAAACTCCATGCCGAGAAAAGAGATGCTATGAACCTGGGCGAGCTTGCTCTTTTCCCAGTTGACCTGAAGCCCTAAACGGCTGAGGTGCCTGAGCACCTGGTCCCTGTGGGCGCATAGTAATTCTCGGGAGTGGGCCAGGATGAGCCAGTCATCGAGGTAGTTGAGTATGCGGATGCCGACTTCTCGGAGCAGGCAAGGGCTCCCTCTGCGACCTTCGTAAAGACGCGTGGGGACAGGGACATGCCGAAGGGGAGGACCTTGTACTGATACGCTAGATGCCGGAAGCAAGTTAAGATGTGTTTTTGCATGAGCATTTTGAACAGGAGTTTGTGCAAGGCCCGGTTGAAAACTCACAAGTCCAAGATCGGTCGTAAGCCACCGCCTTTCTTGGGTACGATGAAGTAAGGGCTGTAGAAACCCTTCTTCATCTCGGTTGGAGGGACAGGCTCTATCGCATCTTTGATTAAGAGGGTCGCGATTTCCGCGCGCAGGGAATTGGCATGTTCGCCGTTTACAGCGGTAAAGCGGACACCCTCGAAGGGGCCTGGCAAACTGAATTGCGTAACCAAGTTGGATGGTCCTGGCCAGCCAGAGTGACGGATTGGGAAGTGAAAGCCACGCATCCAAGCTCCATGCTAGGGGCACTAACGGGACGATTATTTTTGATGTTCCTGGCAGGGCGGACCAGGAAGTACCGGAGGCAAAGGTGCGTCCCGAGGCTCTGGTGCTTAGAAAAGACTCTAAGCACTTACCTTGCTCCGCAAACCCGGCAGGTGGCAGGTTAGTGACTGAGGAGGAGGTCCGCTGGAGGCGTCCTCTAGACTCGTCATAACCGGCTGGCCGGGAAACAGTCCAGCATGCCGGGACTGTTGAGGTGTGGGGGCAGAGTGTCGTGAAAACAGCATTTGCAGGCCAGGTGACCCAGAGACAAAGGAAATAGCTCTTTTATTGAGAATGAGGGTACAGCAGTCCCGAGGGGGTGCAGCAAATGAAATAAATTCAAACAAGGATTCTCCTCCCAGCCCTCCACCTGGGAATGGAGTGGTCTGCTTACCAGCTCCGGAGCGAACGTCTTGGTCTCTGGGTCAATCGTCTCAGGAGCACCTGGGAGCCTTCCGGGTCCTCGAGGGGGTCCGTAAGACGGGGGTTGTGTGCTTCCTGCGGGGCGCTCGACGCAGGGGCTGAGAGCTGGACCCGGATGAGGTGGATCCGTGCGTTTCTTAGCCTCAGGAGGATAAGCGGATAAGCGCAGGAGGTGAGCGGCGCGCAGACCCAAATCACCTATCATCCAGCCGCGACAGCTGTGGGGAGGACGGAGGGTTCCAGTCCAACCCCACGCTGCCTGGGTAAGCATGTCGGACATCTGGGCATCAGCCTCAGTCTGGGCGTGCTGGCCCGAAGGCGGTCATCCGTATCAGACGCCGGATCGATCTACGATGCAGCGGCGAGCTCATCCAGCTCAGGGGGCTCCAGAAGATAGGCAGGCTGGCTGTGAGGTGAGCCACTGTTGCCTCGAGCCCAGACGGAAGTCAACGAGCAAGCCAGGGGTGGGTGGTTCCTGGCGTACCTGGCGAAACCGAGCCCACTGCCATCCCCAGATCGCATCCATTGCCAGCCGCGTCATCCTCAATCCTGTGGGAAGGAGCGATGGGGCGGCTGGAGTGGCATTCCTTTGGTCGAAGGAAATCCGCGACCACAATTTTGCCATGGTCATGTACCATCATGAACCATCCACAAACGCTGCCTCGGTGTGATTGCAGCCCAGACACACGAGACAGCGCTTGTGGCCGTCTGAAGCGGAGAGCACTCTACCACATCCAGGAACTACACAGGGGCGGAAAGGCATCTTTATAAAGACGCGTCCTAAAAAGGACGCCCAACGCCGCTGTGTATTGCTCCTTCAAAGGAAAATACTCTTTTAGAGAAAATCCCTCTTTATAAACTCTTTTTAGTTTGCGCTGTCGAAGGGCCCAGGGGCAAACTGCAGTGCAGAGAAAGAGAAAGTCGCTGAAGTGCGCCGTAGATCCAACAGCAGATCGCTCAGAGGTAAGAGGAACAGGTGTGTGACTCACAGCTCGCTGCATACACGACCATCGGCTCCGAAGAAAATTTCGGAATGAAACAGACTTATTTCCCCACCTTTATACCCGTATGTCTGGGGGCTGGACATGCAAATTCTGTCTGCCAATTTCTCATTGGCCTTTTTTCATAGATCAGAGGTATATTTGGCGCTCAAGAGAGACCCCTAGTGTCGCTTCTTAGGGGAACCTATTGATACCAAGTTTATTGGTACTCCCATTTGTGTTTTATTCTATATAACTTTTTTTTGTGGTTTTGTAATTTTCTTGGATACATTTACATTATGTGTTGCTGTTTAATTGATCTGTAATATTGTAATATTTACTAATACATTATAAATAAATATTTGGAATTTATTTTGAATCACTTGTTGAGTACATATTTTATAATAAATAGGCTATATAAGGAAACCTGGAATATAAATTAAATGCATTTGAAAATCAAGTGTAACTAACATAAAATCTGTGTAGCTTATCAGAAAAAATAAGTAAATATTATTTGATAATGGTAGTTCCCTACAAGATATATATAACATTAAAAAATGGCCTGTAAATTAATACATTTGTGTTGGGATTTGTAACGACCAGAAACGGGAGAGGATCTATGTGCAGCTTTTATTGAATCCAAAAACAAGAACCAGGGATAACAAAAACCACGGAGAACGAGGTGAAAAACAGGGTAAACATGAAACAACAGACAAATGGACAGGAGGGAAACAAGGGCTTAAATACACAAGGGAAAACTAGAAACACCTGGGGAAACAATCAGGGCATGGGAGACAATCAGGGGAAAACCAATCAAAAAACAGAACTACAAAGGACTACAAAAATCAAACAGGAAACAGGAACTAAACAGGAAACTTCAACATAAAAGCACAAAAACAAAAGACAACAGAGAACATGACAGAATTGAACACTCAAAAAGTTAATGCAAATAGTTGCCTAATTTTGTTTGAGTAAAACCAGCACAATATGTTTTACAGTGTATGACTTGTTATGTTGTAACTTTGAATTTTTTTTATCTAATAATTTTGACTTTTTATCTCAAAATTTACATTTTTCTCATAATTATGACTTTTTATCTTACAATTTGAAATTATATCTAATAATTGACTTTTATATCTCCAAAATATAGATTTTTTTTAATCTAATAATAGACATTTTATCTCAAATTTTTTACTTTTTAATTCAAAATATTTATTTTTAATCTCATTATTATGACTTACCAAAGCACAATAATTGTTTTATGTGGCAGAAATGGGTTTCCATACAACAGTGTGCAAGATTTTTACCAGTAGGGCAGTTGATGAGCTGCAGCACTAGGGGGCGCCGAGTGCATTCAAATGCTGCACAAAGTGCTGTACGTTATACAAAAACGGTGTGCTTTCTAATATAAATAAATATTCCAAATGATCAAATATATGTAATGGAGATGCTGCTACATTTCAAAGAGATTTCTCTCATCAATCAGAGGAAAACACATATTGTATGAATATATATATAAAATGAAAGAAAGAACATGTACAATATAATTGCATTGCACTACTACTAAAAACAACTACTATAGCTTCAGAGGATGGATGTACAGTATAATATAGTACACTGTGAAAGTGGAAGCTATTTCTACCTGATCTAACCCTAAAAATCATTTTGTTGGTGTAACCAAATGTAGTCTGGTTGATTCAATTATTAATATTTTTAATTTTGATGTAACCACATGCAGCACATTTTTATTTATTTTTTTAGTAAACTTTAATGTAGTATACAATCAAATATTACATTGACAGTGAAATTTTGTTATTCATCTTGAAAATGTTAAGATGAAAATGCCATAATAATGTTGATAGACAAGTATCTTATCATAATAGCCTCTTATATCACTAAAATATATTTTCAGACTTTAATCTTTACACTTTGATTCACCCATAAACTGCTTCACATTTCTTTATTATGTGTTATAGTGTGCAGGCGCTGGGTTTGCAATAATGAATGATGAGCTTATGATTGTTCAACTGTAGCCTTTAGCGAATAAGGCCACACAGTTTATTTTGGGACTGCTATTAAGCTCTAGTCATTGCTGCTTGCTAAGGCACATGACTAAATCTATGTACTGCAGCTCGTTGTGCATTTACATACTGATATGTGGGTTTTGCATCAAGTGGTAATTACTGTATTGTGTTTATAATTTGACGTGGATGTGTATTGATGTGAATTAATGCAAGACAGTAAACGCTGTGGGATGCGAGACCATTTTTGGAAGAGATTCCAACAGTAAAGTGGAATTTGATTTGAATTGAATATATCAATATTAATGTTGCTCATTCATGAACAAACCTCTAGCCCTGACTATTAATTTGTGGTGAATTTGTCCCACACTTTCTACGGACTTGAATGATGCCTCAAATTGTGCAGCATGTAGAACAGAGATGTTTTATTACCTTTCTAAGTGATCAGACATATCATTTAAGTAACGGATGATAAAACACATAAAACATTCCATAGATTAACATAAAAAGAGCCGTATATAGGGACCAGAATAACATAAAGGCTTGGAGATTTAATTATTTTTATTTTTTTTACTGTGGGTCAACAAGTAACCAACAACCACAAACTGTGTATTTTAACATTTATAGACTGTCCCCATCCACTTCCATTGCAAGTGCCATAGTGTAACAACGGCTTTTATTTTTTATTCAATAAACGAGGGATGAGCCAAAATTATTTTTTTTCGTTGAAATCACCATTATGCCATAAATGCTGCAAACTGAGCTTAACTTTTACTGAACCTCAAACATTATTTTAACACAAAGACATCATATCTGCTTCTCACAGTTAATGAAATGGCATTCACACAGCAGCTGTGATATCCTGCTGCTTTTTACTGGAATGCAATTGGATTAGTAATTAATAACTGTAATTATCATTTTGTGATGGTGATAAGACACATCAGTGCATGCCTACATTTAAATATGTCTCATCATCAATGACAGCTGTCTGATACATATCACCACAAGTGTCAGTGTGAATAAGCTCATCTTCGATCGACTGTATGAGACACTGTAACTGATTCATAAATCCAAAGTATAGTATCTGCGTAAATTAAACAAGTATCACAGAACAATCAGGGATCCAGGGACTGCATCTCCTATAGGTGTCAAAGCTTTAGGCTCTGTACAGGAAATGCCATATCAGAGCTGCTTTTCAGTTTATCTTATTTTCAACACAGTCCTTGCACCATCCTAGGCAGCTATATGGATGGTTACATCAACACAAGAAGTAAAATACCTCAGTTTAGTATGCAAATAAATGTCAGAAAGACCAGTCGCAGTATGCAAATGCTGCAGAGAACAAATTGCTGTTGGTTCGATTTTGAAGGGTTTACATCCAAACAATGTATTTGAATGGGAGATTTTATTTAAAGAGTCACGTGACGCTATGCGACTTGTAGTAAGCTAGTGGCGTTCTCCGCTACACTTTGCTACAGTTATCCTTTCAATCAACATTACTCGGTGAGAACTGATTTAGTTTTGATTGTTAAACTGCGTGGGGAGTGTAGGATTAATTGTCGGCCTATGGGGACATTAAAAAGCATTTACGTTCCCACATGTCTGACACCGCTCAAGAGCAAGATGGTGGGGGTCAGGTTAAGAATGGCAGCACGCCTCAGGATGTAGTTAAAGTTATTCTGAACATATATGCAGCGCTTAAGAAAATCTTGACCGATATGTAGGGCCTCACGGAAATACGTTGAGCGATCACATCTATGGAGGTGACACTTTCCGCTCTGATCACAAGAATGGACAAGGCTGAAAAGAAAATTGAGCCTCTGGAAAGGGCTGCAGACTAGCCTGCAGGCCAACAAATCTTACATGGATCAGGTGTTGAAAAATTAGAGGATATGGAAAATCGAAGCAGACATAATAATGTTTGTTTTACTGGAATCACCGAGGGAAAGGAAGGTCAAAATGTGGTAAATTGAAAATTGAGCGGTTCATTATTATAGCTAATGAATTGTTAACTTTAAAACGCCGGAGCCAAATTAATTACAGAAATCGTGGATCATAAATAAGAATCTCAGTACAGTGCTATCTTGAAAGCACTGTAATTGAATGGGCTCTAACATGTATTGTGTGCCCCTCTTGGCCCATCATCTACTTTTAAGTAAATTATGAGATATCCAGCTCCACAAATGTATATTTTGAATCACTCTTCAAAGTGTTGAAGGCAAAAAATGGCAGCTTTCCTCAATCGGACCTCTCTTGAACATGATAGCACGCGAATAGAATTCACTATTGTACAAGCATTTTGCTTTATTGTTTTATTTATGGCCAAAGGTGGCACTAAAATTTCTCCCGATTCGAAAAAAACGAATGGCAGCTGGACGAGAGACAAGTGGAAGCTTTGAGGGCTCCACGTTTGTTATGAAATAAAACACAGATGGAAAGAGGTTTATAGTGTCAGTGAGTATCACAAAATGTGTCCCAAAATTACATAATTTATAAGCGCAACCTGAAAACAGAGAATGATCTCGCTCCTCATTGTAATGAATAGATACTTCGATGTTATTATAAAAAAAAATGATGCATAACTTTGGTGCTCGTTTCTTGTAAAGCAATGCACGATTTCTGAATATGCTTGTGTCTAGAGCAGGAGCAATGTCACTTACTTCCCTTACGAAGTTCTCTAATACCGAACTTTTCCCCGCGCTCTGGCCGCCAACCACCGCGATCTGAGGAAGGTCCAGGTTGGAATTCTGTCCGATCGCAGAGGAGGTGTCCTGCAGTCTGTTAACCAGAGGAATCAAGTCCTCCATTCCCCTACTGCCCATCTTTAGGGAAAAACAATCTGCTCTAGTTCACAGTGTGGTGGAAAAAACGAGGGAATCGACCCTGAATGGAGCGACGTAATAAATTAATGATGTCCCTTGCAGCGTTTCATTACATTTTCCAGGTACCTTTGCAAATCGACAAACATCCTTATCCCAACCCGCTGCTCCCTGCCTGTGTCCAGCACATTTATGCGATCTGCGGGTTGGATGCAGTGATGAGGCGCCGACTGCAGTACCTTCTCAAGCCACTGGGGGCGCAATGATTGGGACCTGTTGTAACACGGCTTGATCAGTAATTTCAAAAACCGTTTAAATGAACAGTTCACCCAAAATGAAAATTCTCTCATCATGTACTCAACCTTATGCTATCCTAGATGTGTATGACTTTCTTTCATCTGTTGAACTCGCGTGAAGATTTTTAGAAGAATTTCTCAGCTGTTTTGGTCCAAAGCTCCAAACATCACATAAAGGCTGCATAAAAGTAATCCATATGACTCCAGTGGTTAAGTCAGTGTCTTCAGACATATGAGAGGTGTGGGTGAGAAACAGATCACTTTCACATTCTTCTTCTTCTTGTGTTTTTTGTGATTCGCATTCTTCATGCATATCGCCCCCCTACTAGGCAGGGAGAAACATTTCAAGCAAAAAGGGAATTAAATTTTTATCTGTTTCTCACCCACACCTATCATATCCTTTCTGAAAATATGGATTAAAACACTGGAGTTGTATGGTTTATTTTTATGCTGCCTTTATGTGCTTTTTTGTGCTTCAAAGTGTTGGCACCCAATCACATGCATTGTATGGACATACAGAACTGAGATGTTCTTCTAAAAATCTTAATTTGTGTTCTGCAGAATAAATAAAGTCATAAACATCTGGGATGGCATGAGGATGAATGAATGATGAGAGAATTTTCATTTTTGGGTGAACTATCCCTTTGCTGCCTCACAGTAACCTCGATTTTTTGCTTTTTTGAAAGAAAAGGAGGGACGAGTCCAAATGTATTTTTGTGGTAACCAACATTATGCAACAAATGCTGTCAATTGAACTTAACTTGGACTGAACCCAGAACATTCCTTTAAGTTTTTGTCCACTGGATTTTTTTATTTAAAGATGTTTTTCAATGTTGCGTCAGTTGAAAAATTTACATCCAATTTAAACACCAATAAAACCAATAGAAGAGTATTTCTATCCCTCACAGCCTCGTGAAAATTAAACAGCTCTGCACTGAATAAGGTCCATTGTGCTTGTTCTAATCCTAGATAAACACAACTTAATATCCATGGTCCTAACAGATTACTTCGACACGCATAACATTTTTGAATTTTTTTGCACAGGCTTTCTGTACACACAACAGTAATTTGTGTAATATTAATAGAAATAATTCTATTTATATTAATTCTAAGAAATTCTATTTTGCTACAAGAATTGGATTATTTCTCCCAGCCGAGGGAGGACGGACTACTGCTAGTTGTTACTAACCGACATCTAAACAAATGTACTAGAGTAGAGAAAGAGTTGTCTATAAATGGTAAAGCTTATCAAAATGTGAGCCTTTTCACATATTTACCCCATGTTGTTTAAAAAAGGAAAGCAAATCAAAGCAGGGTTAGGGGAACAGCCTCCACAACAAAGCAAGACACCTTGATTTCAAACTTTGAACATTATTTGAACTAAAAGTTCAAATGAAACTTGAAAAAAAGTGCAATTGAAATGTGTGTTGTTCAACTATTTGAAAGATGGTTTTACAACAGTTGTCAACATCTCACTCATCTGCGCATTCTCTACCGGTCGGCCATTTCGTTATCTGCGAAAATACATCATGTGTGTGAATAAATTCATTGTGTTCCCTCCTTCACTATATATATATATATATATATATATATATATATATATATATATATATATATATATATATATATATATATATATGTGTGTGTGTGTGTGTGTGTGTCGCAATATCCAATTACATCGGCAACCCCCTCGGCTGAGGGATCGGTGAATAATCTTGCTTTAGTGATTTTTGATTTGAAAATGTAATTTATTTATTTAAAAAAAACTAAAAACTTTAATCAAATAAATTTCTAAATTCAAATTGCACTCCATCTAAAAAGTGTCAGTCTTAACATGCAGGCGGAAAATTACACAAATCATTACATAAAAACAATTACAAATGTAAAAATAATAATAATGAAAATAATCATGGTCCAGGGTGAACGTGTATTTGTATTATTTTCTGTTTTAATCACGGATGTATAGGTTGCAGAGTTGCGTTCACAATAAACTGCTCTGTGGAAATAAATTGAAATCAACTAAAAGCTGAGATCATTTGCTGCACTCATAGAAAGAGTGAGAACATTTTACATGCGCTTGTTCCACGAGAATGCACACCTCGTATCAGAGTGTTATACATGCACATAGACGACTTTTCTGTCATCTGTGAATAATAATATAATAAAGAGTGTTTCTTCAAGTGCGTGTCTCTGTGTCTATAGGCAAATTATTTGTAATATTAAATTGATAATATTAAAAGCCTAATAATAATTTTATATATTAACGGTAAAATGATCCAAATATCGTCATGACATGGTCAAAGGCATCTGCTGTTGGCAATCACTCTGACCATCAAGTGACCGAGATCATCATCTGTCGGCTCAACCCTATTTCTCTCTATAAATTAAGAAAATGTTCAGACAGTCTCTTGCTGTTTTTTAATAAAGGATCATTACCACTTTTGCCGGTTTCATTCAGGATCATTACCGCTTTTGCCGGTTTCACCACAGCTTCATGCATGCACTTGTAAAATGTATACTGGATAATACTGTTTGGTATTTCTCTGTAATGTAGAACAGTGTTAGCAATGTTACTTACAACATTATTTCTCAGCCTGGAACTCAAACCATTTTCTGATGCCCCTCTATATATATAAAATTAATATCATAAACTTGCGACTAGTCAACTAATGGCTTAAACTAACAACTACTAGTGGACTAGGAACATTTTTGGTCGGGGGCAGCCCTAGTTTGCACACTGTTCTAAACAGGCACCTGTGTACATTGCAGTGTGCATCTCAGCAGGAACAAGGATGCTTAAAATCAAAGAAAAGCAGTTTAACCAGCAACATATGCAGAAGATGCCTGGAACAGCCCCATCAGAGCCTTGCAGACCAATAGCACAATTAGATTTTCTCTTGTCTTCATCTGATGTTCATCCTCCTCATCAGTCTTCTCAGCAGAAGCATGAACTACATGTGTATCCTGGAAGACAGTTAGGAAAGACTTCTAGTTGGCTAACTATTATACATGCACACGATCAACTCAGAAAAGATTTTCTCTCTATATTAGACTGCTTTGTGGTCAGTCAGTGTCAAATCAGATAGGGCAGTTACTGAACTGACTCAGCTTCCTATACTGTTTGGTCATTTTTGACTGAAATCACTTTTTCCTATGTAATAAAAATGGTTTATTTTATCTGAGCAGTACAAGACTTAGTGAATTTTCTTCCATTAACCATTTAAGTTGGTTCATTAAGTGTAGTCATAAAAAAGTGTCAACTTTACTGTTCGTGGTCAAAATTGACAGATTATAGAAAATTAATGGGAATATATAAAATCAGCCTCAATGCAGAACAAACACACATAGAAATGAAGGGGTGAGACTATAAAACATTATAATGGAAAAAAATGTAATGTTTGAAATAAATGATTGTTACTGTAACAGAATGATTATTCTACGTCTTATCTTTGTAACACCTAGTCGGGTTTGACTGAAAGCATAATGTAACATTATTGCAAAAACTGATACTTCAAAACAGTAAAAACAAAAATAAATGCTAAACGTTGACAAAAATTTGTTTGATAATGCAGCCACCTACTGGCTATTATTGTCACAACATGATTTTCAAGTCAAGTTATTGATGGTACCAGATGGTAGCAATCTGGCCCCATTACGTGACACATTCTCATTTTCTTCATGTTTTAACTTATAGAAGTGTAGGTTTTTAATGTTTTAGGTTACATACATTTGCTTATTCGCATAAGCAAATTAATGGTGAAATCAAGAAATGTATATTTAAATAAGATCTAAAAAGAATTGTGTTATTGTTTTTACTTCAGTGAAGAAGAAATGTTAGTTACCCCTGTACTTAAAGTAAAGTTAGCAGCCATTTTTACAGAATAGAAGAGTTAAATCTTGCTTATATGTTGTTTGTGACCTAAAACTAAGGTCTGTGAAATATGTCTTGCAAATTCAAGATTTTTATATTTTTTCAGCCACCTGCATTAATTATTTCCAGGCCAAAAAATGTCTTATAGAAAGCATAATGCTCATACAAATTCAACATGGTTCAGAGTTTCCTCAGGGTACAAATATTTCCATAATTGGCCCATAAGGTTGGAATATTTCTAAATGGGAGTGGTATTGGGGCCTCAGTTACACCCATAAAAAGATCAAGGAGACTAATAAATGCGTTTTGATCAAAACCATAAGCTTTGTAATTACCTATCATGAGATATTAATATATATTATTCTTTAGTATATTCTTTACATAATGACAGAATGTTTTTTAGGGTGAACTGTTCCTTTGACAAAGTCACGCATGTTATGTCATGATATTTAATGGCAATATTTCGGTGAGGAGTGGTTTCATTGTTCGGAGGAGTGGTTTCAACGAGTACACAATTATTACTAATGCACATAGTTCAAATCAAAGCATGAAAAACTGCAACATCAACAAACTTCCTTAATTCTGTCTGATTTAACATGTACTGACCCATTGTTAAATATAAGTTTTGCAGCCCTTGAAAGATTGAAGGCTGTATGCAGGGGTTTATGTACACTGGTGAATTGTTGAAATCTAAGAAATTTCGTTGTCTTTCGATTGTGCATCCATTGTTAAATTTATTTGTTATTTTCTTCCTCAAAACACTACTGTGGCGATGGAGCCATGGCCAAGCGGCATCTGGGCAGAGTGAGGCCATGGAGATGTGTGTTGAATGAGTTCCACCTGTGCTCCACACCTGTCTCGTGTTCCAGTGAGGATGGACGGGAGTATTTAAGGAGAGGAGACAGGTTCAGACGAGGAAAGAGAGACGCACGCAGTCGAGTTGGTGTGTGCATTCCATGTGTAAGGCTGAAAAGCCAACAGATTGTGTATTGTTGCTGAAAAGGTGGCAGTAGGCTGAAAACCAATGCTGTTGCTAGAGAACTCAAGAAAGTCAGAGACTGCCAACAGACCTCCAGCACCATATACTCCTCCTCTTTTTCCTGCAATAAGAGCATGCCATAATGCCTCACAGAGCCACCAATCTCAAGAACATCTCATGCACCCAAAGCCAAGTAAAAGACCACCTCATCCTATGTGCTGTTATTTGAATTAGATTTTACTTTTAAAAATCCATTGCTGCTATATCAGTTTGTTGTAGCTTCTTTTTTCTGGCTCATTGTAGGAGTTACATTCAGTCATACCAAGCAAGTCCCAAGAGTGTTTCTAGAAAAAGGGGTCAGCCAGTCTATTCTTGGACCACCTCCCATAGACACTTCTGCAAGAGACCTCAGTATTAAATTCATACCTGGTCGTTATCCTAATCCATGTGGATCACACATCAGTAGGGTAGCTGGTGTTCCTCTTTACCATGCCCTTACACTAACAGGGTTATAGTGAGTCTCAGTGGAAGACTTTTAATGGTATGTTGTTGCATTTCTCATTTCTTTTTTTGTCAGGAGTGTCCATAGCTGAACCTAGACAGAAAGAGGAAGAATGTTAAACATATAAGGGAAAAGTAATGGACTGAAAAGAAAATAAAGCAGAGATTCAGACATGAGAAAAGGGTGTGGGTACACATTGAACATTTTAAGAAATGCTACAACAGACAGTAAAATATTATCCAACTGTAAAATATGTTGTGAAATTTCATTTAAACTTTAGAAAAGCATCTGCAATACATACATTGCTTGTTCCTCCTTATCAGGGACTAAAAACCAAAGAATACCATCCCAACCGTGAAGCATGGGGGTGGCAGCATCATGTTGTGGGGGTGCTTTGCTGCAGGAGCGACTGGTGCACTTCACAGTTGTGAGGAAGGACATTTTTGTGGATGTATTGAAGCAACATCTCAAGACTTCAGCCATGAAGTTAAAGCTTGGTCTACAATTAAATGTCAGGAATTGTGGAAATTTATTTGGCTAAGGTGTGTAATCTTGACTTTAACCTATATGTATGGAATTGGAATAATGTTATTGTTTGCTGTTTCGGAAGGACATTGGTTCTTTAATTCACCAAAGTGGCATTCAACTGATCACAAAATATAATCAGGACATTACTGATGTAGCACCATCACTATTTGAAAAATGTAATTTTTGATCGAATCTGGACAGGCCCCATTTCCAGCAGCCATCACTCCAACACCTTATCCTTGAGTATTAATGCTAAATTGCTAATTTGGTTCTAGAAAATCACTTGCCATTATATCAAATACAGTGGGAAGCTATTTGGTTTGTTAAATTAATCTTAACATTGTCTTTGTGTTTGTTTTTGAGCTGCTACAATATGCAATAGACTGGCATGTCTTAAGGTCAATATTAGGTCAAAAATGGCAAATAAGAAACAGCTTTCTCTAAAAACTCGTCAATCGTTGTTTTGAGGAATAAAGGCTATACAATTCTTGAAATTGACAAAAAACTGAAGATTTCATATAAATGTGAACACTACAGTCTTCAAAGACAAAGGACAGCTGGCTCTAACAAGGACAGAAAGAGATGTGGAAGACCAGATGTACAACTAAACAAGAGGATAAGTACATCAGAGTCTCTAGTTTGAGAATAGACGCCTCACATGTCCTCCGCTGACACCTTCATTTAATTCTACCCGCTCAACACCAGTTTCATGTACAAAAGAGAAGACCAGGGGTGCAGGACTTATGGGAAGAATTGCAAAGAAAAAGCCACTTTTGAAACAGAAAAACAAAAAGAAAATGTTACAGTGGGCAAAGAAACACAGATAATTGGAAAAGAGTGTTATGGATCTTAACCCCATTGAGCTTTTGTGGGATCAGCTAGACTGTAAGGTGCGGGAGAAGTGCCCGACAAGACAGACACATCAATGGCAAGTGCTACAGGAAGTGTGGGTTGAAATGTCATTGGAGTATCTGGACAAACTGACAGCTGGAATGACAAGAAACTGCAAATCTGTCATTGCTGCATGTGGGGGATTTAAAAAAAAAAAAAAACATCTAATTGTAATAGTAATTTTTCAAGTTAAAAAATGTCCTGACTATACATTCAGTTGAATGTCATTTTGGTGAATAAAAGTACCAATGGCAATAGACCGTAGTGAACAGTCACTTCTGTGCTTGATCTCTACGCCTGCATTAGTACACGTGGCATGCAAACACATTTGTGTCCTACAGGGGGCGACAGATCAGACAGCGGGGCATTATGGGGCGGAGAAATGGCATTCTAGGGCACGCATACAGACGACAAGAAGGCAAAGCTAGTGCGAAACCTGTAACGTATCGTAGAGTGTCACAGATATAGACAAATATAGCATAAACTATCAAAGGCGTCTTGGCGATAGGTACCGTCGCTTTGTTTTGCTGTCATGGCTCAGAATGATTTGATGAGCAATGCGGAGGACGTGGCGGATCAGGTAAGAACAGAACAGAAGGCCCTGCTAGCCAACTGAAACAAAATCACGGAGAGTTCAGGGCATTTCTGTCATTTGAAAAACTACCCGATGTTGCTTTCTCAAAAGCAGAGTCCAGGAATGGTCCGTGTCTCTGTTTGGAGTTAGCGTCATGTTTGCATTGTTGCAAAAGAGTCTTATTGAACAACTAACTTCTAGTCTTGTGATTCGGATCAAGGAACTCGAACATTAGATCACAATATCAAGACATTTTAAACCCGTAAATAGCTCGAGGAATGGCTTAATTTGTCTTCGTTGTCAAATAGTTTTCGGTATCCTAATGATTATGCTATATTTCCCAAGGCTGCTTTCAAGTGGTGATAAGGACTGTGTGCATTCAAAGTGTGAGAATGGCATTTTTAAACTTTAGGAATGATTTGAATCACTGCATTTAATAAAATGATGCTTAAATTCAAATATGATTGTTGCTTTATTTTTTTAAGATAACTACTGTTAGTGTTGACCGTATGCAACAGGGAAATTACATCAGGCCATCATTGTAAAGTGGGTATGGGCATTATCCAGTCATTTTGAAGTCGAGTAATCGATTAATCGTAAATTAAAATGTAAATGCAAGTACGTACGTAAAGTGTATATTTTGTTTTATTTGTAGAAGTTACTAAGAACTGTTAAAAAAAGTTAATTAAACAAATTATGTTTTTGTAAAATAATTAAATGAATGTGCATGTGTAATAATTGTAAAAAAAAAATCTGTTGCACTTACCAGGGGCCGGTTGCACCAGCTATATGTATTATATTATATTATATGTATATATTGCATATATGTATACTGTATTGTATATGTATTTCTATATATTGTTATTTACAAATATACTATTGATCAAATTTACTTTTATTACGTATCATATTTTAATGGGGATGTAATTTATTGCTGCTGACAGTTACATGAGCAAACAAGGTTTGAACATCAACCGCAACAAGATCAAATTGAAGTGGTGTGACCAAATTAAGCACTGACTTAGTTACAAACTATCTAGTAGTTACTAAGCCCTTAGTGTGAACTTTACATCTCAACTTAAGTGAGAACTTATGGACAGCTGGTGCAAACCTACACTGGAGCTTACATAAAAGCTGTCACATTTCATAATTTCAGAAATCAATTTGTGGTATTCTAGTAGTGTTTTTAATAATCGACTAGCGGGAGCATGCATGAATGTCACATCCTTTGGATTTTCCTGGCAAAAGTGACCATCTCACTTCTCATCAAAATCAGTCTACAGGCTTTAATAGGCAACATAGGAAGTCCAGGAAGGGCTATTTTTTTTAAGTTGCATTACAAGCCGTTCACACATTAGCAAAAAAAAAAAAATTGTTACATATTGCACCTTTTAATAAGGGTTTGATGAATGTTTTGTGCTTGCATCGGATGCATTTGCCATATTGCTTTATTATAACCTAATCTTCAAGGATTTTAGCTTAGTCATTTAGTCCCTTGTCAGTGACATCTGTAATCATAATTCTTTATTATGCATAATAAATTCATACAATATTGCTTGATTCTGGAATTCTGTCTTGCTTTGCCATGTAACATGGTTTATCAAGACAAATCCATACTCCATATTCCTCAGCTGCTTGGAAACAAGGCCCTCCAGGCACACTGATTGCTAGAAACGTGTTGACAATCAAGCAGACATTGCCCCTGTGGTCTCTTCCCATTCATTCGGTCTTGCTTGTTACTTGTTGAATGCTGATTGGCTCACTTTTGACTGAGTGCTGATGTGGATTGTCTGGAGGCGGGGCTTAGCAGGGCCCTCTGTTGTGTTAATCACAGGCAGATGTAAGGAGTATCATTATGAAAGTCTGCCCTGCATTTATCAAAGTGTTCTAATTAAATGCAGACATAAGGTATTTTAGAAGTAGTAATCTAAATGATCAGACCAGCAAACAGTAAAATTTTGATCCAAATAGCTCAACTTGAAGTAGGATTAAATGGCAAATATAATCTCTCTGATTCATGAAATGAATACAAATGAAGCTTAAAAGTGACACCCTAAATAATATTGCATTAAACTAATGTTCAAGACTGTGGAATTACTAAACAGATATTTAAATTTGTTAGGGATAGTGAATAAATTGAAAATTCTCTCATCAGTTACTCACCATCGTGTCATCCCAGATGTTTATGACTTTCTTCTGCACAACACAAATTATGATATTTAGAAGTATATTTCAGCTCTGTTGGTCCATACAATGCAAGTAAAGGTGACTAAAACTTTGAATCTCCAAAAAGCACACAAATGTGGGTGAGAAACAGATAAAATTAAGTCTTTTTTTTTTTACTATAAATTCTCCTCCCTGCCCAGTAGGTGGCAATATACCAGAAGAATGTGGATCGTCAGAAACAAAGAAGAATGTTGACGTGAAAGTGGAGATTTATGGGGGGGAGATAACTTAAATATTGATCTGTTTCTCACCCAGATTTATGATAATACTTCTGAAGACATAGATGAAACCACTGTAGACATAAAGATTAACACGGCGGTAGCATATGGATGTGCATTTGACCTGTGCGCTGATATTGGCTGAAAATCTAGGGGAAAGTGAAACGGGTAATTGGAGCTCAGAGTTTGAACCTTGAACAACACCTGTTTGAGATGCTGCCTCAGCATTTGATTTATGTAATATGTAAGTGAATAACCAAAACATTTACACATTTGAGTACACATCAAGAGACAAAGCTATTTATTCCCGTTTCTTTTTGTTGGCTTAAAGTATCAGATCATTGAGGTCATTAGTGTAATGTGACACTGGGATCAAAGTATCTTTTCTAATTCCATAAATCTGGGCTAGACTCCAAAAATAAATGTAACTCCATTCACCTTTCATTTTAACATTGTTCTGTCTCAACCGGTTCCTGAATGCTGACTTGGACCTCAGATGTGGTCTCTAATTATAGTCTCAATGTTATTGCCTTAAAGGGATAGTGCACCCAAAAATTGAAATTGTCATAATTTACTTACCTGCATGCCGTTACAAACCTGTAATACTTTCTTTCTTGTATGGAACACAAAAGGATATATTAGGGAGAACGACAGCTTCAGTCACCATTCATTTTCATTGTGTGGACAAAAGATGCAATGAACGTGAGTGTTGACGAAGACTAACCTTTCCTTTTGTGTTCCACAGAAGAAATGAAGTCATATGGGTTTGTAATAGCATGAGGGCAGAATTGTCATTAAAAGAAATAGTTCACCCAAAAATGCCAATTCTGATTTTTTTAATGAAACTGACATTTTTTTAATGATAACTTCAGAATGGCATAATATTGCTAATGACGTTAATGAAGTTTTTCATGTTAAAATCTTTAAGACATAAGCAAAAATTCTCTTCTGATATGCAAAGTTACTTATCTTAGTTACAAGAGATCGCCGTTTCATATCTCTGCCCTTTTGTTCATCTCTAGTTCCTTAGGATGACGAAGCAATACCTGCCTCATATAGCGCGCCTCTGTCTGATCAGCACGTTTCTGGAGGATGGCATTCGGATGTGGTTCCAGTGGAGTGAGCAGAAAGAGTATATCGACACGACGTGGGGATGTGGGTTCTTCCTTGCCTCATTGTTTGTCTTAATCAACTTGTTAGGGCAGCTGGGTAAGCGTAATTCAGTTTATCCAATGGAAAAAATCTTGGTCCCAATTATAAAGGCTCCTGTAAATGTCTTAAGATTTCTGTTTAACAGATTGTTTTTTTTATTATCATATCTCTTAAACAGGTGGCTGTATACTGATCCTGAGCCGAAATTTTGTTCAGTATGCCTGCTTTGGATTATTCGGAATCATCGCCTTGCAGGTGTGCGCAGGATTATTAAAGGAATATTACAGGTTCAATACAAGTTAAGCTCAATCAGCAGCATTTGTGACAATGTTGATAACCACAAAATATTTATTGTCTGTCCCTCCCTTTCCTTTAAATAACAAAAGCAAAAATCGAGGTAACAACGAGGTACTTACAATGTAAGTGCATGTGTCCAATTATTGGAGGGTTTAAAGGCAGAAATGTGAAGCTTAAAATTTGATAAAAGCATTTACATTATTACTTCTGTTAAAACGTGTATTATTTGAGCGAAGTTCTTTAAATAGTCAATTTTATAGTTGTTTTAGGGTTTACACCATTACGTCGTTATAGCTAAGATGTAATATTGGAAATAACTTTACACAGATGAGGTGAAAGTGATTTTATCATGCTAAAATCATGTTAACTTGTATAAAGTTTATGTCTTGTGACTAGACAATTGAAACGGTATATTAACTTGGCCCCATTCATTTCCATTGTAAGTATCTCACTGTAACCCAGATTTTAATTTAATTTTATTTTATGAAAAAAGGGGGATGAATCAAAATAAATTTGTTTTGATCAACATTATGCCACTAATGCTGTTAATTGAGCTCAACTTGTATTGAACCCGGAATATTCCTTTTAAGTTCTTTTACTTTAACATAGAACCACCTTAGGGGCCGTTCACACCAAAAGTGTTCTTCCATAAAAAAAAAAATTATAATAATTGTGGCATTCATGAACAAGATGCTGACAAAAGCAGCATAACGCGAGGTGACGTTCACAGACGTCCATCTAGCGTATGTTTACAAAGAAAAACAATTCAAAATCAGCACCAATAGATGCAAAGCACGCTCCTCGTGAACGGCAACTAAGACTAATTTAGATGAAAGTGCTCTCATTATTTACACATCCTCATGTTATCCCAGGTGTGTATGACTTTCTTTCTTCACCAGAACACATTTGAAGTAACATATCTCTGCTTAGTAGGTCCTTAATATGCAAGTGAATGATGAGTTTTCTTTTGAAGCTCCAAATATCATAGACAGTCAGCATAAACGTCATCCATATGACTCCAGCTTGCTGGATCGCTTTACGATCAATTTTGGTGCGAAAAATGGCAATCTTTTTTTTAAGTCTAAATCATGCTTCCGTTCAGCAGTGGAAAGCACGTGTGACGTTATCGCATTGGCATTTGAAACATGAGAACTGACATGTGTGTCACTGCTGGAAGAGCAGCGCTGTTTACAAGTGAGGAGGAGGAACGCTGTACAGTAGCTTGGTTGGTTTTGGTTTTGATCTGTATTTATTCTGTTTCTTTATTCACAATTGTGCATTTATGTGCTCATCCTGGATGTCTCAACTGAGTGGAGAATGTGAGATTACCTCTGTATTATGGCAAACCCTCTCATGAGGTGTTGGGTTATAGTTAAAAAGTACTTTTTTAAATATTTTATCAAATATTTGTATCTATTTTGCACCTAATTGTTTGTATCGCTTTAGAAGACATTAATTTAACCTCTGGTGTTGTATGGATGACGTTTATGCTGACTGTCTGATTTTTGGATCTTCAAAAGAGAAATCTCCATCCACTTGCATTTTAAGGACCTACTGATATTTTTAAATACCCTAAAATGTGTTCTGGTGAAGAAAGTCATACACACCTGGGATAACATTAGGGTGATTTAAATGAGGTTTTTGGGTAAACAATCCCTTTAAAAACCATCTTTGAACAGAACTATAATTGTTAAACGGTTTAATTACAATCATGATCTTTATCTGTTCCAGACTGTTGCCTATAGCATTCTTTGGGACCCAAAGTTTTTGATGAGGTGAGCTTTTTGAAGGATAAGGAACATGCAACATAGCTTTTGCTTTAATTTCACCTGGATTGACTTCTCTACTCTCTCTGTCAGGAATTTGGCCCTGGGTGGAGGTCTGTTGCTGCTCCTTGCTGAGTCCCGCTCTGAGGGCAGGAGTATGTTTGCTGGAGTTCCCACTATGAGAGAGAGCTCACCTAAGCAGTACATGCAGCTCGGAGGCAGAGTCCTGTTGGTGCTCATGTTTATGACGCTGCTTCACTTTGACACAAGCTTCCTCTCGGTGAGCAAACATCCTCCGCTTGGTAAAAGGTTGAATGTCTGGGGTCATATTTCACTCAAATGAAATTTAAAGAGATGCTGTAGTGCATAAAGAAAAAGAAGCCTATTCTAGAACCATTGAGTTTATTTGCCTTGTGACGTTATTGTCAAGACTGATAATTATATTTCTGTTGTATTTTTTTGTAATTAGTAGTTGCAGCATTGATGAAGGTATTATCCTCATGGCTTAATCAAACTAATCAAGGCTTTCAAGTTAACATTGGAAGCTCCTCTAAAAAATAGCTACCTAAATGGCAGCAGAAATATGGCATTTAGAACATTACAACCATTTCTCAAGCACTTTTAAAAATAGGCTTGCATGCAGATCTATCGGCAACGTTTAGAATCAAGGTTTTTTTTTATTATTATTGATTTTCACATTTAAAACGGCCTTCACAAATGTGGAGACTCAGTTTAGCCTTTTCTGCATTTTTATTGGTTATACTCATAAACCCAGCTCTGTGCCATCTTAAGAGTTGGCAGAATGTTAAAAAATGCCTAAGGCTTACTCCTCATAATACAGAAGATATAGTGATTGCATTACTCAGGATGTTGTCTGGCTGTAATGCAGGATTTGTGTCAGTTGCTTAATGATGCCCTGATTGTGACGGTTACTTAAACCATGATCAGTTTATCCTAATACTGTAAATGTATGGTGTTTATTACAATGGGAATGCATTCAAACTGAACATGATGTATTTGGCATTTCAAACATGGTTGTTGTAAAAACAAGGGAGTTTGTCATCACTGATCTCATAAAATGTCAATGTAGAACTTTTATGGAATAGTTCAAGCCCATGTGACTTTCTTGCTTGCGTGGAACACAAAAAGGAAAAAATAATATCTTATAATAATATCTTTCTAATCTATTCTGTACAGTGGCAGCTTAAAAAGAAATTTTCATTAAAAGTAGTCTGCTCTCTGTGTGCCATATACCCAGTCTTCTGAATGCATACTGTCATGTGGTTTTGGAATGACACAAGGGTTAGTTAATGATGGCAGAGTTTTCATTTTTGGGTGCTACAGGTTTAGTTCACCAAAATTAATATCCATTCTCGTGATTTATTTACACATCTGGGATAGATTAAAGGTATGACTCCTCCTTCAGCAGAAACAAAGTTAAGTTTTTTATTAACAGATTTCCACTCAGTTTGGCCATACAATGCATGTAAATGGGTGCCATCAGGCTGCTGGCTATTTGACAGTCCAGAAGGCATATTTAGGCAGCATTCACACGACTCCAGTCGATCAAGTCTTCTATAGCAAATCAATAGGTTTTTGTAAAGACAATCTAAGCTGAAACCTGCTTATATTAAACTTCATTTCAGTTCTGCTGAAGAAGGAAAGTCATACACATCTGGAATGGCTGAAAGGCAAGGAAATCATCAGAAAATTAAAATCTTTGGGTGAACTAACCCTGTAATGGTGTGCCTTCTCCGTTGCAATAAGCCTTTTTTGCCACTAGAGGTCAGACGTGCACAAGACATTTTATCACAGAAATGTTTTGTTCCCTTTTCCTATATATTTGTGCATTAACCTCAAGTGTCATTGACTTATTTTTACTGTCACAAAGCTTATATCTGTGTTTATATCCATTTGGCTTAGATCTTGCAGAACATGGTGGGTACAGCTCTTATTGTCCTAGTGGCTGTCGGCTTTAAGACTAAGCTGGCTGCTCTCACCCTGGTCATCTGGCTGCTGGCAGTCAACGTGTACTTCAATGCTTTCTGGACCATACCAGCCTACAAACCCATGCACGACTTCCTCAAGTACGACTTCTTCCAGACCACATCTGTCATCGGAGGCCTTCTGCTGGTAGTAGCGCTAGGTCCAGGTGGAGTGTCTATGGATGAGAAAAAGAAAGAGTGGTGAGACTGGACTGAACTCAAACGGCTCACTCGTTCACTCTGTAGTTTGCCCTTTGAAAATAGTATTTCTGTGCAGTTATCACACAAAGCAGGTACACTACTTAGGGAGGACTGAGCTGAATTGAGACGTGACCTCATAAAGATCCCAGGACCAACAGAATGACCCACTCTCCACATCTCCACATGCACTGTCTTTGTTTTCATCTTGCCTGCATATTGAATTATTTCTGCCAAGCACTTTTAGACATTAGTTTATCATATTTATTTTCTAAGTATTGGGTCAGATTCTGTTATTTGAACCCCCCCCTAAATCTGTGTTATCCATGTTATACCCGGTTAACTGCCATAATTGAAGGAATAACAAATTGTTCTCCATTGCCCTGTCATTTTGCCTTTTTTTTTTTATCTGTGTGCCAATTGCAGTCAGCTTACCAAAGACACATCCATTTTCTTGTCATTCTTTATAGTAATAGGTATGCCTTCAAATTCAGGTTACCTATTAGTTCATCAAGATGACAATTTAAAGTAAATTTACACGAAAGTAGATGTCATTGAAATTTGTGTTTCTATATCAGCAAAGTTGTGCATTGTCAAATTTGCTGTCACTGGGCTTGTTTTAAAGGATTATTTCACCCAAAAATGAAAATTCTCTCATCACTTACCCTCATGCCGTCCCAGATGTGTTTGACTTTTTTTCTATAGCAGCACACAGATGAAGATTTTTAGATGAATATCTCAACTCTCTATGTCCATACAATGCAAGTGAATGGGTGCCAACCTTTTGAAGCCCCACAAAGTACATATAGCCATCATAAAATGAATCCATATGATTCCAGTGGTCTAATTAATGTCCTCTGAAGCAAAACGCTGGGTGTGTATGAAATAGATCAATATTTAAAACGTATCAAAAAATTTTATGAAGGTCGATGTCAAGCGTGTTGGCAAGTTCATGCGAAAACTGCCGCGTGAAATATGGAAAAAATAAACGGAAGTGCCATGTTGTTTACAACAGACAATCATATAGAATCATACATGGATGCCTCATCAGGCTGGTTTGAATACGTCAACTGCACGCCATCTTGAAACAGTGAACAAGGAGAGCTGTTTGAATCAGTTTAAATGCAAATGAGTGAGTGGAGGAGATGCCTCAGGCCGAGCTCCTTACTGCATTAACTGCTTTTGTGTAGCAGCAGTATCGCAGTCCATATAAACAGCTTCTAATAAGGGATCTGTGTATGAATATCTATGAAGAGGTCATTCATGTGCTTGCATTACGTTGAACGAGAGACATTTTGAACTCCACCTTCGTCATTGTAAAAAACAAGCTGCCTGAAAGCAAACATTTTTAGTAAAAAAAATAAGTTTTAAAAATGAATTATTTCATATACACCCAGTGTTTCATTTCAGAGGACATTAATTAGACCACTGGAATCATATGGATTATTTTTATGATGGCTATGTGTACTTTTTGGAGCTTCAAAAAGTTGACACCCATTCACTTGCTTTGTAAGGACCTACAGAGATGAGATATTCTTTTAAAAATCATAATTTGTGTTCGGCAGAAGAAAGTCATTCGCATCAGGGATGGCATGAGGGTGATTAAATTATGAGCTTTTTTTTTTTTTTTTTTTTTTCATTTTTGGGTGAACTATTCCTTTAAACTGACATTTGTTGATGTATTGAAATTTGCTACACAACTGTTATTTTATTTGACTCAATGGGCAAGTCCCTGGTCTTTCCCTGTCAACAGGCCAAACAAGTCACAAAATAATCCAAATCTTGGTGAACATAAAGAAAACAGAAATCTCTTCATGCATATTCTCTACCATTTAAAAAAAAATGTGGATCATAAAGATGAAAAAGTGAAATGTCCTTGAAGTTTATTTAAAAAAAAAAAAAATGCATTCCTTAAATATTTGTTGGCTTCTCATGTCAGTGTAAGGAGTTATTCGTTTCATGTTCGCTGTCTGTTGTCAGGTCACTTTGAAGTTTACAAAAGGTGAATTACAGTATTTCTCAAAACAAGCAAGAGAGTGAGATGAGAAAAATGAAACCCTGTGGTTTGTCAAACTCTTTGTACAAAAAGAAATAACAGAGAAATGCTGGTTTTCTAAATGTTTTAAATATTTGTTTTGACATATAAAGGGAAAAGAAAAAAATATATCAGTTGTTTAGTATTCTTTTTATCTTCACAGCAAAAAAGTAAATAAAAACTTAAGCATAAATAACAATAAAATGTAAGTGTTATTCTAAAAAAGCAAAACCCTTCTGGTCTGCATGAAAATATACATGGAACAGACATTTTGTCCAATGAGCGTAAATAAGTACTGCTTGTTGAGTTCATACTTGAAGTGCTTGGTCATGATATGGTTCAAACTCTGTCACCTTCATAACAATCAGGTGGAACAGTGTGGCCTTCCAGAGGCGTGCAGGAGATACATTAAAAAGGCAACTTTATAAGTATAACAGGTATTCAAGCAGCAGGATACTAGGCTGTGTGGATAGCAGATGACATAAATGTTTCTGCGCAGCTGCAACAGCGAGTAACCGCCATAGACCTCATTTATGTGCTGCTGCTGCAAGCCTACAGGACAACAACCCTTAGGTGATTATTATTAATGCTTTAATAATATTAAATATTTTACTATTATTTTATTCGTCTTGGTTTTCCGTGTGATACTTCCTTACAGTCGAGGAAATGATGTGAAATCAGGTTCAGGTTTTATTATTTGTCACTACCATGTCGCGGTTGTGATAACTTCATATAGCCACTACTGTCATGAGAAAAAATATAAATAATAATACATGACCGATCAAATGAGATATTCTGAAAGTATCTTGCACCGTTTAAATTATTTCCCATTAAATTTGATAATAGAGTTGCAATAATGATTGGCTTGTGGTGCTTATACGTTACTTTGTTTGTAAAGTTTGGTTGCCAAGATAAATTTCCATAGCAATTTTTGGTTTATTTGAAAACTGATTGTCCATCGACATCGATTGCAGCCCTCCGTTTGAGCAGTAGATGACGCTCCAGGTGTTTCTAATGGTTTATATCAGGACCACCGCTGACCTTAAATGCGATGTTAAGTCTCATCAAGGCGTAATCAAAGATTCAATTTTACCCTGCCCTGTCTTCAAATAAGGTACTGCTGTTCTTTTGTAATACAGTGCTGTGAAAAAGTATTTGCTTGATTTCTTCAAACAAAATCTAACATAAAACAAAGGCAATCTGAGTAAACACAAAATACAGTTTTTAAAGAAAAATAGTATTTATTGAAGCAAAAAGTTATCCAATACCAACTGGGCTTGTGTGAAAAGTATTTGCCCTCAATTACTAAATAATGGGGTTTAGTTGGATTAGACACAGCCAGGCCAGGTAAAAATGCCAGCCCTGTTCAATAAATCAACACCTAAATTGAACTTTTTCAGTAGTATGAAGTTGGCTAAAAGGTCTCTCCCAGTAGCACAATATGCCAGGGTTGAAAGAAATTCCAGAAATGATGATGATGATGAGGAAAAAGGTGAGTGAAATACATCATGTGAAGGGTAACAAAGCTATTTCAAAGGTTCTGGGACTCCAAAGAACCACAGTGAGAGCCATTATCTCCAAATGGAGAAAACTTTGCACAGTAGTGAACCTTCCCAGAAGTGTTCGCCTTTCCAATATTCCTCCAAGAATACAGCGATGACTCATCCAGGAAGTCACAAAAAAGCCTAGGACAACATCCAAGGAAATGCAGGCCTCTCTTGCATCAATAAAGGTTCATGACTCCACTATCAGAAAGACACTGGCCAAAAATGCCATCCATGGAAGTGAGGTGAGGCGAAATCCACTGCTAACACAGAAGAACATTCAGGCTCGTCTGAATTTGCCAAAACACACCTTGATGATCCTAAATCCTTTTGGGAGAATATTCTGTGGACTGATGAGTCGAAAGTGGAACTGTTTGGAAGACAGGGGTCCTGTTACATCTGACATAAAAACATCATAACTACGGTCAAATATGGTGGTTGTTATGGGGATGCTTTGCTGCTCCATGGCCACTGTGACTTGCAATAATTGAGGGAAACATGATTTCTGCTCTCTACCAGAAAATCTTAAAGGAGAACTTCCAGTCATCAGTCTGTGAATTGAAGTTCAAGCTCAATTGGATTATGCAGCAAGACAATGGACAAAAAGCATAGGAGTAAGTCCACCTCTGAATGGCTCAAATGAAGCAAAATTAAAGTTTCAAATAATGGCTCAGTCAAAGTCCTGACTTGAGCACGATTGAGATGCTGTGGCAGGACCTTAAATGGGCAGTTCATGCTCGAAAATCCACCAATGTGGTAAACTAAAACTGTTCTGCAAAGAAGGTGTTGTTTGCTACTTTTGTGTTCCTATGTGGATCACTGAGATGTTTGTTTAAGAGCATTTTATTTGGAAAGCTTCATTATCTAACATCTGCTAAATATCATAAAAAGATCACATTTGCAAACATTCAAACTCATAAACATCTCAAAAACATTTGCTGAATGTCTAAGACAATGTCGGAGACAAAGGCATAGCCAGGAAATTACTTTTGTTGTCCTCATCAAAAATGGATGGGCCAAGTTTTCATCCATACATTATTGTATTATCATAGAAGCGGCACATTCAAACGATTCTTCACACTTCAGAATTCATGATTTTTTTTTTTACTATTTAAAAATATATATTTGAAGTCAAAAATTCTGAATTTGGTGTGGTCCATCCCACACCAACCCTGGCTATGCCACTGCTCGAAGATGTACGTGTGCTACCTGGAATGGTATATAAATGGTACTCCAAGGTTAATCAAGGAATACCATAGTGGAAAACCAAATTATTATGTTTACATCTGGAAGAGGTATTTTTTTAGTTTGTTTGCTCATCTGCAATTCGTCAATAAGATGTTTCCTCTCGGCTGTCAATAAGAAATCTTGGAGACGTTTATGTTTTTAAGATATTTATCAGATGTAATCAAAATGCAATGGTTTTCAGATGAAATGCTCATAAACCAACATCTCGGATATGTTTGTGTGCTATCTGGGAGTGAGTTGGAATGTATGACATTTCAGTTTACAAAAGCAGTTGTCTTTAATATATATACACTTTTATTGTAAGAAATTTCACAAAGGATTGCTTTTTTTAATGTTTGCAGACGTTAGCCCTGTTTCATGTTTGATACTGAGACGGGGTCATCTAGCAACTGCTGTTTATCTTTTTGTTTTCTTCCTCTTTGTGCCCACCCTCACTTTCTCAGCCTTCAGCCAAGCATGCAGCAATTGCCCTGTCAAGAAAGCATTATTTGTACACAAATACGGCCTGCTTTCTTGGCTACAGTAGCACATGTTTGAAGAGTTCAGATACAGGTCATTGGAGATACCTCAGTGCTTTGTTTTACCATATACACCCAATTCACAATTAAAGGAGGGTTTTTTTTCACCCCAAAAGGAAAATTCTGTTGTCATTTACTCCCCATCATGTTGCTTAAAACCCATATGAGTTTCTGTCTTCTGTGGAAGATATAATGAAAGTGAATGGTGGCAGAGAATGCCATTCCCTAATATTCTCCCTAACATCACCTTGTGTGTTTCCACAGTTGAAAGAAAGTAATTTGCGTGTTGAACAACATAAAGTGAGAAACTGACAATGGAATTTCCATTTTTAGGTGAACTATCCTTTAACTTCTAGTTCCTCATCCTTCTCGTTAAAGGTGTAGAGATACTGATCGAAGAAAGTTCCAGTATTCCTGTTTTTCATATTGAAGGTTTTGGTTCCTCAAGGAAATGTGGAACAATTAAAGAAGAATGTGGCACTTTAAGAGAGTCAACCCCAGGCCACACTTTGAGTTTGTCTCCGTTGGGGTCACACTTTTGAAGGAAGAGGGTGACGAGGTCAGCCTTCAAGTGCCATCAAAAAGATGTTCTTCCTTGCTTCAGTCTCTTTACATCCACGGAAAGTGCCAGGAACACACAGACAATGATTTGTCACCAGAAATGGCCCTGATAATTTCCAATTTCATGGGAGCCAGAGAAGAGGCCAGGATGGTCAGCCACAGCTGGAAGTGTGTGTGTCCACTGAGGGCCAGGCCATTGTTGGAGGCCTAGCCGCAGGCCACTGTGTGTGGGGGACACTTTTACTCTGACAGCCAAATGTCACCATTAACCATACGCTGCAAAATCGAAGGCATTCATGAGCGACGCTCCTCATAAGCAATAAAGGGGTCATCGGTGGGGGTGACTCAAGTTCAGCAAGTCAAGTTGTGCCCATATTCAATGGTGTCATGCTTGCGCTACTCTTTGATGTGACGTGTGTGGAAATGTGGGTTCTTTCTCACACTTGTTAGTGCTGTCAATCATCTGATAGATTCTTTGGTTAAACAGTTGTCTGTTCTCAATGCTGGCACTGTGAAATCAATGATATTGTTGACAGATCGTCAGATAATTTAATCAAGAGTTGGCATCTCCAGCAGAGTTGGTTTGTGATTGCTATCTGGTTGGTTCAGAGCGCTTATTCTTTTTTCTCCTCATCTTAGGCCGTGAAATATTTGCAGTACACCTCCAGCTAGTTCGGGTCCTGGATGCTGATTGGTCAGTACAGCATTTTTGTGCTAACATATGACAGAAAACACTTGTTCATGTATTGTGTATATCACTGCACAGCACCTAAAGAGGCCAGCTATTAACTTTATCACTAGGTTAGAAATGACTATTTTCCTATTTCCTAATTACTATTTTACTTTACTATTTAACTATAAAACTGCAGTATGAATCAAAATGAAAATGTCACAAATTGAACTATGGGAATTATGTAATGATTAAAAAAAAATCGAAATTATCTTATACTTCAGCTTTTTCTGTGTAGTCACACTTTGCATGGATTAGAGATCTGCAGACTCTGGTCATTCTCTCAACCAACTTCATGACATATCTCTTCATGACATATCTCTTCATGACATATCTCTTCATGACATATCTCTTCACCTGGGATGCTTTTTCAACAGTATTGGCTGCTTGACCTTCACTATTCAGTCCAACTCATCCATTTAAACTTATTATAGTTTTGTAAAGAAATTCATACGAAGGCAGAAATCTATTTATTTACAAAACTAATTTTAAGCAATTAAGCAAACCTTTAGATCAAAGATTTTTGAGATTATGATAAACATAAATTCAGTCGAGTGTGTTCAGACTTTTAACTGGTATTGTACATTCTTGTGGAAGGATTGCACTTAATTAAGGTTTTAATGACATATGTGTTATATGATAAGGTTATGCTATTTTGTGAAATATAGTCAATGCTGAAGGGGTTGCAATCCTCACAATATAACACAGCCTCTCATGAACCGTTAAAAAATGTTCATAACTTCAACAGAAATAATATAAAAATGCAACAGTAAAATACTGTTTAATGGTTACCTTACAATGTATGGTAAATGTATATTTTATTTAGCAAGACAATACATGCAATTTTACAGTAAAATATTGTAATAACATTTTTTTAAGTAAAAAGCATTATTTACCTGTTAACGGTGAAATGTATATTATATACTATATATGTACTTTTACGGTAAACTATTATGAAAATTATGATGAAATTCATAATTGTACGTTTCCAGAATTTCCTGCGTGACCTGTCACATTTGATAATATTTTAATGCAATACTTATATTTCTTATTATTTTGAGATCAGTTATGTATACTGGAATGCTTTATCTTACATTTGATTGTTTGATGTTTATTGGATTATTTTAGTGTCACATGTGTTACCTTGCTGGTGTTTGTTGGTTGTGTGAATGACACTGTGCACTCTATTCATATTTATTGGCCATTGGTCCTGAAAGGGCCACTCTTGATGAAATGTAAGTAATCATATGGCCTTTTGCTCTACAGCCTTATACAATTTAATAATAAATACAGCATGATAGTGAAAAACATGTATGCACCAAAATTACATCCCATAATGCCTGAAACATGGCCGCTTTATTCTTAAATCGAATTTCTGGCCTCTACAACCTGCCAGATATTTTAGCGTTAACTAAAGTTGTGCTCAATCATTTATTCAGTTGTGAAGAAGTATGTCTTACTTTGACACCTACTGATCTGGAAGCAGCATCGATTAAAACAGTTTGCATTTACCAATGCTATTGTAGAAATTCACTGCACAATAAACCAGGATGCATTTAATCTATGAATATCAAAAAAGTGTGCAATATCAAGATGTTTACTGAGATTAAGCAAGTAGTATATGGCTGGTCATGTGAGCTGCCCCATGAGGGTGCCCCCACCCATGTAGAATAAAGAGCTTTTATAATGTTACTGATATGACAGAACTCTTCATCTCACACGAGTGGTTATGAGTTTATACATGTGTGTCAAAATCACAAGTAATACTGTAAATTAGAAAAAAATTATCTTTAAACAGGATGATTCAGACCCACTAATAATTGCAGTCACTTTTTTTACTTTTGGTGTCAGACTTTGATTATCATATAGATCCACTGCCTAGTCCATCACCGTTCCAGCACACACCACACGCAGGTGAACTATTCATTGGGTGCTGTGCGATCTGTCAGCATCAGACACTCCCTGCTCGACACACTTCCTTCAGCCCTTTATCCCTGACATGAAATGTAACATTTGCTCTTATTGTCAGTGTTGGATAAACACAAGAGTCTCTTTGATCATAACAAGGGCAACCTGTTGATGTTGTGGTGGAGGAGAGGAAAGAGAAGGAGGGGTGGGTGCTAGGGAAGAATTGCCTTGCAGTGCTACACAGGAAGTGTGACCGATCTACCGGTGATTTCTATTGTCTCTGTGGTTTGATTGACATGATGCCAGAGGGACTGTGTCCTAAGATTTCTCCATAGTTCATGGGTTAAATCAAGACAATTTTGATTTAACCCAAAACTTAAAAATGGATGAATGTCATCGCATCGACATCAAAATATCAAGTGGCATCTGCATATTCTTGACCTTTTCTGAGAAATAACTTTTTTATTTTTTTTTTGCCATTTTTCAATTACTTTTAACCAGCTGGCCCAAGGTGATTTTTAGTGGAAAACAATTACACCCTCAGCCACATCCACACTAACACCTTTTTGTTTAAAATGCCTTGTTTTTCTATGTTACTGTCCGCGTTCTCAATAACTGCATACTATGGGGAAACAATCACTTTAGGAAACTGAAAGCTGAGATTTCAATCGAAAATGGATTAATGTGGACGTGCCCCCAGGTGCCCTAGTAGAGTAACCAAAGGTGTAGATCATCACATTAACTATCCAAATACTTTTTGTCATTTTTAGCAGGATATGTTTTGAAACATTCAAGTGCCCCACCAAAAATCTCTTCCTAGTCCTGTAAATTAAACAAATGTCATTTTTGTGAAATGTTTTGCTTGTTCAAAGTGTGCTTGTGCTAACTTTATTTTTATTTTTTTAATCCACTTGGTTTAATATCCTGTTATGTCATAAAATGATTTTTAAACATTTACATTTATATGCATTTTATACATTTACATTCAGTAGTGTGACAAAAGTGTCTGAAAAACATTTTGGGGCCACTGCACCTTGAAAATAAATATTTATTGTTAAATTAAATTTGTACTGAGAGTGTGTGAGAGTCGTGATTGTAAAGTAAGCAACAGTTTCCATCTTTACAGTCCATCAGTTTATTCAGCTAACTATCCTTTTCTCCGTCATTCCGTTCTCTCTTTCTCCCTGTCTCCCAATCTCTCTCTGGCTAACTTTTCTTTCCATTCTCTCCCTCGTTCCCCTGCCACCGGTTTCTTTTCTCTGGCCTCTTAGGGAATCAATTGAAGGGTAATGAGGCAGCTAATGCGCAGAAAAATAGAAATTTACTTGCTTTAAGTTCATGCTGCAGACCCCTCTGAAAGAGAGCATTCAACTGCCCGTCGGTCCACAATAAGACGCGATTGAATAAAGCCTGCAAGCAGGTTCTTAGCGGCTACATGATGGTTCAGTTCACGGCCCATTTGCCTCCAATGCTCTCCTATCTCTCCCCCACATATTTTTATCTTTTCCTCTCTCGCTGAATGACATCTTTTTGCCCAGACCCCCCTGCTGGAGGAGGTTTAAATGAAATGCATTGATACGGGCACAAGAAGCAATTTGTCTCTTGAACTGTTTCAAGGATTTAAAGTGAGTCAGAGAGAAAGTGAGAGAGAGATTGAGAAGGCTGTCTGTGATGGAGCCATCTGAGAGAGAACTTGCTCTGTGGCACTGCCATGTCCGACGACAGGATGCATTGAGTTTTGACATAAAGTGGTGGGTGCAAGTGCTTGTGAAGAACATCTTCTCTTCAATATTAGTAGAGTCTGCTCTTGTGTATTATGCCAAAAACATTCCATAACTGCTCCAGGGACAAGTATCTTCAAGCAGAAAATTACTTTTACTTTTTTTGATTTTAACGCTTACCCTCTTGCTGAATACAGTTGGAAATAGCATCAATCGCTCACTCTCCTCTTTGATGAAATTCCAACAATGGCTTTACTTAAGGACAGAAATACATTTTCTTCCCGTGACTGTAACATGTTCTCATCAGATCAAGTACTGTATGTGTGACCTCACAAACTAAGTGGCACAAAGCAGCATTTAACCTCAATGGAGCGTCTCTGTCTACATGTCACACGGTCTTTCGCTCTCGTTTACTCTTTCTCACCCCAAGTCTCTCTCTCTATCTGTCTCTCTCTCTCTCTCTATCTTTTCTCTTCTCACACCACCTGCTGTGAATGTTTGTTCAGATAGTCTGAAACCATCAAAACAAGAAAATATCATTGCTTGCCTTTTTTCTATTCTTGCAGCCCCTATTCCATTTTCTGTGACTATTTGTCTCTCTGATCATTTTTCCCTCCACTCCAATCCCTCTACTTACACCCCAGCACAGGACTCGCATCAGCATTTATGCAGTGGGGCCCACAAGTCTGAGACCACATAAGAATGTGGTATTCAAAGTCTGAGCTGTCTGATCAGAAAATATAATACATTTTATTACATATTATTGCAATTAGTGGTGTTTCTGTGCTATTACTAGGGCACTAATTACGTAAATAAGCAAATGTTTGGCAATGACAGTGTTAACTAATTTATACAAAAGGTCAGATTTTCCTTTTTCCATGCAAGATATACTTACTGTAGTAACATTATTAAATAATGCTGGATAACATGATCATCAGGTTTTGCACAAACTTGTGTAGTCCATGCCAGATCAAGTGCATGATGTCATTAAAGTGAAGAGGAACTTACACTCTAACACTATGGTCCTAAAAGTGCCTGACGTGGTCTTCTGCTGTTGTAGCCTTAGGTCGTATGTACCTCAAGTTTCGATGTGTTGTACAATCTGAGATGATGTTTTGCTCACTACAGTTGTACAGAGTGGTTATCTGAGTAACCGTAGCCTTACTGTCAGCTCCAACCAGGCCATTCTCCGTTGAGCTCTCTTATCAACAAGGCATTTCCATTCACAGAACTGCTCCTCGCTAGTTGTTTTTTATTTAGTCAACTCTAGAGACTGTTGTACGTTAAAATACTAGGAGATCAGCAGTTACAGAAATTCTCAAATTTACCCGTCTGGTACCAACATTCATGCCACGGTCCAAATCACTGAGATTTTTTTTCCCCATTCTGATGGTTGATGTGAACATTAACTGAAGATAAATATCCGTATCTGCATAATTTTATGCTCACACACGGTTGGCTGATAATGTAATCACATGAAAAAGTAGGTGTACAGGTGTGTAAAGTCCTCTGTGAGTGTACCAAATACTAAGAAATTCTGAAAGTCATGTTCAGTTTTCAATTCAACTTTTCACTCAAACTGTTTGTGCTAGAAAAAGTAATTGGGACTTATTTTGTTAGTAGTAGTCTCTGAAATTTGGACCCCACTGCATATATTACAGTTCCTAAAAGCTGTCTTTAGAACCCATTTAATTTCATCTGAAGTTTGAAGGTTTTCCATTTGGTAACAGAATAGAAAACAAATGAAACACTTCTAATGAAACCATTTCACAATAAGTAGAAAAACTCATTAATGCATATAGATACAAATTGAAAGAATTGCAAAGTATTAAAACACAGCTAGGTTTTTAATGTAAATGTAAAATAGCATTCAATAATGAAACCTAGGAAGAGATGTACTTTATATACTTTGAAAAGCTAATCACTAATTCATCACAAATGATGAATCTTTGTTTCTCACTTTCTACTCTTAACCTCAACATGCATCACAGCCATAATCAGCAAATGAAACCAATTTGAATAGACTTTAGAACTACCATTGAACCACAAACACTCTTTTTAAATGGTTAAGCCTTTCCCTCGGCCTCCTCCTTTCTTGGAAAGACCATGAATTTCTCATGCTGCAAAGAAAGGACACATGGCTGTAATAATTCTTCATTGCTGCATCTGCAGCGGCATTGTGCGCACGTTCTGAAAACAAGAAAAAAGAGAGATCCCGGCAATCCGTATTGATAGACTGCACGACAGATTGCATGTAGCGAGACTACGCCTGGCACATTCACAGCACCACTTCATTTATTTGAAGTTTTAATCTAATTATTAGCTATTTTGGGGGATAATAAGCTTTGTGGCTGTAATAGGCGAATTGTATGCCTGAGCTCTTGTGCCGCTGAGAGCGGCGGTACAGAGGCCAATCCTCAGGGGGGTTAGGGTGCTGACAAAAGCACTTGTCCAAAAATATTTTGTCAAGTCTTTTACGCGCCATTCTAACAGGGCTTACATTGGACGCCTGAAAGAGGATGAGAAAGCCTTTAAGGCTTGATTGGCAACTGCAAACACACTAAATGCTAATGAAGTCCAGATGGATTGAAGATTAGCACCATAGTGTTTTCTGCTCTCTTTCTCCATGTCCACAAAAGTTTCTCTCCGTCTCCACAAATCCCCCCCCCCCCCACATCACCTCTGCCACCCCTGTTCCCACTCCTAAGCCCTTTTATTGCTCATTTCTTACTATTAATAACCCGGTCATTGGAGCCCCCCTTTTCAGGCAGAGAGGCGGACAGTAATTAATTCATGGGATCCGGCCCCTTGATCTGGCCAGAGGAGGGGCCTTTGTGATGGGACAGAGACTTGGGGCGGAGTGTGTGCAGGTGGGGGAACAGTCCCGCATCCGTATCCTAACTGAAGTTCACCGTGTGACCGTACCTTCCTCATAGTACTTTGAATCCTGGATATGGGTAGTTGACGCAAAACATGCCAATGATCTTTTCTTTTTTTTTTTTTTAAATCAACATTAGGATTTTAGGTGAAAATTTGTAGAATGTATATTTTAGGTCCTGTAACTGGCCACCATTTATTTGACATTTTTCATTATTTTTGCAATCACCAGGTCATTTTAATGGTCCTGTGGTGTAACTAATTAATTTTTTAAAGTACAATTATCCCATGTAGTCTTTCCAGTAATATGATATCATAACATTCTAAAATAATTAGCAAAATGCTGGTCAAAGTAGATTTAGATGTAGTTTAGTGTGTTACGCTGCAAGATATGTCAGTTTCCCAAATGTATTATGTCAGCTACCATATATAAATAAACTAGATTCAATTATAGTTATTTATTAGATTGCTTCTACTTTTATATATCTCTTGCACACTTGGATCACACATACACAGATGCACACGGCCTCTCTCTACCTCCTCTCTGGACCCTGCTGCTGTATAGAGCTGGTGGGACAGAAGGTGCAGTGGCACATGACAAAAGCAAGGCATGAAATTCAATTAGGAAAGGGTCTGCTCAAGATTTCACAGCCTTCACTGAAGAGAATAGCTTTTGATATATTGGTACTCCTATTTACAGCCCATCTAGACATTGCTCTCATTAGTAAGCACCCCACCTCCGGCCCTCCCTTTGCCTTTCTCTGCTCGCTCTCCCTCTCTCTTTATCTCTCTCATCATTTTCTCTTTCTCCCTCTATTAGAAATCTGTCTATGCTAGTTACACAAAAAAATATAATTCTCAAAAATATCTAGAATCATCGTCCCACAAAGTTTATGCTAACGTTATTATTATTAAAATGCACTTTAAAGTGCACATTTACAAGCATTTCAACATTGAAATGTACCTCTTTCAATCTTGTCAAGTTAATTCTAGCTCATGAAAAAGCAGAGTTTTTAGGGTTGAATTGAGATCAAATACAGGAAAATTGTTATCCTTGTGTCAAAGGGGGCACAATTTTCCTGAATTCACCCTATAAGGACAGTATCGTTGACAAGGTCCTGGATCCCAGTAATTGTTCCACTAATGATACATTAGCCACGAATTCTAAAAGCACAAGCTGTCGGCCATTCATTCATTCATATATTTATAATATTGGACAGGTATTTTCTTTGGTTTACATGGCACATGCTAAATGTCTACATTTATGACGTCAGCTGCCCTGGCCTTTTCAAAGTATTTTCTTCATTCAGCCTCCACCATATATTGAGCTGCAGCCTCAATATAGCCGCAAACTACTTTCCAGTTATCTGTTTGTCTTCTATTCTCTGTTTTCTCTCTGTGTGTGAACACAGTCATCGTATCTTGACCAAAAAAGTTTAGATGGTCTTGGGTGAACGTTTTTATGTTCTATTCTATATTTTAAAAGTCACTATACTTTTCTACAGTATAACGTGTAATATACTGAATAAAGTATGGGCCATTCAAAAATAATGTTGTCTTAAGCCATCTTTACACTGCCAAGGTGGCACAGAAGCTGCATTTAAACAGGTATTTAGAGGCATTTACACAGACTGTTTAATGCTGCTAAGAGCAGGCATAAATGCATTTACACAGAGATTACAATTGCATAATAATATGAGATTAATGTTTTAAATATACAATTTTGAATATAGAAATATGAAATTAATGAAAATATGAAATTATACCTTCAATATGAAACTAAATAATTAAATATAAGCTCTATCGTGACAAAAAAAACTATTTTAAGACTGCTCTGAGTTGGGTTAGAGCAGACTTAATTTAGACTGACTTTTATGCTGCATCAGGATTAACTCATTGTAAAGATGACTTCAGATGATAAAAATTTGAAATATTTTTTTAAAAAAATCAAGTTTTTAAACAAACAAATGTAATCGTTGTGGCCATGTTGGATGTTGGGGGGGGGGTATAATTATTTACAAATAAAAAATACTTTTAATAATTAAAAAAATGTCAAATGGTGTAACCATCAAGTAAAGGATGTTCAAGACTAAATCATTAATTTCAAAACGTTTTCAAGCATATTTCTCAATGTAAAAAATAAATAAATAAATAAATCTTTACACATATCATGAATTTTTGAGTTTTATTGAGTTTTTGGCCATATTACTATGTTTTCTTTGGGGTATTCCATTTGCCCTGAACAAAACGTGCCTTTTCATAAAAATGTTCGAATGCTATAAATTATTTTACAAACATTTATGAAACCAACATGCTCACAAAGATCACATTTCTATTTTTTTTTAAGAAATTCCATATTTTTATCACCTCGAACAAAATGATTTGCCAATGACCCATATATATTTACTTATATTATTAAATATGGTATATAAATACATCCGCCTTCAGTATCTGTAGTTTCCTTGCATTCCACAAACATTGTACAGAATCATCCATTCGTGATTTGTAATATCCCAGATTGTGCATTAAAATTATTGGTGCTTGATGGTGAACCGTTTTGAAGACGGTGATGTAGAGACAGAGGTTAGAAGTGAGAGTGAGTGTGTAGCAGGCCTAGTTAGTGCTGACAAATGAGCCTCCCTTACGAAAGCATCGTGAAGTTATGATACCCACCCCACTCCTTTTGTTGTCCTGGGCCCATTGGGTAACTGATGACTGGTAAGTAATTAGTGCAGGCTTGAATGTTGACAGGTACGGGCAGCTGTCCTTTGTATGGAAGTTAGTGTGTGGTGTGTGTGGATGGTAAAGAGAGAGAGTTAGTATACATATGTGTGTGAGGGAGGGGCCCATAAAGGGCGGAGGGCAGTCTGAGCCCATCTGTTTGAGTGAACCCCCCACAGCTGTGGCTGTGCAGGAGAACCCAGAAAAGGGTCCGTGGGGATCCACCTCACATGCAGAAAGCGACATGTAATTGTTGCAAATTGTAATAGAAATTGAATGGATGAGTGTGTTACAAAGTGTCAAAATGCTGTTTAGGGCCAGCGTATAAAGCAAGAGCAGTTATTTCTGTCACCTTGGCTTGTGTACATGATATAAATGTTAATAAAAGCATTTCTGCTGGACAGTTAGTCAGTTAGCCAGACTTATCAAAACCTTCAATACAGGTTAACCTCTTTGTACATGCTTTGAACATGACATGTGATGGAAGCATGCCAAATATCTCATTACTGGCTGTCTTACTGTCTTTGTCCCAGTAGAGCAGTTTGACCTGCAGTAAATGGGTTTGTATAGGTAATCAGGCCTTCAGAGCACAACTCAGTTAAAAAGCCTCCTTTGCCTGATGATTTGAAGGAAGGGTGTATTTTGCATCCATCATTAGTTCGATTTAACCACCATCACGTATCACTAAATATATCAAATCTCTGCATTATTTACCGAATTGATTAAAATAATGGCTTCCAGCTATAGTTAATTTGCGATTTAAAGCAAACATTTTTTCTGTCCTTTATCTTGACAGTGCTAAATGTATTTTCTCTCTGTGGCCAACAAATGAATTCCTTTCATCTCTTTGTGTGCACTCTGTGTGAGTGTGTTTGTGTGTGGGTTGGATGCAATCGTGTGTGCAAGTGTGTGTGTGGGTTTGGAAGGGGCTGTTCTCTGGAGGATCACTCTTTGAGATAAAAAGGGGTATGTCTAACTGCCAATTAAACATTTGCCCATTAATAGCAATTAAACCAAATTAGATGATGTTTTTGTTCCAATACCATTTTGATTTGATCATTAGATTTTCCGTAATCGATATAAATGCAACACTTAGCAAAAGCTGCCAGGCTCTGACTGCCCATCTTATATATTACTGCCAGTGTTGCATATATTACTGCTGAAAACGTCCACAATATAGCCTCCTACTATTCTTCTATTCTACTATTCCTACTCCTACTACTAAATACTTTTAATAAAATTACTTTAATAAAAAAGCTTGTAGCTATATCTATACATTAACTCAGTGATTTTATCAAGGAATTCTAAATTTGACAATTCTGTCTTTGCATGCTAATTAAACTCATTATATTACACAGCTTCATGGAATTCTTTATGCTGATTGGACAATTGCAGCATTCTACTGTTGAACATTTTTGTATAATGATTGCTAAACTGACAATTTTCAATTCCGACTGAATCGGTCTGTGCTTGCTGGAATTTTTAACACTGCCCCCAGTGGCTGAAGCTGGAAGTTTTGTTGAACGTATGGGCATTGTGTGAGCTCCAGTTTCCGGGTGAAATGTCAAAAGAGTTTCGCCAAATGTGAGTTCTATTTTTAGTTGTAAATGATGTGATACTGCAAACAGGAATGCATATTTAATTAACTCTATTTCCTAACCCTAAACAAAATAAAAACATGTCAATGCACCTTCAATGTCACACAAATGCACCTTCTGAATCAAGCTCATTATTGTTTATGTAAACGCAATTACTCCCTGGTTTCCGTGGGACCATATCCCTTGTCTTTTGGCACTTTTCCACTGCATGTTATGGTTAGACTTGACTCTACTCGCTTTACTTTTCTGAGCTTGCTTTTCCGCAGCTGTTTAGTGCCGCCTCAACATGGGTGGGATTATAGGCTGATCATCATAGTTGCGCCACCTCTACTGCCGTGACATCATCTTAAATATGACACAAAACAATAAAAAAATAACACGTCCGCTAGCTGTTAGCTACTAGCTCATTGTGCTGCATAGAGCATTTGTTGCATGGTGATTTTACACAAGTGTAACAGTTAAATTGGCCTGGTTGTTTTAGAAGCTTCCAGTAGCTGGTCAACTAAATAAAGTGAAGCTTTCAAGCAGAGTATAGAGTTAATGTTCCATCCTCCATCGTGGACTCCAGCTGTGGCCGAGTCCAGGGCACTCTCCTTCCCATTACTTGCCGGTCTAGATAGCTTCCATTTGGTTGAACCACTTCCACTTGATGGTTCTGTAGTCACTTTTAATTTATAATTTTTTTTTTACTATTCCCTACACTGTTTGTAGGTCCGGTGGTAGCCGCGTCTCAGTTGAGACACTGAGACTCTTGCTGAAAGACATTATCGTTTCATTTGTCGCTAGAGGACCATCTGCTCCTTGTTTATTGACACGGTGTGGTTTTGCACACAGCCATTTCTTTTTTCAATTTGAAAGTCGCGTGAACAAATGATACTGCTATCGCTGTAACTAACTTTAAAACTAGCGGGTTGATGTCCCATGTCGAAAATTAAGTGATGCTGGTAGTGATGATTATCTCTGACCAATCAGTGATTACATTTAGATTACATTGAGTCGAGTTGTACCATGAAGTTGAAAAGCCCCATTTGAGGCTGCTCACGCAATGCGCAAACATTTGCGCCACAGGAAAAAGGGGCATGCATTCAAACGAACAACAAAACAAAATTATGGGGGATGGCACTTAGTAATTTAGTGGAATGGGATTGAATTCAGAGTACATGAACATTCAGATCAGCATATTGATTTTAAATTCATATTAAATGTGTTTTAATTCATTTGGTAAGTAGCTGTGTAATACACCCTGCAATGTACAGTCAGCCAGTCATTATCACAAAATAAACCCCTACAGGGTGACAATATTCAGCTGACTGTTTATCATCCCTTACTTATTAAATTTAAAGGGTGTCAACATCGCCTGCTTGAAGTTGTGAGAGGGTGCCCATCTTTCTTTGGATGCTATTTGGTTAACAAAGTGCAGAAATGAGGCCCTTTCCCCTATCCAGATGAGCTGAACCTAATTACTGGTTTAAGTTTCCCTCTCAAGTTCCTTTGTCCATGCTTTTCTGACTGGGTCTCTCTGTCAGAGTCACCCTAGATGACTGAGCATGTGACGGACGAGGTGCTATTAGGGAAGATGCCATTTTCAGATAATCAGCTCAGATTATAATCACCTTTTTTCAGACACACACACACACACACCTGTGGAGGAAGTAGGACCTCCATCCCCCTCTTTTTCGCCGCCTTTTTCTCTTTTCCTCCCAAGCTCCTGTTCCCTTCTTCCTGTGCGGACAGCCACAAAGCCCCTGGCTGTGTCTGAAACCTAAGGCTGTTGCCTTGTTGCCTAGTCAGTCAATGGCTATGGGGACAGCTTTTTATGTATGAAGGTAGGTAACTGGTATGGAAAGAAGTTTCTTTTTAATATAGTAATGTGCTATTGAACACACTCCTTTAGGCTAATTAAAGTTATATTTCAATGTAAATAATAAATGAATAGAAATGCATGTTTCCTTCAAGTGTTTCTCAATTAGGTAGGGCTGCACGATTTGGACAAAAAAATCACATTTTTATTGTTTTGAAAAATATTGCAATTGTGATTTGTACTGTGATTATGATGATGATATTATATGTTTTTCACATGTTCACCTGCCATAAGGCTGTTTTCACACTTGTGTCCTCTTGACAAGAACCAAACTGAGAACTTTTTTTCAATTCACCCACAAACAAATAAATATATATACAGTATCTGTTTCTGTCCATTTTGTGGTAGGGTCTCAGCCCACTAATCATCATCATTAGTTTTTGAAACCCAATCATCTTGAATATTAAGGATGCTCCAATTAATCTAATCATCCAATGCTAATCATTTAACTTTTTATCAGCAGCTATGTTAAAACGGGTTATATGTAAACTTTCTGATCAGTGTCATTGTTAACTGAATTTCTCTGTAGTTTTTGCTGTCAGTATTACTGTTGGTTGGTTGGAATTCCATTTTATTCTTTACTCTAGGCTTTAAAAGAAAGTAGGCTCATAAAAACTATGCTATACTGTATATAAGATAGTCCTAAAGAACGAGGCTTAATGTCACTGAGTTGACATAGGCCAACACATAGGCCTAGGTGTAATTAAACTTAAAGTGAAAGTTTGGTTGGTTTGTCACCATTTCATTTAATTTGTATTTATTTTATTATATTTCATTTCACAATGCATTATATTATAGTATCTAAATATTTTATATAGATTTATTATATGTTTGTTTCTTCCTTTTCATTTAGTTGGACATTAGTTCCACTTTCACATGTTGCCCACTGGGAGATTAATAAGGGCGACACGCTCTCGAACAGATGACAGGTGAATGGAGGAATGTTTCTGGACGATACAGGTGCTAATACTGTTTGCTCAGCAATATTTAATGAAGATGATTGAACTATATCTCATCTTGTATTCCGCATTATTATTATGATACCTGTGTCTGGCAGAGACTGAGATGCTGCAACGATGATAATAAAAAACACATCACGCCGGACGGTTTGCTGTAAATACAGCATTTAGCGCACGTAAGCAAACAGTACCGAACTCTGCACACTTCTGTTACTCTAAGCATGAGATGGAGTTGTGGAGATCAGAAACGCACTGAAAACACTGTAATAATGCTCTAACTTAATATAGACTGGAAAGAGCAGCGCAAATAAACTTTGAAGCAAGCTGACTTTTTATTTATTTAATTCAATTAAAATAAGTCAAAAATAGAACTTTTCTACATACCACTGAATTTCTTAAATTTGTATTTAGTTCATCACAACATTTGTTTGTGATATAGTGCTTAATTATTATTATTATAAATTGTTATTTATTATTATTAATATATTTTTGATCGAATCTGGACAGGCCCCATTTCCAGCAGCCATCACTCCAACACCTTATCCTTGAGTATTAATGCTAAATTGCTAATTTGGTTCTAGAAAATCACTTGCCATTATATCAAATACAGTGGGACGCTATTTGGTTTGTTAAATTAATCTTAACATTGTCTTTGTGTTTGTTTTTGAGTTGCAACAATATGCAATAGACTGGCATGTCTTAAGGTCAATATTAGGTCAAAAATGGCAAATAAGAAACAGCTTTCTCTAAAAACTCGTCAATCATTGTTTTGAAGAATAAAGGCTATACAATTCTTGAAATTGACAAAAAACTGAAGATTTCATACAAAGGTGTACACTACAGTTTTCAAAGACAAAGTACAACTGGCTCTAACAAGGACAGAAAGAGATGTGGAAGGCCAGATGTACAACTAAACAAGAGGATAAGTACATCAGAGTCTCTAGTTTGAGAAATAGACACCTCACATGTCCTCAGCTGACAGCTTCATTGAATTCTACCTGCTCAACACCAGTTTCATGTACAACAGTAAAGAGAAGACTCGGGGGTGCAGGCCTTATGGGAAGAATTGCAAAGAAAAAGCCACTTTTGAAACAGAAAAACAAAAAGAAAAGGTTAAAGTTGGAAAAGAAACACAGACATTGGACAACGGAAAATTGGAAAAGAGTGTTACGGATCTTAACCCCATTGAGCTTTTGTGGGATCAGCTAGAATGTAAAGTGTGTGAGAAGTGCCCGACAAGACACCCACATCTATGGCAAGTGCTACAGGAAGTGTGGGGTGAAATGTCACTGGAGTTTCTGGACAAACTGACAGCTCGAATATCAAGGTTCTGCAAAGCTGTCATTGCTGCACGTGGAATATTTTTGGATGAGAACTCTTTGAAGAAGTTTAAGAAGTTCAGAACATGTTTTCTTTTTCAAATTGTAATTTTTCACATTATTAATGTCCTGACTATACATTGTGATCAGCTGAATGCCACTCTGTTGAATAAATGTACCAATTTCTTTCCATAAGAGCAAAATTGGTACATTATTACAAAATTTTGGCTACCACTGTAAATATAGTCTATATACATGTACACTGTGCTTCACAGTGGATTGGTGCTCTGCTCATCTCATAAAACACAAATATTTCTCAATGTCTGTGGAGTTTTCATTGTAAGAGCGGTCGGCTTCACACATTCATTTAAAGCACGCAGCTCATGCAAACTAAGATTGCAGCCTTTCACCTTTTAATAATCACACTAGGACATATTATGATTTTTAATTTGATTCAATGTGCATTTCATTGTAAAGGGAGTAATAGAGCACACATGGTCAGATTTGAATGTGAGCATTTGAAATCTGCGGGGACCAATTTAAGTTGGTGCTCAGTATTGCAGAAACACTGGTAGTACTCGAAGTACTGGTACTTTTGACATTACTAGTAGACAGGATGTTACCTAAACATTGGATTCAAACCTGCCTTTGTGCCTTCCTATACTGCCTAATAAGGCAACATTTGTTAACTTTCGAATACAGTCCCTGTGTGTGTGGCCTGGTGCTTCACATTTTTTTGTATAGAAGTGCTGGTCCTGGAGTGGGGTCAAAGGTGACTTTGAAGGCCCTGTGCCTTAAGGTTTAGATGTGCCATCCTGTCCTAAAGCTATAGCTTTATGGCCCTGAGGTTACTGAGGCTCCTCTGAAAAGGCCATGAGGTTGTGTTGTCCACGAGAGGAGACATGTAATGAAGTGGATAATGGACTTGGAGTGTGCTGGACAATGCCACGCATTACAAACCTGAGAGCTGATCCTTGTCACTACACCACATAAATGAAGAGCATTTTAGTGTACTTAGCTCAGTAATTGCAGGTAAAATGTTAGATCAGAAAATGGGATATTGCTCACTGTTGGATGAAAACAGATTTATCTGTTGTGAGGGACTGTAAGCTTGCTTTTCTTTAAAGGAATAGTTCACACGCAAGCAAAGATGCTCTCATCATTTCCTAACCATTATGTCGTTTCACATCCCCATGACTTTCTCTCTTCCATGGATCACAAAAAGAAGAAATTTTAAATAATATTCTGGTTGCTCTTTTCTTTGCTATTACAATGAAAGAAGCCCGGAGATTTCCAGTTTAAAAAAGAAGGCAAAGGTATCATAAAAGTAGTCCATGTGAGTTGTGTGCTGTATTCATCAAGGTGCTGTGTAAGTAATACCATAACTTATTCACTAGAAGTCCTTAACACTTCTTGGTTCATGTAGTCTTACGCATTCATGAGAGATGTACAGCCTGATTTCATGAAAATTATGTGACTGTGGAAACATTTTTGCTAAATGTTTTGTAGATTCTAGGTTAAATCTCAAAAAGCGAGTTAAAGGTTCTCTCAAACAGATGAGGCTTTTTTTTTAAAAGGTAAATGCTATTTCTAATAAAAAAAAATAAAAAAAAACTGACCTTACTAGGGATGTCCCGATACAATATATATTTATTTTTTTGTTTCAAAATGAGTACGTGTACCAATACTTCATTTTTGTACTCGCTGCTACTGAGTACCAATACCTGTTTATTTACATTTTATAATCAAACTTGTGTTTAAATGAATACATTCATTAAAAATTTTATCAAATGAAAATATAACAGTTAATTTTCAACTTAATATTGTATTATTTAGTGTTTATATGCAGAACCTCACAGGACAATCCAAAATACAACATTACAGTTATATTTTGTCAAATAAAGTGCTGCTTAACAGAGCATCAAAGCTTCAGCGTAATAACAATTTACTACTGATTTATTATTAGTAGTAGTAGCAGTATTACAGTAAATGTTACATAAATTTACAATAGTTATATATTTTTGTCATACTTTTTTCCTATAAATTTACCTTTTATTTTGACTGAGCTTTTATTTTGACGGAGCTTTTATTTTGACTGAGCTTTTTTTTTGACGGAGCTTTTTTTTTGACGGAGCTTTTATTTTGACTGAGCTTTTATTTTGACGGAGCATTTATTTTGACGGAGCTTTTATTTTGACGGAGCATTTATTTTGATAGAGCTTTTATTTTGATAGAGCTTTTATTTTGACAGAGCTTTTATTTTGATCACTCTGGAAAAACCGTGTCATTAACTGCAATCTCCCATTCATTCCAATGAGGAGTTCTGCAGAGTTTGTCAGAGCAAGCAACCGTAACTAAGGGTGGCAGAGCTTAGCGAAAGGTCAATTGAATGTACTAGTGGATGCGTTTCTCAGGATTATATGGACTCTTATCGCAGCCATACAAAAGGAAAACTGTTAAATACACAGTAAATTAATAGAAGGTGTATAATAAGAGCAACACCACTTATCTGCATCCCGGGCTCAAAATGCACTTCAGTTTAACAGGACTGCTTGGAGTCTCTTATTATTGTAGGTGCACATCAGTCAGTCATTCAAATGCTCACACACAGCCAATTATAAAACACCATTTCAGTGGGCACAAGTCTGGTAGATCAAATTTCTCTGTCATGTTTTGGAGTTTGTGCGTAAGCCCCAGTTTCACGTGCAGTTAAATTTCATGTTCAGTCCACAATACTTATTCAAGCACCACGTGGCCACCGTCCGTAACCATAGTAATAGCTGCTTTGACCATCCAGGCACAAGCAAAAACTGTTTTATATTATATACATAATATTTTTGCCACATGTAATTAAAATATTTCACAGTTTTTAACCGTAGATTCTAAATTCTTGTGGTTAAATCAACCGTTACATTTTTTACCGTGGTTAATAGTGAAACCGTATAATCACGACATCCCTACTTGCGCATTAAAAAAACATTTTTCAAAGTATGGGAGGTGTTGTGGGTCATGCAAAAGTGGCCTTGTTCTCAGATCTTGTCCACTTTCAACAATTCAAATTTTCCTCTGTGCCAATAAAAATGAAATTATTTAGAAATTTGTGTGCAATTTCTTCTTCTCCATCTTCTATTAATTTGATGCCAGGAGCACTCACTGCACTGCACTTATGTAAATAAAGACGTTCTTGCGTGCACACCACATTTGAATGGGTGGTGTAAGATTTTCATTGAATTAAGACTTAAATTTCAGTCTGTTCCTGACACAACACAATTGTATGACTTCAGAAGACATGAAATATAGTGCGATGCTGATATAGATGACTATTATGGTGCTTTTATGAGCATTTAGAGATTTTTGGAGATCTTTGTGTTCCACGGATGGAAAAAGTCATACTTCTTTTGAACAACTCGAGAGTGAGTAAATTATGACAGAATTTGTATTTGTGGGTGAGCAATTCCTTTAACATGGGTCCATTTGTATTTATTCAATTTTCAGATATTTGAAAAGTATATTATTAAATTCTTTATTTTTGCAACAGAAAGTTTACATATAATTACAGAACAATGCAAGTATAGAGACTAAAAGTTTATTCATTTTTTTTTAATTGATAGTATAATCAGAAAGAATGCATTCAGTTTTCATTGTATTGAAATGTATTTCATTGGGGTTCAAACGTTTATTTAGTTTACACAAAAATAGAGAACCACTCCTCATCTCATGACATATCTTCTGCTTCTTTCGGTAACCACTGACATTTCTTTCTTCTCTCCTATTGCTTCAATCATTTAAATGTAAATAATTTTTATCCTGATTTTTTTCCTGCCAAATGTACCAGATAATTGTGGTAAATCATGTGAATTCTACGTGTTGAATATCAGGTAAGCTGATGAATAAGCCTTACATAAAATATTTAAAGGAGGCTTTTTCTATCATTCACCCAAGGTCAGCAGAGCACTCCACCAGACACCATGTGGTGTTGGACCGTCTAAGCGACTGTATAAGACGCATTGTGCCAGTGAATAAAGCATAAGAATGTATTTGATATTGTATGGAGTCTACCAGAGAAAAGCCTACTCACCCTTTCTCTGAGACCTGATGTTTGTGAGCTATACAGAGCAAACATTTCCTTTGCCACCATAATTAATCACGCTCATTAAAATGACAATTCTTTGAAATTGCTGTCGCTTTATTGTTAGGCACACATACGGGCCTGAAAGGACGATTCGTTGAATGGGCTCTACTGTTGCACAAGGAGGAGCGGTAAAAAAAAACGTAATTAATGTTTTTGTTTGCACGGCGAACAATTCTCTGCTTTCTGTTACGCGTTAATGTCTTTTTGCTTATCTAAATTATGTTTTACTGACAGCACATTTTATCTTTTGTTTTGATTTCACCACATGCAATATGCAAAACACGTAGGCAAATTTTACTTTCCTTTATTATTTTTCATTAGAGCCACACCAGGATGAATATTTTCTAGACAAATAGAGGGGAGACGAAAAAGAAAGAGGAACATTCTTTGCATTTGTTCCAAAGTAGAGAAAACAATGTGTATCCGTCTAATGATCTGCAGCTGAGTGCCAAAATAAAGGCGGCCATATTAAGATGTTAATTTACTGACTGATGAAAGCGTATGCTCTCGTTAATGTGATTGTCATACGGTTATCAATACAAGAACAATCAGTAAAGAGCCTTGATGTGTTTGTTTATGAATGGAAGAAGAGTGCCAAACCTCAATGACAATTTTCATTTGCACCAAGCGAGACTGAAGAGAGACACCCAGACTAAAAACCAGGATACAAAGAATAGTTCACCCAAAAATGATTATTCTGTCATCATTTGCTCGCCCTCATAACACACCTGTAAGGCTTTCTTCTTTTCCATGGAACACAACAGAAGATATTTTGAAGAATACGCTGGTTTCATTATTCGGTACAATTACAGTAAATGAAGACTGGAGCTTTCAAGCTTAAAAAAGGATGCAAACGCACCACAAAAGTAACATTCAATAGTCTGTATGACTTTCACGCTATATTGTAAGTTTTGAGATAGCTTTATGTGAGGAACAGACCAAAAACACGTTTTCTATAGTGCATGCTTATGGCCATACAAAACTACATTTACAAGCTTGTTCAAATGTGATCAAATTGCGTGATAGCTTTACTGATGGAGTTTTCCCCTTGCAAATGTGATGTAAAGGACCAAGGTGCGGGTTCTGAAGAGCAGGCGAGTCGACAAATGAGCCATAAGCAACATAAAATTATGTGGTTGCTTGAGCAATTGCGTTTTTCATGACACATTAGCTTTTATGACACAATTGGTTAGGTTTAAGCTTAAGGTTTAGTTTAGTAAGGTCTAGGGATGTCTGAAATGTCAAAATCTGATACCATTTGACGTACGAATGCCATTATGTAAACATTCAGTGCACTAATTAAAATCACGTTATATTAAAATCTGCTGTCTCCTCGCCTTAAATACTTCCGCCACCCCTCACTGGACCGTGAGACCAGTGTGGCACACTTGTGGAACTCATTCACCACTTATCTTCCCAGCCGCTCGGCCCCGCCCTGCTCGTAACATACTCTCTTTTGGTAGATTAATCATTTTCCAAATTCAAATGAACAAACTCCCTAATGGTTGGAGGAAGCAACACGAGGATTCAGGCTAGAGTTTCTTCATTTGCGACATCTTGCCACTTCTGGAGCACCTGGAGTCTGGATTGATCCTCACAATGAAACTTAAGAAATCAATTATAAATAAATATTGTACAATACATGACCATTTGCTTACAACATTTCTCCCTAATGTTGTGCCAAACTAATATTTATTCAGTGCGATTAATTTGACTAAAAATAACGCGTTAAAAAAATTTACACCATTAATCGCAATGCCCCCGGACCATAATATGGAAGATTCATGAGAAATGCAAGCTTGTAGTACCACCTGTTTACTCCAGAGGGCAGTAATTGAAACTTCAGCTGTATGGGCAATGCGCAGTTTATACAGTGAAGAAAAACACCCTTGAGCAGCAGAACAACACAAACATGCGGTACGTTCTTGCGTTCAAAACACATAATGGAGCACAAATCCGAACTAAGAGATCTCAAGATGTGTTCTAAGTATTAAACTATATTTAACTTGACACAGTGACCTAAAAATTGAGATGCTACACAAGCATGTCTGACGCAGGTGTTCATTGACGGATCCTTAAACAAGCCCTCATAATAAATCTCCAACTGATTGACAAATTCACTTGTGAAATGGATTGCTGTGAACTGTGTGCCAATGATTGACTTATGATCAATAATATGGTAGTAAACAATACATTGTATTCTAAAGCCGCTTATATTTATATTTATATATACATTTTTAAATATTTAAAGATAACTATGTATCATTATTTCATCATTATATGTTGAATTATATTTATATGAGGGGCTTTCTCAGCAAATATTTGTGTATGCGATTAATCGCGATTAATCATGACACTATGTAATTAATTAAATGTTTAAATGTTTAAAAAATTTAATCGATTTACATCCCTAATATTTATACATATTATTTTATTCTGTAAATCACACAAAGTGAACATATCACTTCAGATCTGGAATATGACACACAAGCTGCATAAAGGCACTGTCCATTGCCATTGTAGTAATAAGATGGCTAGGGATATTTATTAAGATATCTCCTTTTGTCTTCAGCATAATAAATTCATATGGGTTTTGAACGACATAAGGACAAGTTAATTATGGCAGAATTTGTATATCAGCTCTACTAATTTAAAAAGCATTTTAACAGATTTAAATATTATGGCACATTTTTGATGTTCCAAAAAGCACATATAGCCATCATACAGTAATCCATATTACTCTGGAGGATTAAATAATGCCTTTTGAAGCGAAATGCTAGGTGCGTATTAGATCAATATTTAAATCATTTTAGCTGTGGTTTACTTGTTGACAAGGGTGGAGTTCAAACTGCTTCTGTGTGACTTAAGTGCGAAAGCCATAGATATTTATACATAGATCCCTTATTATCAGCTGTTCTTATGGAACACAATACTGTTTCCACACAAAAGCGGTTTATGCAGCAGTCTGAGCAAGGAGCTTGGTCTGAATGGTGCCTCCATTCTTTCATTCATACCATTTCAAACCGTTCTCCTTGTTGAGCGTTCCAAGACGACGCCACAGTTGACGTATCCAAACTAGCCGAATCCGCATCTACTGTATGTATGATTATCTATGCTCATGTGTTGTAACAACACTACGCTTCCGCGCTGTAGTCCAAAGAGCTATACATCACGCGGAAGGCTGTTTTAACTCTATTTCTCACACAGACCTAGCATTTCACTTCAGAAGACATTAATTAATCCACTGGAGTCCTATTGGTTATTTTTATGATAGCTATAAGTGCTTTTTGGAGCAAAAAAATTTTGGTACCCATTAACTTGAATTGTATGGACCTACAGAGCAGAAATATTCTTCCAAAAATCTTCATTTGAGTTCTGCTGAAGAAAGACAGTCATACATGTCCAGGATGGAATGAGGGTGAGTAAATGATGAGAGAATTTAAATTTTTGGGTGAACTAATCCTTTAAGATTTCAGCATAAGAAATTAATGTGGGGTCTGAATGACATATGGATAAGTAAATTTGCATATCACCTTGTAACAGTATAAGGACGGGCAAGGAGGATGCAGGAACCAGCTGAACGAACAATACATAAACTTTTAATACATGAATGAACTTTAAACAACATAAAACTTAAGGACACAAATACACATGCAATGCGGTCGTGTGTGTCTCTCTCTCCCCAACTGTGGACTCCAGTTGCCGCTTATCTCACTCTCCCGCTGACCTAGAACATATGAAAGTTTCTCAACATCTGCTGAATTCAGGCAATATCTGTCCTATGAGTTTAAAATGTGTGTCTGATGGTCTCATATTTACTGCACTCAGTGAGGAAGTGAAGTTCATCCTCTATGAATTCTTGAGTGCAGTGTGAACACAGTCTGTCCAATCTGGTCTCCAGTTCTGCTTGTGCCGAACCGTCACTGCAGCCAGACTGTGCTTGCTCACACCATACTTCGTCAGAAGCTTCCTGTGATGGTAGTCTTTCATTTTGGTCAGATATGATGCCAATTTATATTCTTACTTTAGTCTTAATTAACTCTTAATTTTTTGGAAAATAATTTCTTTATTTATTTGAGCTTGCTTTCCCAATAATGAATGTATTCTTCTTGGGTTGTTTTTTTTATTTGTTTTAATTTTGCCTGCCTGAATTGAATTGATACATTTAGCTGATGTTTGTCCACTAAATACTTTAAAGGGTCACTCTCTGGGTGTGCTGCTCTGTGTATAAATGCACAGTGGTGGTGATTTTCTAGGGAAGCGTCTGACAGGTGGAACCAGAACTTACTGGCTCTCTTTTGATTGTCAGTCAAAAGAGGGAATCTGCCCAGTTCTGCCCTACAGCCCAGGATAGAAGCACTTCTTTGAACGCCACCTGTGTAGGTACATGTCTATGCTTAGAACAGTGTTGTTTGGTGACGCGAAGAGCAAACAGAATACAATGGAACATACTTATGATCGTGCTTTAGAAGCAGAGAAGCAGAGATTCAGTAGCTATACTGCCGAAGAAGCAGAAAAGTTCAGAAGCGAGAAGACAAAAAACTAGAGTAAACATTGGAACGGCATACACAAGGTGGAAAGATTTGATGAAGGAGAAAAACATGAGTTGCTTCTGATGTTGCTTCTTTTTTGTTGGACAGATAAAACATTATTAATTGGTAAGTCCACTCACTAAAATAGTTAAGTGGAATTTACAGAAAACTCATACAGGTTTCCCTCAAACTTTTTAAAATTACATGTGTAGTCATGTTAGTAATGGACCGTTTTCAGTGATGTTTACAAATGCAACCGTTAAGCAACGTGTCATTTTATTTTCTTTGTTATCACAACTATAGTAAAGGGGACCCATTTACCACCACCTCTGTGAAATGGCATACGTCTTCATTTGTTTAGTAGCGTGGCACAGTGATTGTTGTGGATTTTGAGTAAACCATGAAGTTGGTTGCTTGGAAACAAATGAGTTCTTCAAACACAGTATTAATGAACATGCTAAATTTGGTCATCAAAAACTATTGCAATCTTTCCTTTTACCATAAAATTCTGTATCACCAGATAATTGAGGTTTATTTCACGCTAAGCAGTTCCCTAATAAAGGTAATAACTGTTAATAATGTGGAATGTAGACAGTCTCCCAAGATTATTGATATGAGGGACAATAATAATCTGTTGTAAAGAAGATCATAATTCATGGGCAAGGAAGAGGCGAGAAACCGGCTTGTCAATATAAATAATATTTTAATGAAGAACTTAAAACAAACACATAGGACTACAGACATGTCTGCTGATTAAGCTCTCTCTCTCGATCGCTGTCTGCGAGTGGCCTTTATCCCTCTTGACGGCTCAATTAGCCTGATACGGGACCGGGCGTGCGTAATCACGCGCCGGTCCCGCCCTCCACCGTGCCACATCTGTCCTTAACGGTTGAAGCATGTTCACTTGATTTCTGACATTTATTTTTAGGCAAAGAAATTATATTATAGGAGTAATAAATAGCTATAGAAATTTCCAGATGCAAATGATATTCCAGAGCTGGTGGGAGCAGCAGAGACGATCATGTTTATCCACATTGATAGATGGCAGTACAGAGTCTAACACCACTGTTGTATTGGTACTTAAAATACACGAAGAAGAGCAATGCTAACACTAGCTAGAGAACTGCTGAATGCCCCTTTAAATAAAGGGGACTCTCAAGGAAAATGGTCTCAGAACAGTTTGAAAAGTACCATATTTTCATCCTACCTTCGCATACAGCATCAGAAGGCAAGCAGCATTTTGAGATTTTTTTATGCAACTGTTGTGTATGTACACGGGAGAAAACCTGAAGTTTGCCTAGTTGTGCCATTATTTATACAGTAAATAAAAAATGCTGTATTTGAATATCACTCAGAATATATTTACCCATAATGCAACTGTGCGATACAGTAGCATACTGTGTAATCACTCTACACTACTAAACTGTTCATAATATAGTAAAATACTCCCGATTTACAGAAATTGCAAACAGTGTACCAAACGCGTAAACAATTAGTTTTGGTGGTTTGGATATGGTGTTTTGGTACAGTGAAAATTTACAGAAGTGTTTGATTTGTTCTTGGCTGTGTACCTCACAGTTCTCCTCACTTTAGCAGAGCCCCCATCACCTCACCCTTTTTTTTTTATTAAATGATCCCCTAATTCTCAGGAGGAGGGCAAATTAGGAGGCTGAATCGTAGACACATGCATTTCTGCATGGTGTGTGTGTGCATGCGTGCGTGCGTGTGCGCGTGTATGCGTGCGTGCGTGTGCGCGTGTATGCGTGCGCGCGCACGCGCGTGTGTGCGTGCGTGTATGTGTGTGTGTGTGCGTGCATGTGCGTGTTTGTGTGTGTGTGTGTGTTGGTGCACTCCTGCAGATGCATGTCTGGCCCCCCTTTAATTAGCTCAGAATATCACTCCTTATCTGATTGACTGAAAGCTCTGTTATGTCAAATATTCTGTTCTGGCATTTCTGGAATTCTAAACTTAAATCAAGATGCATAATTTCTATTGACTAGAATATTTTTTCTTTTTTTTTTTTATATCTATTTGCAGGTTCTACATAACAAGTAATTAAGACATAACAGCTTGTGAATGTGTGTGTGCATGTGACTACAGGTAGTTGTTTTGCGGTGTGTGTGTGACTCAGAGAGCCATGACAGACTCCCCCTGTGCAACACAACACACTGATTGGCAAATTGCCAAGCATATCCGCTGCTGCATGAGTAGCGAGTGGCAGGTAGGAATTGAAAAATGTGAAGTGCATTTTTCCGCTGATTGCTCAAAAGATTGGTGCGTCTCTCTTTCTCTCTCTCTGTGGCTCCTTGTCTTTTTCTACATCAGGTTATTGTGCGCACCTTCCTTTTTATATAAATGCGGTAAATACATAACAAGCGATAACTAGTGAGCACGGTGACATGCAGTCTATTGAGTTTGAAAGCAGGAACTCTGGCTGGAGGTAGGTAAAGTGGAAGTGTGTCATATTTGTCATCGTGTTTTCATGCGTATGATGGCTTGAGAGAATAGAGCCATGGCAGGTGTTGTCATGTGCTGTGTCACTCTGAATCTAGCCATCCATGTCTACGTGACAGACAATCTATCCTTCCATTGATCTTGTCACTCAAGTTGGTTTATTTGCCTTGCTCTAGCATTTAAGCGCCTAACAGACTGAAATCACCCTGGTGGCATTGAGAGGTCTTCGTCTGGCTCCAGATCTTCACTATTGTGCAGGTGACTGTCAGCTGCTAAGCCCATACAGCCCTCGGTGGACATTGGCAGCCCCTAATTTACCGAGATAGGCCTGCGAGAGTGGTGGCTTTCTCCACAGTGGGTCTACCTTTTCTCACTCTATTAAAATTCTCCTCCTAATAAAAGCAAATTTGATAAACGCCTTTTCTACCTGTTCCATTACGGAGCCCCTGTTGTGCAGTCACACAAGAGGCTGAAAAGAACCCTTTAGCAGTGAGTCAAGCCACCAAGAGAGCAATTAAATGAGGTACACTTACCTTACTCACCCCTCTCTCTCCATAACCGCCTTTAAACGTTCATTTCAAAACCCATGCTGATTTTTCTTAGTTACAGAGAGGGAAAGAAAATGTCTGACTACTTGTGCAACTTTCTATTGTGACCCTGTCCACATTTATCTAAAGCTTTGGCTCAGACGAAATCTACATATTTTTGTGCTTGGCCTGTGCTGATTTTGGTTGGAAATCTGCGCAGTTATGGTGAATGGCGTATAACGTGGTAAAATGTGCTCAATGGAGTTGATAGTACTGCTGTCTAATTGTTAGCTGAATGCAAATTGTATCAAATGTATACATAATATTGAATTAATGAACAACCAAGGGGAGGGGATTAGGGGATTTAGGGTGCAGTGTGGCTGATAGGCCAATAAAATGCATATATATATTATATCACAAAATATAGTATGATAGGAAATGATGTGCATAAATTGTTAAAAAATTAAATAAACTTTTATTCAGTAAAAATTTAGACTACTTAGAAAATATAAGATTTTTATGTGTTTTAGAATGGTATTTTTAGCTAAAGTTTGGAGCAAATTTAGCCATTTCTTCACATACAAAGAAAACGTTTAAACATTGTTAAAAGGAAGAAATCATTAATGGTGATTAAATGATTAATGAGGCACTTATTGATTTGACTTATCTAATGGCCATCGAGACTTTGCTTATTGACTGACTGATTGACGAGCAGCTGATTAATTCTCGTGTCTATTTCGATGGTCCAGCCCCTGATTTATTGGTTTATTACTCTGGCAGCGCAGTCTTGTCCGTGGGTTTTAAAACACACACCTCTGGGTGGACCCTCAGGCAACTCTTTTCATGCCTGTCTCTTATCTCTCTGATCTAATGAGAGCCTCCTTAATAGACCCCAGGGCCTTGAGAGTGGAGCAGTTGGCTTGTTTGCTGACCCTCCATTTGGAGTGATCTTGTGCAGAATTTGTTTGTGTCTTGCTTGGTTTTAAGTGAATCAGTAGCTTGTTTGACACAATGGAAGATATAGTTTTTAGGAGGTGTGGATCAGTGAATTGCTCCCTACTTCAGTGCGGCATCTTACACAGACCCTTTAAACTAAACTCAGTGCACCCGCTAGCACCCACACAGCACTTACTTAATGACTCCACCTCCTTTAAAACCCAACACAGCACTTAGAAGTATTTTAGCCTGAATCGCACCACCCACACACACTCCTTGATCCCGTTTGGTGCGCCGTCGACAACATTCAGGCTGGATATAATTCATGTCTTCCAAAAACAGTTACTGCCCAGCTGAAAATATAACAGACTAAACTAGATTTGGCTAGTTTGTTGGTCTAAGCTGGTTTAAGATGGTCTACCAGACCCAAAAACCTCTAAAACCAGCCAGTTGACCAGGCTGACTAGGCTGGAAGACCAAATTAGGCTGGTTTAACCTGTCTTATGGGTTAGACTCATGAAAAAGATTTATTAAAAATAAAAGACATCAAACTGAAATTATTTGTCTTGTCTTCATCCGTGCATCCCTAGCCTCTTTTTTTACTTCATTTGCAGTTAAATTTTAATTTGATTTACTTTCTCTTTGTGTTGGCCCCCTCTTTTTACACTGCCCCCTCCCTTTCCTACAGGAGAGGTTTAATTGCAGGGTTACGGGAGCGTGATGCCCCTGGATGCCGCGCAGCCAAACGGGACTCTAACCTGTCATTTACTTGCTTCAAGCTCGGCTCAGCCGTGGGGAAGCTGGAGATTTTCACTGCAGGTCCCAAGAGTAGAGTGGACTTGCCTGCCCCTCAGTGGGGCCATAATGACAGATGCCTTTTAACAGCTACATGGGGAGAAAAGGAAGGGGGGCAAACTGTGGAGGGGGGGGGGGGTAGTTTGTGAGTGCAATGAGATAGTTCATTTGTGCCTTTCTGCGTCAGTGTAATGTATGAAGATGAAAAAAACTTGTTCTGATGCACTAAGGCCAAATAATGATTAACGTAACACTGACACAAGAGTATATCCATGAAGCCTTGAATCTGAAGAATGATCTGAAAATGAATAATGAAAAATGTACAAATTAATTCTATTTATTTTAAATTTGTTTAAGTTTGGCTTACCATTTTTGCTAAAAATGTTATACATAATTATTTTACAAATGAATATAAATCAAACATTTACTAAACAAACTAAAAATAAACGTTTATTGCCTAACATCATCGTCATCATCATTTATAAATAGTGATTGATTAGAATAATAATAAGTTGTCAGGTCTTCCAGAAGATATGTGAGCTAAAGAAGAAGAATACAATTGTAAAATTATTGAAAATTGTTATTCTAATTAATAGCATTAAATAAAATTGTTGATTAAAAAGACATTATAAATATTATTAATAATAATCATCATCACTATTATTGTAATCATGCAAATAATTTTTAAGAATAATAAGTTTTCATGTCTTCCATAAAATAAAAAAAGTATGTTTATTAAAACATTATTATAAAAAAACTTTATTATTATTAATAATAAATTATGTATATCCATATATTTAATTACATTTTTATATTTTTGTAGTTTTCAGGTCTTCCAGTGCTGAAGAAGCAGTGTGTGCATAAGGTGAAGAGCTGTACTCCGCTATCCTCAGGCAGTGTTTGTGAGAGGTACGGAACAGAAGGGGACAGATGGACCCAGTGAAAGTCTCCATTGATAGAGTGTCCTCAGGCTCCAGCCCAGCTGTCAGAGAGCACTGTGAGGGAGGGAAAGGTGAGATTCACCTATTTGAAAGGCAGACAAGTGACATATGTGTCAGAATTACTAAGCTTACACAGAGGTGTCTCAGTGTTTGTTAGCTGTCAGATCTGCCCCTGTGTAAATGATAGGCAGATTAAAGAATTTAATGGCCAGGGATTATCTGTTGGTCATCTGTTGATTAGGAGGGTGAAGCAACTTTGTAACCTTTCAATACACCAGCAGAGTGATTCCCAACCATGGGCATGTGTACCCTGGGGGGGCACCTTGGCAGATAAAACCTGAACCCCCCCCTTAATACCTTAATTTCAAAATTAAGGTATTAAGAAAATTTAACAGTTTTGTATATATATTACAATAACTAATCGTGATTAATGTTGCATTTTCACATAATATGTGTAAAACATTCACAACAATACAACAATGTACTATTCTCCTCACATCACATGTCTTAAAGTACAGAAAACAATATTAATTAAATTCAGATAAAAAATAGCAAGCACTGATTTAATATTTTTCAAACTGGAATAAATCACAAGATAATGCAAACACTGGACTCAGTGTGAATAATCTATATGTAAGGGATAATATACAGGGAGCCAGTCATTATTGCAATATAAAACCTGTCAGGGTGATCAAGGCCCCAACACAAAGCAAATATACAGTTTTGTGGTCATTATACAAAAATACTTGAACTCAGAATGCTGTAAGTGACCTGCCAGATTTGCATATTCCAGAGAGCCATGTTATAATTAAATGTAACAACGTCACAACAATTTATGTACTTAAAGGGACAGTTCACCCAAAAAGGAAAATTCTCCCATGATTTACTTACCCTCCTGGCATCCCAGATGTGTATGACTTTCTTTCTTCTGCAGAACACAAATACATTTTTATAAGAATATTTCAGCTTTGTAGGTCTTCACAATGCAAGTGAATGGGTGCCAAAAAAAAGTCCACATAAAGGCAGCATAAAAGTAATCCACATGACTCCAGTGGTTAAATCCATGAGTTCAGACATTATATGAAAGGTGTGGGTGAGAAAATAGATCAATATTTAAGTAATTATTTATCTTAAATTCTCCTCCCTGCCTAGTAGGGGGCGATATGCAGGAAGAATGTGAATCACCAAAACCAGTAGGAGAATGTGAAAATGAATGGAGAAGGACTTAAATATTGATCTCACACAAATATTGTTTCTTACCAACAACCATTATATCTCTTCAGAATACATGGATTTAACCAACAGCGTCACCTGGAGTACTTTTATGTCGCCCTATGTTGATTTTAGAGCTTAAAACTTTTGGCACCCATTCACATACATTATATGGACAAACAGAGCTGAAATATTCTTCTAAAAAATATTAATATGTGTTTTGCAGTAGGGATGGAATGAGGGTGAGTAAATGGTTAGAGAATTTTCTAAAAATTCTAAAAATTATTTTCAATATTTTGCTGTTGGCCTGCTGCTGAATTCCTCTGGAAGGAAGAGATGTATTGGATTCTCATTAACATACATGACAGTCTTCACTCAATATTTCATACTTGTTGATATGACTTGAAATAAATATATTTTTGGTTTGGTGGTGCTTGAGACCTTCTGAAGGGGATGTGTCTCCATTTAGCATGCACAAGTAAACAGACATTACTAACTGTATTAAAATGTGTGTTGTTACCTTACTCAAACTAAATTCCTAACACTTCAACCCTTTACTTGATGACAGAAAATAACAGGTTGGACTTTGCCAGGAGTCACACAGATTGCTTTCCTTCAGTTCATTTAGTGAAATCACTCTCGGTTGAATACAGAGATGCAAACACTCCCTACACCTTCAAAAGCAGCAGGAACCAGGTTTGCAGTGCACATGGGCCCTTGTCAGGTAACGTGCAGGTTCCCTCTGTGTTTATCAAAGCCACTCTCTTCTTTGTCCCACACTCTCCATCCCTGTCTTTTGATTTCTGCTCGGCTGCTCTCCAAAGGCTTTGACTGACGGTGTCACATTAAGCATGGGGAGACGCGGCCGCTCAGGGAGGGGATGAAGAGGGGTGGGTGCTCTTTGGCGCAGTAGGTAGAAACTACCATAATTATAGAGCACAGAAACACTGAGGAGGAGAAAAATATCCTGAACACGTACCGCACATTAAAAAAGAAAAGCACAAAAATAAAAGCAAGTGTGTTTTCATGCTGAAAGAAAAGAAAAAGATGAAATTAGTGGAGAGAGTGGAAAGTAGGGGTTTGTAATGGGGGAAAAGAGCTTAAATGGGATGAGAATTGCCTGTTTTTGGTGGATGGATGCAACTCTTTGTAGGTACTGTGTTGACCAGTGTGCATTTGTTTGTGTTGACGCTTTCCTGTTCAAATTTAAATACTTTTTAAAGGTGAATTTTTTACTTATTTTCTTGTCCCCTAATAAAAACTGCATAATTTATACTTACTAAATTTCAAATGATAATGACAGCAAAAGTCATGGAGGTGATTCTTCTCATATCTTTTGAAATGGCCACAAATATCTTTGTACCGTATATAGGCCTACTTTTGATTTCTAAATCAAAACCTAAAGTATAGATGAAGTTACTGTTTACAAACAAATGCTCAGATCTGGCACTGCCAGGTTCTTTTGACTTTGCTGTTTATAAGGGTTGAATCACCCATATTCCAAATATTATCTGAGATTTGTCATCCAGCACAACTTTCCCGGGTGTGGCTCAATAGTGAGACCTCTACAGCATGAGACCTCTACAGCACTGGATCCAGACCCGAGTCCCAAAGTACGCATGGCACATCACGTGGCTCTCATGCCCGCCTGCTGCCTCCTTTTCAGCCCTTGGACAGACCTTGCATTCCTGCGGGCTGGAGTCCCCATACATCAAGTGTCCCGGCGCGTTGTGGTTATGATGTACACCTCCAAGACAGGCTGGGGCACCATGTGCAATGGGCACGCAGCTGCTGGCTCCTGGACAGGACCTTGTCTTCATTGGCACATCAACTGCCTGGAGATGCTGGCAGTACTGCTCGACCTGCGGAGGCTATTGCCATTGATCCAGGGCAAGTACAAGTTGGTCTAGATGGACAACACAACGACAGTGGCTTATTTAAACTTCCAAGAAGGTTTACGCTCGTGTCGCATGTCGCAACTCGCCCGTCACCTCCTCCTCTGGAGTCAGTGACGACTCAGGTCGCTGCGGGCCATTCATATCCCTGGCAACCTCAATATCACAGCAGATGCTCTGTCGTGGCAGGTGAGGTGTTTAACACTCAGACCAGAGATACTTCTACAAGGCAGCTGTATTCCCTGGATTGGCGTATCTTTGCTAAGTTGTGTTCTTCCCGTGGCAAAGACCCCCAGAGATGTGCAGTCAGGTTAGTGCTTTCCTTCCTGCAAGAGAAGTTGGACGGGCAGCTGTCCCCCTCCACTTTCAAGGTCTATGTAGCTGCTATAGCAGCATACTATGACGCTGTTGAAGGTAAGTGTCTCGGTAAGCACTACCTGTTTATCAGGTTCCTGAGAGGCGCCAGGAGGTGGAACCCTCCTAGACCGTGCCTCTTTCCCTCATGGGACCTCTCCATGGTCCTTCTAGGCCTACGGAGAGCCCCATTCGAGCCCCTAGAGTCAGTCGAGTTAAAGGCCGTCTCTTTGAAGACCACCCTCCTGACCGCGCTCACTTCCATCAAGAGGGTCGGGGACCTGCAAGCGTACTCTGTCAGCGAAGAGTGTCTAGAGTTCGTTCCGGATGACTCAAGTTTGTCGCTTGTGTATAGCGCCTTTCCCCTCCACAAAGGGGAGTTCGAACTCCCATGCGTGTTCCAGATCTGGGAACCCTGGATGTCCTTCATGTGCTAACATGCCCTGTACTGGGGTAAGGGCTCCACAGTTCTCAGTTACCCCAGTATCCTCCTGTGATGTATCTTCCACAGTATGGTCTCCCTGTTTTTCGGTAGACCCGCTTCTCCCTCAGCAGATTCCTCTCTGCCTTGGTCACAGCGTCTGTAGAGCTTCTCCCCTATGAAGGGCAGGATCTACCGCCACGCCTCTTCTATGTGTGCCCTTAGGCCCATATGACGTATTCGCCACTTTTTTACCCTCCCATTCAGGCCAGGGTGTGGCCTCCATGGGGTCTTTTCCCCCTAAAAGATTAGTAATGGAAAAGAACGCCTTCCCCGATATGTTTTATGAGGATGTAAAGGCCCCAGCTGAAGATTCTGTGGAGAGAAAAACTTAACCAGCTGAAGATTCTGTGGAGAGAAAAGTATGCTGCCATACTAGATGCCCCCCCCCCCCCCCCCCCCCCCCCCAGTTTCTAATGCAGCTGCTGAGATAGTGACAATAAATTTGCCGTCTTCTCTCTTCTGTCGTAATCCATCGTTATCTGTTTTTTATTTTTCATGTATTTTCTTTATAGATTATCTTATACATCCAAAAGTGCTGATACTGTATTTAGTATAACAGCACTGGGATGCTTCATTGTGTGTATCACTCTGCTTGTCTGTGTTCATGGCCTTCCAGACAGGCTGTCAGTCTGTACTTAACAAGATGTAACTGTTGATCCTGAATTTCCTCCTTTTGGAACTGTTTTAGTCTTCAGAGAAAAAACAGACAAAATGACTGGCCATATTGTGTCTTAAGTGCAATTACTCAACAATAACCTCTTGTTCATAAAACTGTGGTATAAACAGTGTTAAGTTACTCAAAAATTAAACCACTGACATTACTGATTTGTTCATCATTCATCATATAATCTGATGACAAGAATTTAAATTGTAATGTGTTACACTACTTCATATATTAAAACATTTACTAGATTACTATAATTAATTATACCCAACACTGGATATAAAAGCAATATCCTACTCACAAGTGTGCAGTTATATTGAATATCAGCACAGCTGTTATTACGTCCAGTCAAATCACAACAGTACTGATTTTCAGTAGCCTATAACAGCACTCTTACTCAGTGTGATGTTACTTAAATTCAACACACATTTACCCTGTTAGACCAAGAAGACCAAGGATCCAATGGGACACAGATTGTTCCTGTTCGACCAAGAGTTTTGAGGCCAAAATTAGTCAGAACCATGTATCAGTGGCTTGCACATGCTCAAGATGTGCTGACATGAATGCTAGTTTGATCGAATCCCTTTCCCCATTAAGGACTTCATATACTTGCGTAGAAGTTCTTCTTTGTTCTTTGTTTGGGGGTAAAGCAGTTCTAAAGAGCAGAGCAACGGTATACTGTTTCTGAACATTCAGACACCCACCACACCAATGTGGGAGGCATTTAGAAGTGCATTTAAATATGAGGATGCTTCATGAAAAACCTTTAAAATGTGTTATCAATGACTTAATGCTTCATTCTGAGTAGAATTCACATGAGGTCAGTAAAAGAAGCTGTTTTAACCACTTGATGATGATTTAATATATATATGCAGTATAAAAAGTTTAATTTGTCTTGTTTACATTATGAATGTATTGAGCCATAATATGCACCGGTTACACTCTGTTATTGTAATTTATTATGACATTGTGTGTGTTAATGTGCAGAACATAGATAAAACAAGGCATATCTTACTTCAGACAGATGTGTGAATGGCTTTCACTGCAGATGGCACATGAGTGAATGGGCACTTGAGAGTATTTGAGAAGGTTTGATTCCTTTAGTAGACTAAAAGAAGAAAAAAATCATAACTTGGTCTTGGAAAATGTCTCTAAGTGAATGATCGTACAGACGTAGGTACATTTGCGACAGCTCACTAATAACTCTGCACATCGATGTGTTCGTGTTGACTGATTTTGACTCACTGAACAACATGGTGGGTGGAGCTCTAGGTCACATGTACCGATGACGTGGACCAATGGCAGTAAGAAGGTGTTTAGAAGCTAATAAGAATTTTTCCTAAAGGTTCGCTGTTACGAACCACCAAAACGAACGCAAAAACACATTTTAGGCCAGATTTTGTTCTAAATGACATCACGGCCCTTAGTTTTTTACCTATGCAAAATGGATTGCAAAATGGATTGCACCAATTAAAAAAGGTAGATACTATTTGAACTCTGGTGCAAATAATGGTATATGCTATTTATACCCCAGTGCAAATAGTGGCTTGGATATTATTTACACCCCAACCCTGCTGCAAATAATGTCAAATACCTTTTGGATCCATATTTAAATGCTAACATTCAGTATGGGCATCAATGCAGTGTGTTTATTGGGTTTATTTACAGTCCCACAGACACACTACATTAACTCCTACCCCTAAATCTAACCTTTAACCTTACCTTAGAAAAAATAACCTTTGTTTTTACTAAGGTAACCATGGATTCACCATGGTATTTTTTTTTTTTGTAAATTTACAGTAACCACAAAATAAACCATGGTTATACAGTATATTACCAACATATTCGTATACTAACACCATGGTTAATTGCATTAAAACTATGGTTTCTGCCAAAAAACATGGTTACTACAATATTAGTAATACACAATCGATGCCGAGCCGCGGGAATGAGTGCGATCAACAGACCCCGTCTCCGGATCAAGCCCTTCTCTGCACTCCTCGACATTCACTGTGACCAAATCACTGCAATTAAATCAACATTTATATTACATTTTATCTATTATTTTAAGTAGTATTAAAGGAAATATTAAAAGTGGAAACGAGAAATCGGATGGGAATAGAGTGAGACAAAACGCATATTCAAACCGCGGTTGCTAGGACAACACTACACATTCACACACCGTCTTTACACCCCACACCACTGCAGCGACAACCTATTGATTAGTTGCCAGATATTTCTGTGGTTTCACCAGAATATTGGGGTGCAAATAGCTGCACTGTGCGGCAGATGCTATTTACACCAGTGTGCAAATAGACACTCTGTTAAAGAAAACATATGAAAAAAGTAAATGATTGAAGATCCAAATATTATTTAAATACTATTTTCAGTATAAGATATTAGTGTTATCAAACTAAGTAGATATATTTGTAGGCAGCTGTGCATTCATTTGAATGTCTATGAAAGTGCCTGATCAATAATATAATGGGATGTGATGTACCACAGGCAGAATAAATGAAACCTCCCTCTCAGCATTGTCTGACTGAACCTGGATGAGCAACCATAAATGAGCAAACTGTCACTAGTCTGTTGTGTAATTGTAATAATGGATGTTCACCTCTTACTGTATATCAACACCATATCACAAAAGTGAGGGTAAAATAGATGTCCACAAAACATTTAAGTTAAAATCCCCATAATATTGATTTAGAAAACTGAGTGGATTGCTACCACAAAAGAAAGATTTCCTTTAAATGGACCCGGTTAGACACAAAAAACACTCTTAATTAGTGGCAGCTATTTTTATCACTGATGGCTTTAAAAGCCCCTTTTTCCACTTAAGGCTTGAGAAGTTAAAGTGAATGTGAAGGACATTCTATTCACAGCAAGTTTTATCATCTGCATCAGTGGCTTTTTATAAAGTAGTAGTTGGTCTGACCCTTGGTTTTTGTGTGTGCGTGCGTGCGTGCATGCGTGTGTGCGTGATTTTTAAAATAAGATATGAGTAAATTGCATGTTTAATTAAAAGAAAGTTTGTGTAGTTCTATATGAGTAGCATATTCTCCAATCTTTTCCATACAAAGAAAGTAACAGGGACCAGGTATAGCTATGGTCACCATTTACTTTTATTGTATGGAACAAAACTGCTTGAACATTCTGCTAGATAGTTCCATTTGTTTTGTTCTTTTCCTCAAAATAAACTAAGTCATATGGGTTTGGAATTACATGAGGATGAGTAAATAATTACAGAATTGTCATTTTTTGGTGAACTGTTCCAAGCAGTAGTTTAACAGGTAGTAAAATATCTTTAAAAATTATAATTCAACTTCACACAATCTCAAACTTATAAATTTGTCTAAGATTTATTGTACAGAGTTTAACACCTCTTGTAAGTGCTCTTTTTGCATTTTGTATAAAGCTTGTGAATGCAGCTGCAATGTGATGTCTTTTGGGTCAAAAAGAAGACATTTTATTAAGGCTTTGCTTTTGTCATGACACTTCTGTGCTGTATTGTGATCTCTGGTTATTATATATCTTTCCATCTTGCATGGGTCCAGGTCATGTTTAAAATATCATCAATTACCCCTTTAGTCAAGAATAAGGTCCACCTCAAATAAAAATTAAGTGCTTTGAAACCCGCTACTTTTTCCTCGCACAATTATTGAAATTTTGCTTTCAGCCGTAAATAATAACCATCTCACTTTAGTAATTCACACTGAAGAGACCAGCTCCCTTCTCTTGAGGGCAGACAGGTGCGATAGTGGGCAGGAAAGAGAATCGTGTTGCATATATCTTTATGTATAAAGATGTGGGGTCAAGTCTGGTCGATAGGCAATCTCTCAGCTGTAGCGGAAGTGATGGGACTATTTGAAGCTGGAATGGCTCTGTTGTAGTGGAAGGAAAGGCTAATCTGTTGCAGATGGGTTTGGACCCAGCAGGTGTGCTGGTCAGCTGGTCGTGAGACCTGTGTGGACATGAGCACACAGAGAGGGGGTACCGGGGGCAGCAAAGGGTCTGTTATTTTGACATCCTCTCACATAGTGTTTAAGACCAGGAACTCTTGGATGACATGGACTATTGTTGAATTGTATTGCAGCATGACTGACACTTTTTTCTGCTTAGATGGTTGGAATTCATTTTGTGTGATTCTTTACTGCCTTTTCAAATCCTCAAATTTAGATCTAATAGTTCATTTTTCTATGTTTTAACTGCCACACATTCTTCTCGCAGAATGAAAAAGTGTTAAGCTTTGAATATACAGTAAATTAATTTTTAACAAAGTACCACTGACATATAATGAACAGTAGAAGCTCCCTTATGTAACAATTACAGAGATTTCACTTTTTACAGTGCAGTTTGCATTTGTATTTCCCTAATCTATCCAGTTATTTGAAAAAGACAGCTCAGTAGTTCAATGTAGTGGCAAATCCTTAATGCCCTGAAGTGTCCTCATCTGGCTAATTAAGCTATAATTAGCTGTCTTCTTCAGTCACTTTTTTTTAAAACATATTACTCTGTTTAACCAGTCTCTCCATTACATTAGTAGTGTTATCTAAAATGGTTACATAAACCACATCCCTCTTAATTACTCTGCCATAATTACTAATTACGAAAATGTAGGTAATCTTAAAATGAAATCAAATAAATAATTATTTAAGCGACTAGGCTATATCACAAGTGTATGTGTATGTCTGTGATAAAAATGTCCAATAGTGTTGCTTTTCCAGCTGAACATTAGCTTGCGCTAAAAGTTAGATGTAATTCTGTTAGAATTATTGACTGTGGCACAAAGTTCTACCCCTGAGCCTTCAGTAAGGGCTTCAGTTCAGTGCAGTTGCACTCACAGGTTTCATGTTCCTGAAATGCCAGGGGCTATAAGAGGTACCTGTCAGTGGTGGGAGGTCAAATTAATGATGCTTGACTTGCGTCCATTATATCCCATTAATAACAGTACACAAACCTCTCAACCTCCTGTGGGAGTCCTTAGACACTCATTAAGATATTAGCTATTGTTTCAAGGGGAAGTATGTTTAAGGGGATTCACCCAACCTATCTAGTTTACATAGAAAATCTCACTTTGGCTACTCATAAGCTATTTACTTTTTACTGGCTGCTTCCATTTTTTTTATTTGGCTTTGATTCGCTTTTGCTTTGTTTTTTTGTTTTTTGTTTTTTTTGTTTGTTTTTTTTTTTGTTTGTTTTTGGTTTGGCTTTTGTTTGGTTTTGCTTTGCTTTGCTTTTGTTTTACTTTTGCTTTTGCTTTTGCTTGTGTTTTACTTTTACTTTTGCTTTGGTTCTTTTTGCTTTGCTTTTGCTTTGCTTTGGTTCTTTTTGCTTTGCTTTGCTTTTGCTTTGGTTTGGTTCTTTTTGCTTTTGCTTTGCTTTGCTTTTGCTTTGCTTTGGTTCTTTTTGCTTTGCTTTGCTTTTGCTTTGGTTTGGTTCTTTTTGCTTTGCTTTGCTTTTGCTTTGCTTTGGTTCTTTTTGCTTTGCTTTTGCTTTGCTTTGGTTCTTTTTGCTTTGCTTTGCTTTGGTTCTTTTTGCTTTGCTTTGCTTTTGCTTTGCTTTGGTTCTTTTTGCTTTGCTTTGCTTTTGCTTTGCTTTGGTTCTTTTTGCTTTGCTTTGCTTTGCTTTTGCTTTGCTTTAGTTCTTTTTGCTTTGCTTTGCTTTTGCTTTGCTTTGGTTCTTTTTGCTTTGCTTTTGCTTTGCTTTGGTTCTTTTTGCTTTGCTTTGCTTTGGTTCTTTTTGCTTTGCTTTGCTTTTGCTTTGCTTTGCTTTGCTTTTGCTTTGCTTTGGTTCTTTTTGCTTTGCTTTGCTTTGCTTTTGCTTTGCTTTAGTTCTTTTTGCTTTGCTTTGCTTTTGCTTTGCTTTGGTTCTTTTTGCTTTGCTTTTGCTTTGCTTTAGTTCTTTTTGCTTTGCTTTGCTTTTGCTTTGCTTTGGTTCTTTTTGCTTTGCTTTTGCTTTGCTTTGGTTCTTTTTGCTTTGCTTTGCTTTGCTTTTGCTTTGCTTTAGTTCTTTTTGCTTTGCTTTGCTTTTGCTTTGCTTTGGTTCTTTTTGCTTTGCTTTGCTTTGCTTTTGCTTTGCTTTAGTTCTTTTTGCTTTGCTTTGCTTTTGCTTTGCTTTGGTTCTTTTTGCTTTGCTTTTGCTTTGCTTTGGTTCTTTTTGCTTTGCTTTGCTTTTGCTTTGCTTTAGTTCTTTTTGCTTTGCTTTGCTTTTGCTTTGCTTTGGTTCTTTTTGCTTTGCTTTTGCTTTGGTTCTTTTTGCTTTGCTTTGCTTTTGCTTTGCTTTGGTTCTTTTTGCTTTGCTTTGCTTTGCTTTTGCTTTGCTTTGGTTCTTTTTGCTTTGCTTTGCTTTGCTTTTGCTTTGCTTTGGTTCTTTTTGCTTTGCTTTGCTTTTGCTTTGCTTTGGTTCTTTTTGCTTTGCTTTTGCTTTGCTTTGGTTCTTTTTGCTTTGCTTTGCTTTTGCTTTGCTTTGGTTCTTTTTGCTTTGCTTTGCTTTTGCTTTTGCTTTGGTTCTTTTTGCTTTGCTTTGCTTTTGCTTTTGCTTTGGTTCTTTTTGCTTTGCTTTGCTTTGGTTCTTTTTGCTTTGCTTTTGCTTTGCTTTGCTTTGCTTTGGTTCTTTTTGCTTTTGCTTTGCTTTGGTTCTTTTTGCTTTGCTTTGCTTTGGTTCTTTTTGCTTTTGCTTTGCTTTGGTACTTTTTGCTTTGCTTTTGCTTTGCTTTGGTTTGCTTTGGTTCTTTTTGCTTTGCTATTGCTTTGCTTTTGCTTTGGTTTGATTTGTTTTAGTTTGCTTTGTTCTGCTTTGCTCTTCTTTGTTTTGGTTTTGCTTTGCTTTGTTTTGTTTTTTTTTATTTATTTATTTTGGTTTGGTTTGTTTTTTCTTTGCTTTTGCTTTTGCTTTTGCTTTTGCTTTGCTTTGCTTTGCTTTGGATCTTTTTGCTCTTCTTTGTTTTGGTTTTGCTTTGCTTTGCTTTGGTTTTTTTTTTTGCTTTGCTTTGTATTTGTTTTTTGTTTTTTTTGGTTTGGTCAAAGACTTTTTTTATGACATTATTTGTTTTGTTTTTTTTACCTTGTAACATTTTCACAAAGGTTTAAGTGACTCCTTAGCCAATCTTATTTAAAGACTGTTTGATCAGATTTTTAATCACTTAGAAATTATCTCATCAATTTCATTTCCTTTTTTGCCATTTCTCCCTCATTCATTCTTTTCTCTTCCATTTTCCTCCATTTTCTGTAATTCAGTCTCTGACATTCAGGTGTCCAGGTCCTGGTCTGATGACCTTCCTGCTCGTGAACTAGATTCCACGAGGTCTGTGGAACAATACATTCGGTCGCTCAATTACTAAATGAGGGCAGCAAAGTGTTTTGCTTTTGAAACCTGAGACCTAGAGCTGTGTTAGTCATCCTGTTAAAGAGCAGGAGAGGACTGTGGCATTAGTCACACTCTCTGCTCTTGTGGAACCAAAGCTGGCTGGGAGGATTTCAAAATGTGAAAATATTACTAACAGCACTTATAACTGATTTCTGTCTTTGTATTAAGGTAACCCAGTAATGTACAGTGAGATTACATGCAGCAATCTTGCCTATTCAAGATCAGAAGAATTTGTTGTACTTTTATATTTACTTTTTAACCAATCAGAACAAGAAAATAAGAAGTATTATTAAGAAAATAACAATAAGAAGGATTTTAGTTTAAATTGATTCTTAAGATTTGTTTTACTGCCCTTTCTGCTTGCTGGAGCATGAAATCTCAGGTGCAAGATGATGAGGTGGGTCATTGCACCCCTGATCAGCGTGCAGACATTCTCTTCTTACTTCAAGGAAAATGATATGCAAGTGCAATGATTGCAATGCAATGCAATGCATACATACAGAGGTTTGAGTATGGTTACTCCTAAACAGAGTGTAAAAATGTCTTCAGTTATGTAAGAGAATATGTCAGTTATCTGGATGTAGATTTCGCACAGCTCAGACTCAGTGGTACATTAATTCAGCATTAATTCGGAGGGCAATCCCACCCCTGGTGGTCTGAGGTCTTCTTCACTAATGCAAGCTGATCTGAGATATTTTCCAGTTGATCTGTAACTAATTTTATTAACAAATGCTCAGGGTTGGTGTAGCTGGATTTAGATCCATATTAAAAGGCAATCTTTCCCTGTCAGTGAGATATTATGATGCTCCAGAAGTTAAAATATAACCTGAATCAATATTAAAGATTAAGTGTATATTTTTGAATGTTAAAATTGTTTTTTATATCCCAGTTGAATGTACAGAGATGTTGTAAGTAAGCAATTTGTAGATGTTTGTTTGACTGGTGTAAAGTCACAGTCACACTGCATTCCATTCATATGCATCTGAATGTCAGAGACTGGAACAGCAAGCTCGTTCAAAGAAATGTTGCATTCTGCTGCACGTGAAAGTTCACGTTTGATTAACTCTGACCTGTGAATTTGGATGATGAGAAGACGTAACCAATAAAAGAGCAAAATGTCACGGTAAAAACGGCTAGGCTCAGTACAAAGAATACATATTTTAAACCTGTGTGTTTTGTTGTTGTTGCACAAAAGTGAGTAGAAGTAAATAACAACATTTTAAATCAAATTTTCATTATTGATGATATATTAATTATTCAAACTAAGCTTAGTTTGACCACAGCTTGGGACTATCTGTTTTGGAAACATTACATTTTTTCAAGATTTTTTATATTTTTCCAAAAAATCTGTTTGTCCTGCTAATGTTATGTTTTTTTTGTTTTTTTTTACTTAAAGCAATTAATTAACTACAAAACTTTTAGATATATTTCAATAGTAGCAGAACAATAAATGGGTAAACGGGTAAACTAAGGGTTATAGTTGCAGGCCTTTTAGAGTTGCATTTTCATGAAAGTAAGTGCATGACTGTGCATTATCAGATAATATGATGACAGTCTGTTTAATGGCACTTTCAGCTTTCCTGAAATATTGATAACTGCATTACCTTGTCTTTAAGAAATGGAAGAAATATATAAAGTGCTAAACTTTCTTTTCCCCTCCGTCATGCTTAAAGGGATAGTTCACCAAAAAATACAAATGTATGTCATCGTTTTCGCACCCTCATGTCATTTCAAACCAAAATATTTTTCTTTGATCTTTGAAACTCAAAATGAGTTGTTAAGCAGAATGGTGACTGGGGCTAACATTCTGCCCAGAGTGGAAAGAAAGTCATACGACTTAGGAATGACATGAGAGTACGTAGTTCATTTTTGGGTGGACTATCCCTTTAATGTTGTTTAATGTTTAATGAGTCAGTGCACCAAAGCAAGTTGATTAATGTCACACTTAATCTCTCTCTATCCATTCATAGCTTCACCAGCAGCCTCTTTCTGATATTCCAGGGTAATGATATTCTTATCAATCATGCGGGTGATGTTAGAGCTTTAGTCATCACTCGCCCTCCTGCTGAGACATAATCTCAGCCTAGGCACAGTCCACTTATGAACACCCGAGCGTAAGTCTAGTGTCAAGTATTGACTAGACACTGAATAGATGTGAGTGCGTAAGGGGTGTCTAACCACCAGCTGCTTGGCTGTTCAGTCGGTTTGGTCCCCGTAACATCCTGGGATAGCAATAATGCAACAGCAGCTTATTCCAATCAATACCTTCATCTCACTTTTGGGGGCTTTACCGCCGAGTCCCCAGAGGGCAGTCGTCTGTTTGCAAGCACAATTATGAGGATGTATGATCTCTTTTTGATGTTTTCATCCCTTAGGGGAGGTCGCAGGGAAAACGTTTGATAAACAAAGCTTTCATATGGTTATGCATTGAACATGCTTATTTTAGTTGTATTTGTTGACATACTTGCATTAAAAACTATTTGGTGGCTTAACCATAATGTATGAAAATAAATAGTAAATAGCCTCTACTCAAAAATTTGCATATTTATATCAGTTTAGCTTTAATTAATGTGTACAACACTAAATATTAATGATAAAAATGATTAATTGTGAGTTCCTTGAACTTCTTTGGCTTAATAATCCATAAAATGAATGTAATAAGTGCAACTAACTCAAACGATCAAGTACAGAACTAAGGTTGTGAGGAATACCCATAAGGCCTTGAGCTTGAACAATTTAATCGCGTATGTTTGTTAAAAAATAACTTATGTGGGTGTTTAATTAGTTGTTAAGAATTTGTCAAGATTTTGGCTCTTTTTAGTGTTATTGATGTCGTTTTACTGTAAATAGCTGTTTTCTAGTTGTGCTGACATACAATGGCCATACGTTGAGCTTTAAAAAAGCATGATATAAAATGCTACATATGTATTTAAGCCAACAAATCTTTTCTTTTTCATTAGAAAGTGTGTGTGGCATGTTATGCTCCATCCAAAGCTTTTTTTAAGAGTATTTAGCTTATTCTGTTATAATTATTGTACGCACAGCTTTTACAACCTACTATTAAAGGTTTAGTTCACCTAAATTTAACATTTTGAATTTCTTACATGATCTTTTCCTTTGTGGAACGCATAAGAGAAGTTTTAGGCATGTTAATGACTGACAGCCTCAATCATCATTCAATAGCATTGTATGGAAAACAAATTAGGCTCAGTGAAAGGTGACTGAAGTTGTCAGTCCCTAATATTTTACCTGACCACTCCTTTGGTGATCCATGGAAGAAAGAAAGTTATATGGTTTTGGAAAAATATGAGGGTGAGTAAATGAGGACAGCATTTTCATTATTTGAACATTTCTGAACCATCTCTTTATTGAGAAACTACATGGATTATTTGTACTTTTAAAAAAATGTACTCTGCATGACTTAATTGACTATTTAAATTACATGAAAGAGGTGGTTAAATAATACGAAAAATAACTAACTTTCCAAAACATTTTTTTTTCATGCAGTGTGACAAATTCATTTTTAAAAGTACAAATACTCCATCTAGTATTTTGGAAATGGCATTAGATAATCACTTTTCCTTTATAATCAGATTAACATTTAAACATGATGTTGATATAAATATGTCCATGGATGCATAATGCATGTAGTAGACTACAGGTTCATTGTACAGAGATCTGTTTGTGAGACGAGCGAGTGTACATGGTGTATGCATGCATGCTGTTGCTCACTCAGTTGTTTATCTAAGCGTGTGAATGCAACAGTGTGACATCCTCAAGCATATTTCTATGCAGCACTCGCTGTTGACTCAATCAACACAGCCTCTGCTCCCTTCCTGATTATGTTGGTGTGTGTAAAGAGGCCCCACCAAGTGGAAAATCATGGACACTGAAGAGCTCTCCAGACAAAAGCAGACAAAACACGACCTTAAGAGTGCCTTAAGAATGCCACGCAGGTCACATGTGACATCAGCCCACTAACTGTGCCACTACATAACCACTTTTCTCGGCTCTCTCCTCGCTGTGGGATAAAACAATGATAACCAATGAGAAATACAAGCGTGTCCTGAATGGCTAAAGCCTCTTAAGTATTCAGGCATTTCCAGATGGGACTCAGCAGAAGAAGGTCTGCTGCGGTCTGTTGATGTGTCTTGTGAAGTCAAACATGTTCCTATGGTAGCATTTGTGTGCATGTGTGTAAATATCAGCGATTTCAAGGACACAATGGTAAGCCAATTACTGCAAACAAACTCCTGAGGCTAACATAGGAACGCATTATGACTCCACTAAAAAGCCATTTCTCTTGAAAATGGACGGACTATTGTGGAAGCGCTTCAGTTCAAGGATGAAAAGCCTTCCATTAATAGAGACAGATGGGAAAACTAAGAATGTAAATAGTCTGAAAATAATTGGTTCAACAATCAAAATAAGAGATACGGATCTAAAGCATTGAAGAATTAAATGGATTTTCATCCACTTTGGATTAATTGCAATTAATTTATATATATATATATATATATATATATATATATATATATATATATATATATATATATATATATATATATATATATATATATATATATATATATATATATATATATATATATATATATAAAAAATTATTATTCATGAACCACGCAACACGTCACAGCACAATGTATTGACTAATTATCAGAAAGCTCATAAGCATTTCGATGGGATGGAAATTATTTTGGTGATATTGATCATTAATGGGCGGCACGGTGGTGCAGCGGTTAGCACTGTCGCCTCACAGCAAGAAGGTCGTGGGTTCAAACCCCGGTTGCCCCGGCCATTCTGTGTGGAGTTTGCATGTTCTCCCTGTGTCTGCGTGGGTTCTCTCCGGGTTCTCCGGCTTCCTCCCACCATCCAAAGACATGCAGGTTAGGTTAATTGGTGTCTCCAAAAAATTGCCCTAGGTGTGAATGTGAGTGTGAGTGTGTGTCTGTATATGTGTGGCCCTGTGATGGACTGGCGACCTGTCCAGGGTGTACCCCGCCTTTCGCCCAATGTTAGCTGGGATAGGCTCCAGCCCCCCGCGACCCTGTACGCAGGATAAGCGGTTGACGATGGATGGATGGATGGATGGATGATCATTAATGTTTTTCTAAAGCTGTAAACTGGCCTACAGAAAGTGTACATTTCTCACATGGAACTTGCGCTCCATAACATTTGTTCATTTTGCAACAGATGGAGCAAGAGAATGGAAAGAGATGAAGAAAGGACAATCAGAGAGAGTAGGTGGGGGAGGGGTGCAGGCACATTGAGGTCTCCTGTGCCCCAGACCCAAAAAGGAAACATGGGGGAAACATATGTAATTTTCACCACAGGGTTCTGGGTAATTGAGTCATTTAAAATACAGATACATAGATGAATAAAAGCTAAGGGGGAAGGTAATAAAACAGAAGAATACCCTCCGGAGATCCAATTGAAGATTTCTTACAAGAACGGAAACTGTTTTCTTTCTTTTCTTGCGTAGAGCTTTTATGTGTTGTCTTTTCAGCCCGATACCTACCTCAAGTAATTTTGTTTTCATTTGGCTCCTTTTGTAATGCTTTCATTTAGTAAAAAAATGAAGGCAATTTGTCTCCGATAGCCTCTTGCCTTTTGAAGACAGATTTCACTTAGTGAATTCAAGTGAGATGTGGGGTTTTGTTCTGAAAGGAAATATCGTTTCTCTCTTCGGGAAGATTTGGTAATTTACCAAGTGACACTGTAGACCAGCATTGTTGAGTTCAGCTTTGAATGTAGCTTCTTGATTATATTCTATTTTCGTTTGTCCATTCGTCTCCCTTATGAATTTTGGATTTTGAACACACTTCTTATGCTGTTGTAAAGCAATATAAATGTTAAGTGGATATTATTAATTGATCATGTGGTTTAAAAGGGCCTCTGGTTCATTTTTACTTTATAGAGGTCTCAGACTTATGAAAATTGCCACTTTAGAATATTTGTAGTTTGTTTGTGTATGGCCGTTACTCTCACCATGATCCCAAGTTTTTATTATATTTATTTGGTATATATTAGCATCTCCATCATAACACAGGCTTAAATTGCTTGTTGTTTTTCTAAAACTGTCACTACATAATACAAATATTTCACCAATTCCAATTAAAATGTTGATTTATTAAGAAAATTAATGAAATGTAATCCATGTGCTAGAAGATATAGACCTTTATGTATAACTAATAACAGAATGTTATCCTATGTATCCTGCAAAATGATCTACAGTAACTGGTTCAATTGGACTTTTATGTCACATTATGTTTTAACATTGTAATAGGCATTGCAATAAACATTAAACATTCAAGTTACATATTTAATAACATTATGTATATTCACACTATAGTGTGTGTATGTGTGTGTATATATATATATATATATATATATATATATATATATATATGTATATATATGTGTGTGTGTGTGTGTGTGTGTGTGTGTGTGCGTATGTTTGTACAGGAACATGCACAGACGTACAATATATATACTGTACATACATACATTTACATGTGTATATAATGTCATTTACCATATTATTTGAATCAATAACTTTAATGTAATTTTTATGCATGTGATGTCTGTATTCAATCACTATCGAGAAATGTGGAATTATGTTTTTGAAAGAAAACGTCTCGGTTACTTATGTAACCTCCGTTCCCTGATGGAGGGAACGAGACGTCGTGTCGAAGAAGCGACACTAGGGGTCTCTCTTGAGCGCCGAAAGATACCTCTGATCTATGAAAAAAGGCCAATGAGATTTGGCGAACAGTATTTGCATACCCCGCCTCCGGATACAGATATAAAGGCGAGGGAAATACGCTCGTTCATTCAGGATTTTTCTGAGGAGCCGGAAGTGTTCCGGGCATCTCAGCGGCTCGGCTTAGCGACGTGGCCGGGAAGACACGACGTCTCGTTCCCTCCATCAGGGAACGGAGGTTACATACGTAACCGAGACGTTCCCCGTCTGTCGCTCACTTCGACGTCGTGTCGAAGAAGCGACACTAGGGGTCCACTTCAAAACTCGCCATGCGCTGAGCCGTGTACGTGTACTGCTGACACAGAAGCGGGCAGGTATTTATACGTGCACAAGCGACCAACTGTGTTTAGGCTGCACGTACTCTTCCCCAATGCCCCGAAAAAGCGTCAGCATCCTTTTGGTTACCCAGGGGGGAAAAAGGTGACGCTCCCAACTAGGGAACGGGCCAAGCCTGGCTGGGCCTCTTTTCTCTCTATGTTTTCTCGGCATAGAGCAAGAGCAGCCGGGGCCCTTACCGCATCGAGGGAAGGGGGTCTTATTCCTATTCTTTCAGGGGGAAAAGACCCTGCGGAGGCCACACCCGCCCAGCAGGGGAGGAAAAGGTGGCAAAATACATCACATGGCCACTTTGGGCATGTGGGAGGAAATGGCGCAGTGGTAGATCCAACCTCGAGGAGGGGGGAGTTGCTACAACACGGCGACTGGAGGGCAGCGAAGGACTGCCTAAGGGAGACGCGGGTCAGCTCGTAAGGTGACCGTACCGCAGAAATACACACAGGAGGAGTCCCGTAGGATGCCTGATCTGTGGAGCACCTATTCCAGTAGGGGTAGCCGGAGGTACCCGTAGTGGACTGGACCAGCACGTTCCTCCACTGAACTGCTGCGGGCCCGAAGGGCTAGGGAGGAATCAACCAGGGACCTAGGTCCTCTGGGACAAAAGCGCACTGTTTTGCCTTGGCAGAGGGAAACGGCGCTGGAACAAGCGGTTCACCCGGTCAGATCGTCGACGTGTACCGAGTTCTACGGGCTCGGACCTGAGAGAACACGGGACGAGACTGACTCAACCCTGAGATCGTAAGGCTCGAACCCGTAAGGGGGGGGGCATGGCCTGGGTGTGATAGGCCAACTGAATGGCATCCACCACCCAGTGAGACACCTCTGTTTGGAGACAGCGTTCCCTTTCTGCTGTCCTCCAAAGCAGACAAAGAGCTGCTCAGAGCGCCTGAAGCTATGGGTGCGTTCCAGGTAGGCACGCAAGGCACGTACCAGACACGACAGTGAGAGGGCTGGGTCTGCCTCCTCCCGGGGCAGCGCTTGTAGGTTCACTACCTGATCTCCAGAGGGCGTGGTAGGAACCATGGGCACATAGCCCAGTCGAGGTCTTAGGATCACATGAGTATCTGCCGGACCGAGCTCCAGGCAAGTGCCGCTAGTAGGGAAAGCTTGCAGGTCCCCGACCCTCTTGATGGAAGTGAGCGCGATCAGCAGGGCCGTCTTTTCAGGAGAGGGCCCTGAGCCAACTGATTCTAGCGACTCGGGGGGGGATCTCTGAAGACCGGCGAGGACCACCGAGAGATCCCAGGAGGGGAACAGGTTTGGCCGGGAGGGGTTTAACCTCTGGGCACCTCTTGGGAACCTGACGATTAAGTCGTGCTTACCCAGAGACTTGCTGTCTACTGGGTCGTGGTGAGCTGCGATAGTGGCAACATACACCTTCAAGGTGGATGGGGACAGCCTCCCCCCAACCTCTCCTGTAGGAACAGGAGCACAGACCTAACTGCGCACCTCTCTGGGTCTTCTGCCCGGGAAGAACACCAATTCACGAACAGACGCCATTTCAGGGTGTAGAGTTGCCTGGTAGAAGGGGCTCTGGCTTGGTTGAACGTGGCTACGACCGTGGGTGGTAGACCAGCTAGATCTTCTGCATCCCATTCGGGGGCCAGACGTGGAGGTTCCAGAGGTCTGGGTGCGGATGCCAGAGCGTGCCCCGTCCCTGAGAAAGAAGGTCCTTCCTCAGGGGAATTCACCAGGGAGGGGCTGTTGCGAGGAGTACAAGGTCCAAGAACCAGGCCCGAGTGGGCCAGTAAGGAGCCCCGAGAGTGACTTGCTCCTCATCCTCCCTGACCTTGCACAGCACCTGTGCAAGAAGGCTCACTGGGGGAATGCGTACTTGCGCAGCCCAGCCGGCCAGCTGTGTGCCAGTGCATCTGCCCCGAGGGGAGCCTCTGAACGGGCGTACCAGAGCGGGCAGTGGGAGGTCTCTCGGGAGGCAGAGGGGTCTACCTGGGCCTTGCCGAACTGTTCCCAAATCAGCTGAACCGAGTGGGGGTGAAGCCTCCACTCTCCGCCAGGCAAGCGTTGTCATGACAGCGCGTCCGCTATCACATTGAGGTTGCCGGGGATGTGAGTGGCACGCAGCGACTTGAGTCGGTGCTGGCTCCAAAGGAGGAGACGACGGCGAGTTGTGACATGTGACGGGAGCATACGCCGCCTTGGCGATTTATGTACGCGACCGCAGTGGTGCTGTCCGACCTGACTAGGATATGTTCGTCCCGAATTAATGGGAGAAACTTCCGCAGGGCCAAAAGGACGGTCAACAACTCGAAGCAGTTGATGTGCCAACGCAGCTGGGCCCCTTTCCAACGGCCTGAGGCTGCGTGCCCGTTGCAAACGGCGCTCCAACCCAATCTGGAGGCGTCGGTCGTGACCAGGACGCGTCTGGACACCTGCTGTAGGGGCACTCCAGCCCGTAAGAAACAGGGGTCTGTCCAGGGGTTGAATGTCTGACTGCAGGCGGGGGTGATTGTTACCCGGTGCGTGCCGTGGCGCCATGCTCGTCTCGGGACTCGGGTCTGGAGCCAGTGTTGGAGCGGTCTCATATGCATCAACCCCAGCGGCGCGACCGCCACGGAGGACGCCATATGCCCCAGGAGCCTCTGGAAAAGTTTTAAGGGGACCGCTGTGCCTGGCCTGAAGGCGGCGAGGCAGTTCAACACTGACTGGGCACGCTCGTTGGTGAGACGTGCCGACATTGAGACCGAGTCTAACTCCATCTCGAGAAAAGAGATGCTCTGAACTGGAGTGAGCTGGCTCTTTTCCTAGTTGACCTGAAGCCCCAGACGGCTGAGGTGCCTGAGCACCTGGTCTCTGTGGGCGCATAGTAACTCTCGCGAGTGGGCCAGGATGAGCCAGTCGTCGAGGTAGTTGAGTATGCGGATGCCGGCTTCTCGGAGCGGGGCAAGAGCTGCCTCTGTGACTTTCGTGAAGACGCGAGGGGACAGAGACAGGCCGAAGGGGAGGACTTTGTACTGATACGCCTGGTCCCCGAACGCAAACCGCAGGTAGGGGCAGTGTCGAGGCAGGATGGAGACGTGGAAGTATGCGTCCTTCAGGTCTACCGCTGCGAACCAATCTAGATGCCGGACGCAGGTTAAGCGTGAGCATTTTGAACGGGAGTTTGTGCAACGCTCGGTTGAGAACTCGCAGGTCCAAGATTGGTCGTAAGCCGCCGCTTTTCTTGGGTACGATGAAGTAAGGGCTGTAGAAACCCTTCTTCATCTCAGTTGGAGGGACAGGCTCTATCGCGTCTTTGGCCAGAAGAGTCGCGATTTCCGCGCGCAGGGAGTGGGCGTGTTCGCCGTGTACTGCGGAAAAGCGGACGCCCATGAAGGGGGGTGGGGGCCTGGCAAACTGAATTGCGTAACTGAGTCGGATGGTCCGGGCCAGCCAGTGAGACGGGTTGGGAAGTGAAAGCCACGCGTCCATCCTCTGCGCTAGGGGCACCAAAGGGACGATTAATTTTGACGTACCCAGCGGGGCGGAGCAGCGGGGCGGAGCAGGTAGGGCAGCGTTGGGCGGCGACAGGGCGACCCGCGGCTGAGGTGCTGAGAAGAGACTCAAGCACTGACCTTGCTCAGCACACCCGGCAGGGGGCGGGTTAGCAACTGAGGAGGAGGTCCTGGGTAGGCATCCTCTGGACTCGTCGGAACCGGCCGGCCGGGGAACAGTCGTGGGGCTGAAGACGGGTGGTCTGTGTCCAGGGGGCCAGGACTGTTGATATCTGGGTGCAAAGTGCCGTGAGAACGGCATTTGCGGGCCAGGTGACCCAGAGACAAAAGGAAATAGCTCATTACAGAGAATATGAGAATGTGAAAATTAATTCGACAAGAAAAAAATCTCCTCCCGGCCCTCCACCGGGGACGGAGCGGTCTTACCAGCCTCCGGAGCTAACATCTTGGTCCCTGGGTCGAACATCTATGGAAAGCCTGGGAGCCTTCCGGGTCCTCGAGGGAGTCCGTGAGACGGGGGCGTCCGCTTCCTGTGGAGTGCTCGGCGCTGGGGCTGAGAGCTGGGCCCGGGTTGAGGCGGAGCAGGGTGTTTCATAGCCGCAGGAGGACGCGACGAGCAGACGGGGCATGGCCCATGGCAGCAGGCTTGCAGCGGGGCAGGATGTGCAGTGGCCTCAGTCTGCCTCACCGCTGAGGACTGCTGGGCAGAGTCGTCAACGGTGGCGCCGAATGGACGGAGCTGGGAGACGGGGGTGTGGGAGAAGGTGTGCCTTGTCTGCCTCCCGCATTTCGACCAGGTCCAGGCCACAGGTGCGTTTCTGGACCACAAGGGGTGGCCATCGCCTGTTCGAGTGCCGGCGCTTCTGACCTCCGTGGCCCGGGGACGCGGATGGTCATCCAGCGCAGTTCCTGCAGCACATCAAGAACAGGACTACCCAAGGTGCAAGTTTTGAAGTGCCTTGGCCTGGCGTTGGTTGCAGGAAGGGCCGTGGCGTGCAGAGTGGAAGCGGTCTGGGACCGTTCCACCGCGAGGGTAGTGAGAGCGGAGGAGCGAAGAAGCCTTGGCTTTGCTCAACTCGTCGTGCACGTCTGGGAAGAAAGGAACGGGGGGGCGTGGCTGTGAGCGGCGCACCTGCCCGCGGGACCGATTAAGTAGCCCGGGAAAGCATAGCGGATCTCCGTGCGTCAGGCTCAGGCTGGGCGGCAGACCCGAAGGTGGCGGCCCAGGGGAGCGATCAGCATCCGATGCCGCTGTAACGCTCTCCGATGCAGCGGTGATGTCATCCAATTCTGAGGCAAGCAAGCGTGCCGGGGAGGCGGGCGGTTTGAGGGGGTTTACCCGGCGAACAGAGCCCGTCATATTCCCCAAATCGCCTTCATCGCCCGCGGCTCCTGCGCCGATCCCGTAGGAAGAAGGCGGAGCGCAGGGGGCGGCTGAAGTGGCTTTCTCTCATTACAAAACAAAGCCGTGCGACCGCAATGCTATAACGGCCATGTTCTCACACTGAGAAGATGAACCATTGGAGAGAATGCTCATCCCGAGCTCAGACGGAAGCAAACAAGCGTGCCGGGGAGGCGTGAGGTTCGAGGGGGTTTACCCGGCGAACAGAGCCCGTCATTGTCCCCAAATCGTGTTCATCGCCCGCGGCGCCTGCGTCAATCCCGTAGGAAGGAGGCGAGGCGCAGGGGGCGGCTGAAACGGCTTTCTCTCATTACAAAAGAAAGCCACACGACCGCAATGTTGCCATGGCTATGTTCTCGCACTGAGAACATGAACCATTCATAAAACGCTGCCTGCGTGTGATTGCAGCCCAGGCATGCAAGACAGTGTTTTATGACCGAGAGAGGTGGGGAGAAATCACCACATCCAGTAACTACACAGGGGCGGAAATTACATCTTTATAAAGACGCGTCCTGAAAAGGACGTTCAACGCCGCTGTGTAATGCTCTTTCAGAGAAATAAACTCTTTTACGGAGAGAATCACTCTTTCAACTCTTTTAACTCTGTGCTGTCGAAGCGCCCAGGGGCAAACTGCACGCCGGCAGTGAAGAGAAAAGCCGCTGTAGTGCGCCGTAAATCCAACAGCAAAGCAGAGCGTCAGAGGATCAGAAGCAGGATCAGTTGTGTTACTCGCAGCTGACTGCATACACACGACCATCGGCTCCAAAGAAAATTACTGAATGAACGAGCGTATTTCCCTCGCCTTTATATCCGTATCCGGAGGCGGGGTATGCAAATACTGTTCGCCAACTCTCATTGGCCTTTTTTCATAGATCAGAGGTATCTTTCGGCGCTCAAGAGAGACCCCTAGTGTCGCTTCTTCGACACGACGTCGAAGTGAGCGACAGACAGGGAACTATACTTTTATTCACCAAGGAGGATGCTTTAAATTGATCAAGATTAACTGTAAAGACATTTCTAATGTTACAAAGGATTGTTTCTGGTTAAATATATGCTGTATTCTTGCAGTTTTCTGTTCATCCAAGAGTCCTCCACTTGCAGCAATGACAATCTGACATTCTAGCACTCAGTTTATTCTAGATTGACAGAAGTCCCATGCTTTCTGCAGCACTTCCTAAAGATGTCTTTGGCTTAAAGGGCACTTCTCGTGGATTTCCAACCAAACATTTCTTACAAAAGTGCAAACATAAGTGTAAACTTTGATTAGTCAATCCATACTACTCATTTCTAATCATTTATTACTCAATCTTTAAATTTTTTTTGCACACTCAACCCTTATCTTCTCGTAAGTGTCAAATGTGTCTGCCTGAACGTCCAACATTCCAGAGTCTTCTCTTCAGTGTTGCAGATGAAACTGGTTTTTGGCATGTGCTGCTTGTTGATGCTGTCAGTTTAAGACCTGTGAGGAGCCTGTTTCTCAAACTAGAGACTCCGAGGTACTTGTCTACTTGTAGTTGTGCATCTGTGCCATCCAATTTCTTCTTGTCAGATCAAGTTTGTTTTATTCTGCAAAGTCAGTAGAGTATTGCATAGCCTTCATCTCTCAAAAAAAACAACAGTCTGATGAGTTTCTTGAGAAATGTGTTTATTTGTGGCCATTCTAAAACCCAAATTTGACTTGGTTTGTGGAAAAAAAAAAAATGTATTCATTTTAAAAAAGACACATATTGCAGTTTTCAACTGTTGTATAAAAGAGAGAGAGAGAGAGAGAGAAAATCTTCTAAAATACCAAAATTATTATTTTTTTAAATATTTCGCTTTATGTGACACGGTGTTCTCAAAGAACAGAAAAATTGGACTTTGCCATCTGGGGTAAAACTTTTATGTAAAAATAAATAGCAAATATTAAACAGTTATTTATACATATACTGGCAGTCAAAAGTTTGGAATAATGTACAGATGTTTCTGTTTCAGAAGGGAATTGGTACTTTAATTAATCAAAGTAACAGTAACAGTCAGGACATTACTGATGTAGCACCATCACTATTTGAAAAAAGTCATTTTTGATCAAATCTGGACAGGCCCCATTTCCAGCAGCCATCACTCCAACACCTTATCCTTTAGTGTTCATGCTAAATTGCTAATTTGGTTCTAGAAAATCACTTGCCATTATCTCAAACACAGTTGAAAGCAATTTGGTTCGTTAAATTAATCTTAACATTGTCTTTGTTTTTGTTTTTGAGCTGCTACAGTGTGCAATAGACTGGCATGTCTTAAGGTCAATATTAGGTCAAAATGGCAAATAAGAAACAGCTTTCTCTAGAAACTCATCAATCAGTCATTGTTTTGAGGAATAAAGGCTATACAATTCTTGAAATTGACAAAAAACTGAAGATTTCATATAAATGTGAACAATACAGTCTTCAAAGAAAAAGGACAACTGACTCTAACAAGGACAGAAAGAGATGTGGAAGTCCAGATGTACAACTAAACAAGAGGATAAGTACATCAGAGTCTCTAGTTTGAGAAATAGACGCCTCACATGTCCTCAGCTGACAGCTTCATTGAATTCTACCTGCTCAACACCAGTTTCATGTACAACAGTAAAGAGAAGACTCAGGGGTGCAGGACTTATGGGAAGAATTGCAAAGAAAAAGCCACTTTTGAAACAGAAAAACAAAAAGAAAATGTTAAAGTTGGAAAAAAACAGACATTGGACAACTGAAAATTGGAAAAGAGTGTTACGGATCTTAACCCCATTGAGCTTTTGTGGGATCAGCTAGACTGTAATATGAATGAGAAGTGCCCGACAAGACAGCCACATCTATGGCAAGTGCTACAGGAAGTGTGGGGTGAACTGTCACCTGAGTATCTGGACAAACTGACAGCTCGAATCTCAAGGATCTGCAAAGCTGTCATTGCTGCACATGGTGGATTTTTTAATGAGAACTCTTTGAAGTAGTTTAAGATGTTCTGAATATGCTTTTCAGATTGTAATAGTAATTTTTCATCTTATTTATGTCCCGACTAGACACTGTGATCAGATTAATGCCACTTTGATCAATAAAAGTACCAATTTATTTTCATAAGACCAAAATCTGTACATTATATCAAACTTCTGGCTGCCAGTGTTCTTGTTTGTTTTCTGACTAGTTGCTTTGTTTTCCTCAATTAGTTCTATATATGGTCTTTTCATAGGGGACGAGCAATAAAAGGGAGGTTGCTAGCAGTTAGCAATTAAGTCTGGCATAACCAAAAGTCGCATTAAGTACATTTAATTTGTTTTGTACAGTTTGCACATTTCTCTGAATATATAACTTTTTTCAGTCACCTTTTGCCTCTGACACTGGTGCACCCTCAAAGTCACCTTCTGTTAACTACAACAACCTCACTCTCACTATGTAGATAAGTCATCACCATGCAAGAGAGAGTAACGTGATATTCAAGTCGCCCTCACATTCACACACACGCACACATGCCACTACAGTAAGAATGCATCTCTTATCTGTCTTATCGCTCAAATCAGTGCCATCTGGACCTTCAGGCCAGGTGTGTGACCAGGGCAGGTCTTGGGTCAGCTCTGTCACTCTGAGGGGTCAGAGGAGGAGATGCATTGAGCTCATTCACTATGGTACTAGGGTTGGATTTCGGAAAGTTAGGGTGCTTGTCAGGCTTCCTTCATGAGGATCACCTATCAGACATACTGAGTAGGGCATTGTGTTGGTGAAAGTGAATTCCCTCCCCCAAAAAATAGAAATTAAGAGAGATAACACAATGATTACTAAGGAGTTGCCTTGATACTTGTTAATTGAGTATTCAAGTGTGTTTACATTTTAGGCCTTGTGCTGGTAATATAGAAATATGCATATAGATTTTCCATATGTTACATTGATGTATCACTAATTACCAACAGATATGAAACAGGGGAGACCTGGGCTAGTCGTCATACAAGGAAGTAGTCAAAAGGGCTATACCTCAGTAATGATAAGATTTGGAGTGAAAGTAGTACAATTGTGCAAATGTGTGTTTTCTCTAGCAGAGGTTTTGCATGTTGGTTTCATATACTTTAAAACACTCTTAAATTGGAATAAGATTTGTGAATTGTATGCTTTAAAGTAAATATTCCCTATCATTGTATTGTCATAGCCCAACAAGTGAATATAATCAAACTAGCATACATTCAGGCAAGGGTCAACTTGACAGTATTATGAAGACAGATTTTTATTAACAGGTTTAAATGTGTTCTTAAGACATTTATTTTTAATGAAAATCAGGCATGTTATCATGTCTATCAGGACAGGTTGTCACATATGTTTAAATTTCACACAGTTACAGTATACAATTTATTAATTACAATATTTGCTGGCCAAACAATGTTTGGAACTATTTTCTATGTTAACTTTTCCAGTTTTGTTGCTTAATGAATCGTTTTGTGCCTCATAATGGTTTGACTTTTTTAATTTAGCTGAAAAGTCTATAATTGTCTGTTTTATGCATGCATAGGTTTAAAGAGAGAAATGGATTTTCTTTTGGTGGTTGTGATGAGCTTGTCCCCTCAGTCATTTTCAAATTTTCAGATTTCTTTTGTTTTCCAAGTCATACGTATATGTCGAGATAAATGTCAAGAGCCTTAATTGTAGAAGCAGTGTATTTGCAAAGTAAAGGTCTGCCACGTTAGCTTGAGTAATGGCTCACCTGGAGGGCTTGAATGCCGGTATTCTCTGGCTAATTAAACCTGTAAGACATTGATATGGATTGGTTCGTGTTCGCAGGTGGAAAGCAGCATATTCAACTGCTCAGAGATGTCTCTGAATAACACTTTTTATTGCTGCATACAGTATGATTCATTAAACATGACAATATACAACTTCTCAACAAGGGGTGCAAGTATTTGCTGGTTTTGACAGGCAAAATTTTAATTAGGTTCAATAATTGTACTTATGTATCACTTTTAATCACTTATTTATTAAATCCATTCAATTTCTGCATAGAAGCCACATTGACCGTGGCATTTTAGCCTCAATCTTGTGTCCTGCCTCAATTCCTTTGCACACAAAAAATATGAGTAAAGCATGAAAGGCACGACTGACTGGTGTTAAAAAGCCCTCAGCTGGTGTACTCATAAACCCCGGGTATTTTTGACTTAGCAATATTTGAAATGTACTTAAATCCTCTCATTCAAACATATTACACGTTCTGTACTTGGCACTCAAAGCAACAGCAAAAATTTAAAAGTGACAGATGGTATTCAAAGATTTTTATTTGTCGGCCCATCCATTAATTCTCAGCTACGCTGGAGTCCTTTCAGAATAAATGCGAAAGGACCTTGAAATGGCAAACAGTTGGAGAATGGAGAGGCTGTTTTGAGGAGTGTAGTGTGAGTTTGCCAGCTCTCCAACCCTCTTGCAGCTCCTTTGCTCGACGCTTGTCCTGTTGAGAGAAAGCGAGAAAGAGATCTTAACCATCCTAGGCGAAATGGAAGAGGCTTTAAATTAGCAATGAGTGACATACACTATTGTGCAATATGATGGCACTGTCCAACTGTTGAGCTGAGACTGATCTTTTCATCTGTTAAGATCCACAGGCCTCGAATTATTTCCTATTGTAGGTAAATAGACTCCATGGGAAAGGGAGGAAGAAAAGGAACCATGCCATAATGTGGCTGAATGTTCAGTGTAGAATCCACTGGATTAACTTCAGACTGAGGACAAAAATGTTTAAGTCGTGATGAGCGAAAACGGCAGGCATCAAAGGCAAGATTATACACACTGCTGAAATCCTGCAATTCTGAAAGTCTTCTGTTGACATTCCTGAACAGCAAGTGTCTTCACTCAAAGCTCTCACAGTCAAATTTACATATTTGTACATGCCTTGTTAAAATGCATCCCATACAAGGAGAACACTCACAATGTCAAAATTGTAAAATAAGTAGTTTAAAGGGATATACCAGGTTAAATACAAGTTACACTATATAGACAGCATTTGTGACAGGAAAACACAGAAAGTACTTTTGACTCCTCCATTGAGTCTCCATAATGCCAGTATAAGAATTTTGTTAACATTTTCCTTCCACAATTTGGCAGGCTGCGTCTTTGGCATGTTCAGTTGTGTATTGTACATTGGTTTATATTATTATGCAAAAAGATTAAACACCCACTGCTTACTCTGAAATACAGGGAGAGCTAATATATAAGTCTTCCTCTTCAAACAAGCTACTTCTTCCATCCAACATAGTCTCATGACAGCCCGTAATAATTTGTTAGAGATGGTTAATTCGTTAGATATCGTATAGCATGGCACGAAGAACTTTAGACCAACCAATTTTCAAAAAACATTTCAAATCAAGACAATACAAGCAACATATTTTAGCAAGCCTCCTATCCAGCACTTTATTTTAAGAAGGGAAATGTCTATGAAAAAATTTGGTTACTCATTCCATATGTTTTTATGCAATATTGATAATACGTATGTCAATAACCTGTTAAATGCTTACATAAACCCTGATTCTTACTTTCCTGTGTGATACAGAAAAGATATTTTCCTATTAAAATCATGGATATGTTGAGGGTTAGGTAAGGGGTTAGACTTTATGGTTAGGTTTAGGTTTGGGTTGGGTTGGGGAATTGGGGAGTTTGGGTTTATTTGTTCTATGGGAGTAGAAGTCGAACGTTTATGTACAAGCCAAAGCATACAATTTTGTTATCTCGTACTGTTATTACGACTTTTCATGAGACTGGTTTGCCTACATCAGTGAGTATTGAGGCATTGAAACACCTACTTGTGAACTTGTGAAGGTCTATTGTGTATTCTGCACCCATTGCTGCACCAAGCTCCCAACCGAGAGTCTGTTATAGGAAATATCGACAAAGCCATTTAATTTTTTTCTCATCAAATCTGTTCTGGATCATTACCCTTTCACTTTGGTACTTTGGCTCTACAGATGCTAAAATTGTTTTTGTATTATGTCTTTTAAGAGAGATGAAAGTTTATTAAGATTAATTTGCAATATTGTTCAATCATTTTCTTTCTCTTTCTCTGTCATTTTCTGTCTCTTATTCTTTCCTCACTTTGGGTAACCAGCTTGACTTGATGGTACAAACATAAGTGATACCTATTCAATTTACCCAATGTATTGACAAACTGATATTGACAGAGTCATCTCATGAATTCCTATTGCTCTTCAAATCAAGTACACACACAAAGCACCGCATCTCCCTATTCAATCTGAACACATGTTGCTCAAGTCAAGTTCAAGTCAAGTGGTTTTTATTGCGTTTCAACCATATACAGTTAGTACAGTACATAGCGAAACGAAACAACGTTCCTCCTGGACCATGGTGCTATATAAAACAACATAGGACAATCACAGAACCACATGAGACTACACAGACTAAATAAAATACCTATATAAAGTGCACATCCAAACGTGTGCAAAAAGTATGGGACAGGACAATAAATTACTAACAATGAACAGGACAATAGACACAGTGAGAGATCAGTACACAGTAGTGCAAAAGATGACAGTTTCTAAAAATGCCAAATGTAAACATAACATACTATGAGATAGTGTTCTATGCACATAACAGTTATTGAGGTAGCAGCCAGGTATAAAGTTACAATAATTAAAGTGCAACTCAGGACATGTGTGTGTGTGTGTGTCAAACCAGTCTCTGAGTATTGAGGATTCTGGTGGCTTGGGGGAAGAAGCTGTTACACAGTCTGGCCGTGATGGCCCAAATGCTTCGGTACCTCTTGCCAGACGGCAGGAGGGTGAAGAGTTTGCGTGAGGGGTGTGTGGGGTCGTCCACAATGCTGGTGGCTTTGCGGATGCAGTGTTTTTTGTAAATGTCTTTGATGGAGGGAAGAGAGACCCCGATGATCTTCTCAGCTGTCCTCACTATACTCTGCGGGGCTTTGCGGTCCAAAACGGTGCAAGTCCTAAACCAGGCAGTGATGCAGCTGCTCAGGATGCTCTCAATAGTCCCTCTATAGAATGCAGTGAGGAAAGTGAAAACTATTGGCACACTTCTAAGTTGATGAATGTTATTGCATTAGATAATAAAATATCAAACCAAGTACCATTTATTTTAAAGACAGTACAAGCACACTTTTCATGCAAAGCATTTCACAAAAGCAGGAGTTTCAATTGTATAATGTTCAAGATGTAGACAAAACATTTGGACACTTTCTTGTTGTGAAACTACATCTGTGATTACTCTGCTAAAACACCTGTGTGAACTTGAAGGGAACTGACTTCATACATCCATTAAAATCACCATGACACCAGTTGGTTACATGTAATTACAAAGCTCAGAATGGTGAAGGTAGTTCTTAGAAAAGCTTGAGCATAATTTGTTTGCAGATGCCAGTTAAAATAATATTTTTCATCTAATGCTATGACAATCAGACATTTTAAGTGTGACATAAGTGTCTAAATAGGCCACTGTACAGTAAGTTTCACTTGCAGAGGTTTGTGTACTATCCACTTTTTTGATCTTCCTATCTTCCTTTTATAGTTAGCATTTTATAACTAAATTCTAATGTCAAACATGATAGGATTGAAAAGGTTTTATTATGTTAATTCTACCTGGAGAGCTTCAATATTTTCCCAGTTCACCTCTCAGAAAGGAAGTCATTTGAAGTTTCATAATGAGCACTATACACATGGGTGGCCACTGTGGGAGAGTGTGTATCTTTGTCTCTTTCTATCCCTCTTTTGCTTTTTCTCTCCCACACTCTCTCTCTGACTTTCATTCTCTTTCTCTCCACTCATGTATATATGGCTTTTAAAAGTACCATTTGCTCCCTACGTAAAGTGCTTAATGAAGGGCATAATGCATGTAAAGTAATGTGACATTAATTGTTTGAGGTTGATAATAACAGCCCTCAATCATCTGGAAGATTGCTTCAGGCTTTAAATGAAAGACGTTTTCAAGGCGATGGACTCGAATGAGTGAATGACAGAGTCAAATTAGCTGATTTGCCATTCACGTACACTCTATTGCCTGCTATTTAAAAGTCATTGACCATTTAGGGACGGGCCGTTGGTCGCAGTGAGTGTGCAATGAGCAGTGGTGGCCGTGTTTGTGTTGGAGGGCAGGGATGGATGGATGGCTAGCAGCTCCAACTATGATAGTTAAGGGAAAAAAGGCGAGCAATAGAAATGTCAAGTGCCTTCTGTGTGGATGTGAATGGGACAAATAGACCTGGTTTTTAGAGGGCCCCATCCTTGCATTAACATAAGAAACAGGCCAATATGGCTGGAAGTCAGCCGGTCTGGGTGCTGTCAGCGGACCTTTTTGCCAAGGTGATTAATGTCTTTACGATACCGCACGCAGCGAGCACCGCACTGGACCCGCCCTCATCAGACCGACATCTCTCTTGGGAGGCTGATGCAGCGTTTGGGATATCCAGCAATTTTGAGTCTTTAAAGTTTTAGTAGAAGTTGAGAAAATGGTGACATCTGATTTTACTCATGAAAATGGTTTTATATCGCACAAAGCAGAGCACATCCAACTTCATTTCTTGTATAATGTTTTGCAGTGTTGTTATGAGAAACGCACAGCAATAAACTTGATCACATTCAAGCCTTATTTTGTTCCTGTAGCTCAAATGATAAAACATGACGCAAACAACATGCATGGGTTTGAATCCCAGGCAACACTGCTAATAGCTATAAATTAATTGCTCCATTAACCGATTTAGTTGTAATGTTGCAAAATGTATAAATGCTTCTCATGTATTGATACATTTCTTCAAAAAGATCACTTTTGCACATACAGGAATCTTCGAGAATTGACCTATTTTGCGGCTTAGCTGTTTGACATTCCTTCACACATCTGTCCGCCCAGCCTCCCTTCTCCTCTGGCACCCCTAACCTGCTTCATTGAGAGTCTCTTATAATGTCCTCTTGCCAAGGCCCACTCTATGAATTGAATAGTCGGTGTCTTTATTTCTCTCATTCTCTGACTGTAGACCTCATAATGGCTTCATTAATGCAGAAGTTGCATTTGGTTGACAATGGGTTAATGGCCCGAGGGTAGTCTATTGGCACTGGGAGAAGGCCAACAGGAGGAGGAGGCTTTTTTTACAGCTCTTTCAGTGTATGTTCACCCCGGGTCAACTGTGTGTCACCCAAAAGTGAACAAACATGTAATTGATGTTCAGACATTTCAGTCGACTCTTTTTGAGCCTGGCTGAAGAAGAGGTTGCTGCCTGGCCTTTGAGGGTCTTTTTTGCAGAAAGGGGAAACTGATTCATGAATACACACAATCTGCCAAGCTGAAAAAAGGGGTGGTGTGGGTACTCCTGGATTTTTCCCTTTATAACCCCTGCTGAATCGGTTCTGTTTTGCTTGTTGTTGAAATGCAACCCCCGCACATAGGTCGCGATGGGGGTGGTATACACTGCTGGTGTTCCTAAAATGGTCTTTCTCCTCTACGCTGGGACCACTGTCAGTTTTTGTCTCTGATTTTCATGGATGTTAGCAGAAAATGTAGAGAGGAGTCACAGGCCTTTTATCAGGCCGTGTTGGAGCAAGAACACTCAACACTCTTTTTATTTTCACCTTTGCATAACAACCAGCAGCAATTTGTAGAGTGAAGGAATACATTCTAATGAATGCCAAGAGGATGCCCCCATTGACTTTTTCAAGATGGAACATTGGTATATTTTTAGTGTTGAGATTGAAATTCCAAATTATTTATTTTTTTGTTGCCGTCTAGCTTTTAACTTTATAAAACCCCTTAGGCTAATGGTGGCAAAATATGCATAGACATACTCCTTTCTCTAAAATGTATCCACTTTTTCATGATAATTTAATTAACATTTTTACATGTTGATACATGAAAAAAAATAATTGAGAAGTATATTGGCTTCAGCAACATGATCACACAGGAAATTAGCATGTTGTTCCGAAAGTTCATGCTCCCTGAAATCAACCCCATTCAGACGAATTATTGATTGACAAATGGCATCCACCATCAGACATTTTTGCATAAATTGAAGCATGAACTTATTACCCTGTAGACTAGAGCTACTAATTGTTCATTGCGCAAGCAACCTCTGAGACACTGGGTCTAGTTCCATGGGAACCAGGAAGTCATTGTGTTCACATTTACAGTGGGGAGCAAAATTCGGAAGTTGGATTTTTTACTCTAACATTACAAGTTTACTCCACTGATGGTTAGGTTTAGGGTCAGGTTTTGGGTTAGGGGGATAGAGTTAATAAAATATTCATGCCTGTTGACTGTATTACATCATTAACAACTAAACATACAACTGGCTTTTGGTGCCACACAGTGGACATTTCATTTGGAAACTGAAACTCACACATTTTCATGTTTTTCACACACATCAAGCTTTGGCCACTGGGAGCAGAGATTAACATTTCGGTAAGCACAGAATTATTTCAGCAGTAAAGCGTTCAAACTAGAGGTCTGCACATGACTGTTTTGACTCTAGTTTTCTTTGCTCTGTCATTCTTCTAAAGCCCCACTGACTTACAGCATAGCCTGCACTAAATATTGATAATTTGATGCACATGCTTAGTGCACATTTTCCATAATATTTTCTGTTTATTGTTATCAACAATATATTAATTGTATAATAAAATAATATTTTTTGTATTACTGCATTCATAAATGAATAACATAAAAATGATATCCACATCAGATTTTTCAAGCTCTTTTCTGAACGCTCCCCTCATTGGAATTACCGTTCGCTCCCGCCTTTCAACGTTCGCCTCCAACTCTGAAAATGAATCCCGTGCCTCAAGAAATCTAATCGGGTCCTGCGGGAGTTCCACTAAAGTCTGCAATCTTAGTTTCGAGCATCATTCCTTAAAGGGATAATTCAGCCAAAAATTTTAAATCTCTCTTCATTTACTCACCCTCATGCCATCTGAGATGTGTATGACTTTCATTCTTCTGCAGAACACAAAGATTTTTAGAAGAATATTTCAGCTCTGTTGGTCCTCAGATCAATATTTAAGTTATTGTGTATTGTATGTAATTGAAGTGATGCAAAGCACATTCTGCTATTTTCCTGAGAAATAGGTTGTTGTGCTAAGACATTTCAATACCACCTCTTAACTCAGCGCAAATTTCAAATTCAGTTCCTGCATTTGCAATGTGGAGATTCTACCAGCAGGTGGTAAAAATTCTGAAAGTACAGATCATCAAATAATGTCCCTGACAATCACAATTTTTATTTATTTAAAAATTGAAAATTGAAAATTTTATTAATTATTTTTATATGCTTTATTATTGTTGTATATTTACAATTGTATTTATGATTTAATTTGTAACCTACTAGTAATTTTCAACCTGTTGTTGAGATTGATTTTTAAGTCACTGCAAAAGGTCTGGCGGAAGTTTGGATTTGGTATGAATTTTGTACCACTTCATTATTTGTATTATATTTTTGATTTGTTTAGTGTAATTTGTATTTAGAAATATTTGAATGTTTGAATACATGAATTTAATTGTAAAAAATCTAAATCGACCAGTAGAAGTGAATTGCGTGCCGATACAATCACTGTTAATACAAGCCATAATTTGCATGACAGTAGATGAAAATTATTAATAAAACTTACATTCTCTATAATTTAACTACGCGTATGTCCAAATTCAGAAGAATGTCGCATTTTCTGCGCATATAAAAGGTCATGTCATTGTCATAGAAATATACTTGGCATTCATCAAAGGTGCAGTTAATGCACATTTCTATTCTTCTAGTTCATTACATACAGTACGTTACACTACTAACTTCTTATGAATGTGCTGCCTTTGTTTATATCAATGGTGCTTGACAGGGTATGGACTATAATAGGACGCAGATGATGGAATTCCCTGAGAAGAACCTCAGAATTCAATTACACTTAATCCATATCATTTGCACGTTGCATAGGCGATTTCGCCAAACATACTTCTGCCTAGACTTGTATGCTTGCACAAAATTTCCAAAATTTCACGGCCATGCCCATTCACTTTGCACTTATGACTTACGGCATATCACTGGACACCTGCCCCTGGTCACCATTCACTTGCATTGTATGGACATAAAGTGCTAAGACTCTCTTCTACAAATCTGTGTTCTGCAGAAGAAAGAAAGTCATACACATCTGAGATGGCAAGAGGGTGAATAAATTATGAGAGAATTTTCATTTAAATGAATGTGTGAAGCCGACCGCTTATTCACTGAAAACTTTAGGGTTGTATGAGAGAGGAAAAAGCAGAGCACATGTAGACTATATATTTTTTATAATAAACCACAGCTTCTTTAACGACCACACTGGGCCATGTAACAAACTGTTTATCCATCAGAAGAAATGAAGCTTATGTCAAAACCACAAGTCAAAATAAAAGTTCACGTCAAAATAAAAGCGTGATTCAAAATAAAAGATAGGAAGAAATTGCAACAGAAATATATTACAACTGTATAGTAAAATGTAATATTCACTGAAGTACTATTCATATAAATAATAAATAATGATGAATAAATAATAATAATAATAATAATAATAATAGTAGTAGTAATAATAAAATTGAAGCAATATATCACAAGGAAGAGTGCTAGTATAAAATGTTAAAAATGCAATGGTATTTTTATTTATTTATTATTTCTTGTTTAGACACCATTTTGATGATGAATTTAAATGAAACTTTAAAACATGGAATTCTGTAAAAAAAGGATTTGGGAAAAAATAAAAGTAAGGCCCTACTTCAAAACACTTAAGTAATGCAAACTTAATTGAGAAACACGTCAAACATGCATTTCGTTTAGTTTATTATTTATATTGAAATTCAAATTTAAATAAGCTAAAGGAGTGTGTTCAGTAGCACATGACAAATACTAGCATATTTTTGCTGTAGTGTTGAAATTGGTATAGAGAAATGTGAAATGTCACTAGTATTGATACCAACTACTGACTTTTTGGTATTGTAACAACACTGCTGTTGCCTGTTGCTGAAACTGAAAAAAAAATGGATTGTCCAGTCAAATGTGGATTATAAATTAGTCTCACTTTGTTCATAACTAAAAAAAAATTGACAAAATGTGTAGTTGCTACATTTATACAAGGATAGTTGGTGAAATCAAAGTAAATTCATTCTTTATCATTAGATGTTGTAACCCATCAAACTCGGCTTAGTGCTTAGCTCATTGTTCAGGATGCACCTCCTTCCCCATATCGCACACTCTCTGGTCTGCGGTTGGGCTGATGATGATGTCAGCCATCAAGTCTTTACCAGTAATTACACATCAGATGACAACAACTTAAAATTGATGTGTGAGCGCTAAGTGGCCATTTGAAAAGTTTGAGACAGGAAGCCGAGAGAAAAGCCGTGTTATGAGGGTGTCAGCATGGGAATTGCTGGGGCAGCTGTACAGTACACGCTCTGCAGTAATAGACACACACAACCCATTGCCAAAAGCACATTTGGCATCAGTAGCAAATGAGTAATTATTGGGTAATGACCCAGAAGGTGTCCCTTAATTGAATAGTGAAAGTAGGGAGAGTGGTGCCACACTGTAATAAAAGCAGATGGATTATTTCAGGAAATATTTTCTTAAGTGGAAGGGTAAATACTGATGAGCCTGCATTTATTCCTCTGACCTTTAGATTGATAACCACTGATTAAAAATTTAGGCTCTAGTGGGAGAAGAGGTTTTTGCTTTTACTTTTTGCTTCTTTTTATCTGACCATAATAGACCTCCATCCACCACATTCAGTCTTCATTCTGAAATGCATTAGTCACAAAATATACTTATGCCGGGAGGAAAAAGAAAGAAAGAAAATACTTTCGAAAAAGCTGTAAGTGGACTATTGTGTGGACTAAGAGGTCTTTTGTTTTCAGATCATTTGATGCAGCGACATTTTTCCCAGTGAAATGTCAAGATCACTCTACTGACTACAATGCCTGAGAAGCGTATGCCTTTTCCTCCCTTTTTGCAAAATGATAGGTGAATTATGTAAATGTAGACATCAGTTAAAGCCATATTTACTTTTTACAAGCATTTACCTTTTATTTTAATGCACTTATCTCTGAAAGGAAATTGCCTGCTGGTGCCATCACTTATCTGCAAGAATAATGTGGGTCTTGTTTTAGTGCCATCTTGTCTTCACGTTTTGGATGTGTTCTTATCCTTGGACTCTCACCTTGATTTTTCTAACTGTAACAGGTTGCTGTTCAAATAGGTATGATGTATCAATTAGGTCCCGCTATATTGAGAATGGCACACAGACCTATTATTAAGGTCTGGAACCCTTTTCTAACCTGCTATATAATTCTTATTTATGTGGTAGTCCCTTTATGCTGATAAAATGAACACACAAGATGCACCATCTTGACAGAACACATAGAAATGAATTAATAATGGCCATTAATCAAATGGAAATTTTTAGTGGCACATCTGATCTTAAGTATAAAATTGTGATTCTTCTTAGTGTAACAAACTGCAGGCTGCTTCAATGCTTATCTAAAGCGTGTCTACGGGTTTGTTGCTCGGACTTCTGGCAAAGTCTGAGCCTGGTTGCTACTGGGATGCTTCTCACTTTGAATTGTGTCATACTGATTTGCCAAATCCGCAGTCGGTGCATATTGTGGTCTCCACCCACCGGGAGACCTGTCTCTGTCTCCCACTGACTCTGTGAGCAGCTGTTTTCAAATTCTGGTCCTTTTCAGATCGTTCCTTGCTTTATTCTCATTACCGAGGAGCTTTTAAACCCTATTCTAAAGAATCACTTCATTGATCGTTTACATTTTATAATCTTCTTTACTTTAGAGAAAAGATAAAACCTGGGAAAATATCCATGCACCATAGAAAACTTCATTACACAATTCACAGACATTTTGTCGAATAATCAACCTGCATTTAAATTAATTGAGATTTATTGAGAATAATCAGCAAATAATCAAACAATGCAACTGCCATACATTATCCATTGCTAATTACTTTATGCTTTTAGAACATGCTGATTAGCAAAATGGTAGAGGTAATGGTATATGGTATGCAGTATTGTGAACAAGGTTGTGATAGATTTTGACTTTGATTGTGTGTAATTAGCTCTCATTTACAAAGTAAATGAATTAATGAAAAGCCATTAAACCTGATACTTCATTAGGAATGTCCTGGTTTTTATGTGGAGAAAAATGTAAGTATTTATTTTTACATATTAATTATTGAGAAAATCTCTTTGTGAGTGGTTATGTGTTAGTATGAATGTGTGTGCATAAATGCTTGCAGCTAAAGTAATCTTTATGTCAGGAAAACCTTAGCGAGACTTAATGCACAGTCTCTTCTGCTCACCTGGCAGAAGAAGTTTTTTTACATTATTAAAATATTTGTAGTTTCACTATATTATTATTATTATTATTATTAATATTATTATTATTATTATTATTATTATTATTATACAAGAAGCATTCCTGCCACCTGTGGATCTCTGTCATTCCATGTTAAATCACCTCATCTCTCTCCAGCATTTTTTCTTGAATCTCCAACGTTTTACTATTTAAAATCTATTTCAGTCGTAATAATTTAATGTATAGGTAAATAGATGTATTAATGCTATGATACGTTAATCAATTTAGTGGTTTGTTTAATAATTATACATTACATCTTCAGCCGAATATTACAATTTGTATTTGGCACACAACTTCAATTCAAGAGAATTATATAATGATGTTGGGTAGTGCATTTCATTTTAATGTCTAATCAAGCGAGTTGCACATTCGATGCAAAGTCTACAACCTGTCAACTCAAACTAAAAAGTGTAAATAGTGTTAGCAGTGTTGCTTTCTCAATTTCTAAATGCATTAATAAAAAAACATATTATATTCTTTTCCATATTTAAATTGCAACCATTTGTTTTTATGTTCAAGGGACTACAACAACTAATTGATCATTTCGCTTAAATTAATTGGTCTTACGTGCAATTTTAGTGGCGCTGAAATCTTAATACCGTTAACATGACATTTTAAGCCATTCCTGTGGCCATCAGACCAGCAGCATATCACCACGGTTAGCCTCGAAACCAATGCGCGTGGTGTTCACAAGCATTTAATGACGTCTTTGATAAAACACAAACATTTTTCTTTTCGTCCAAGTGTCAATCCACATTAACGTCGCGCGAGCCAGACACATTTGTCTCTTAAATCTCTCCATGTAAATTGCGCACGTGCTCCAGCAATACCCATTGCTCAGTAAGAGCTTTGGTTGCATTGAACAGACGACGAATATGCATAATACTCGCGTGATATTGGTTTCTGCTCTTTGCGACAGTTTTCTTCGACCATTTGGACACATTCCCATAAGCGCTTGTGTGATGTCGCGCCCCTCTCCGACTCGGATTTTTAACGTTTTCTGTTTGCTTTCGAGTCCCCCTCTGGTTTCTGTGATCTATTCACGCCCTTGTCTCAGCTGGTCTAATTGGGCCAAACCTGAAGAAACCTCCATTTTTGTTTTGTATTCCCACTCTTTCAAATAATCAGCCGTGTGCCAAAAGTGTCCCTCTTGTTTTTACGCGTGCCAGTCACCTGCCGTCAGCTTCGCTCCTTCTCTTTCTCAATGCCTGCTTTCCTCTCTCCAATTCTTTTGACTTTCTGCGGTCTGGATCCCCAATGAGATTCTGATTGGGCACATATTGAGACCTCTATTGTCCTTCATGGGCTGTACTACGCTAATTAAATTTTATCCACCCATATAAAACCCATCTCTCTCCTCCACGCTCCCAATTGAGCTTTCCAACCCAACTTTCCAGCCCCTATGAATCAAGTGTTCACTGAGTCAAATCAATAGAAAAAAACATTTGCAAATCTCTATTATTATGGGATTTTTGTCTCCTTTCTGTTCTGATAGAAGCACCGTGAAACAGCTTGCAGCTTTGTGCAACCGAGGCGCTCGGGACAGACGAAGGCCATGAATGCAAAAGGAATTACGCACGGCAGCAAGTTTCTTTATCGTCCCGTTATTGGACTCACAATTCTTTCACGCCATTTTTTGCATAAGATTATGTCATTGAATATGAATTTACCGTCTGTTAATTGTCAATGCATGCTTTCATTTAGGATACAACGTCTGTCGCCTATTGATATACAACTTTTGCATTAGTTAGTTACATAAGACAGACGTCTCTCTTCCCCGTTTTTAAACATGATTTAGTGTGAAATAGAACGAAATTAATCGATATCAACGAATGAATGCCGATTTAAAATCAGACATTCCAAATCAATAGGATACACTGTATAAAAGAAAGTTACAATCGCATTCGCCTGTCAGTGCCATTACATACATTTGTTATATCAGATCTGATCATATTGTTTAATATTCGTTTGTATTAGCTTGTAAAATTGCTGAAAATAATTTATTTTAGTTTTTAAAAGTCCAAGATCTGTCTTTTGGATTTTATCTTTCAATTCTGCAATCTTATGACTCTTTTTTTTCTTCTTCTTCTGCTTCTTCTTCTTCTTTCTTTTCCGTTAATAGACTATTTTAACGGTGTTTCCATAATGACAGCCGTTTTCTGTTTGCATCTTTCACCCCAGGCAAAGTTTTCCCCTATGTATTAAACCAATAGTAGTGCAATAAAAACAAATCAATCTCTAGTTGTGCAAATCTTGAAGAAGGGGGTTGGGTTGGGTTGCGTTGCGTTGGGTTGTTAGCCCACAAAAGCAGCTGTTGAGTCCTAATCTTTTTTCTTGCCCTATCACTCACCTATATTCTCCTCGGCGCTCTCCTCGCATCTCTCTTTGGAAGTTCTCGCTCGCGGCTTATAGTGGCTCTCCCCACTCGCCAGACCCCATCCTTGTCCAGATTTTTTTCGGGCCATCCCCTTGTACTTATCTCAAAGAAAAGAAGAGTGCATGGATGTCAAATTGCCCTCAAAACACCATGAAAGATTGATTTGCAGCACTTTTCATTCAACCGGCATTATTTTGAAGAGAGCTGAATAGGAAACCCGCAAGCCGGGGAAGGAATAAAGATGTCCTCCCAGTTGGAAAGGGGGGAAACTGCCCATTTTGTCTCAGTCCATCAACCCCGGAGAAAGAGGGGGAAAGGCAATGGGCTATTCAGGGGGGAAAAAAAGCCCATATACACCGCAAACAATACTAAAAGACTTTAAATTAACATCCATGAATATTAAATTACTTCGGCCTGAAAAAGATCGAATAAAAGATATACTTGACCCAGACGGCTTTGCATATTTGCGTACTCCAAAGCACATCATTAAAACCCATTCAGTTTGTTTATGTGATTTTAATTTCGATATGATTACTGAATTGTGTACAAAGAACCCTATTAATATCAGAAATAACAGAAACGAAAAGTTCGTCCAGCATGGGGTCACCTATCTCTGACATGATCGTGAAGATACGCGTTAATTAATTGTAAATTCATGTTAATAAATTAAATTCATAATACATTATTATAACTATTAGGCTAATAAAATGACGAAGGCTATGCACAAAATAAAGAGAACATTTTAATATAACTGCTCAATCATTTGCATCACTTTCGGGCAAACTATATGTGAAAGACCAAAGCCAGTGTTTCTATAGATTCTGGTTATTTGTATGATCATTTTTACGCGTAAATCATCCCTAATTAAAACATAAATAAACACGAGTGTGATTCGTTTTTCTGAGACATGTCAGCAAAGTTTGATCAATCAACTCGTTTTTGAGCATGGTTCATTCATGCCTCGTCTTTGCTGAGAGTAAGTTATGTCTCAGGTTTGCTTCTCGCTTCTCCATGCCAGAAGCGCTGTAAAGTGGATGCGAGCAAACAGCTTGTTATTTTATCCAAGACGTGGTTGTTGGATCCTGAACCTCAATACACACACACACACACATGCACGCACATACACATTGTTCCCCCCTTCCCTACCCACCCCCCTCATGGAGTAACCACTCAATAAAGAGTGTGGCGTTTTTTCTCCTCTGGTTGAACAAGTCTGAAGAACACAAGGGGAGGGTCATTAATAACTAATTACCGTGGGCCAGACCTGACGCATATAAAGCCCACCGGGACCGTGGAAAGGCGCAACATTCTCACAACACTTAGAGACGAGCGCAGACTGATAGCTATTGCATCGGCTCGAGACTGATGTTATATTGGCGTTCATCGACTATATATTTGGGTTAATTATCTGGCCTCATTAAATAGCAAGGGGATATTTTCGTGCTTCTGTCATCATGGGTTCAGTGCTACCTGCAGATGCTTTGGTTCTGAAGGCTGGATTTAAGCAGCAGACTCTGGCCCTGTCCGACATCATCACATCGGACATCCTGCACAGTTTCCTGTACGGCCGCTGGAGGAACGTGCTCGGGGAACACCTGTTCGAGGAGAAGACCCCCACTGTCAGCCCCAAAACAGCGTTCACCGCCGAGGTCCTGGCGCAGTCATTCTCAGGAGGTGAGTCCATCACATTTCACATTATTCAGTAAAATGATTGGATAGAGCCTATATGCCGAGTCTACTTTTGCAATGGAATCATTTGTGTACAGCATATTTAACTATTCGTCAGTTTTTGCACATTATCCATTAAATTAACTTTATGAAATATAATGCGAAATTTTTATTTATACAGCATTATTTCATTTCTAAATATCAATCAGAGTTTAAGAAATTCCACAGTCACTTCTACACACTGGGAAAGAATGCTTCATGTGTTGACATCCAAATTAACTGTATTTATAACTTTATATATATATAACTTTTATAAATACAGTTAATTTGGATGTCAACACATGAAGAATTTTCCCCTATATATATATATATATATATATATATAGGGGAAAATAATATATATATATTATTATTATTATTATTATTATTTAACCTGTCTGAATCTACTAATTTTAATAATTAACATTTACATTTATTTTACGCCGGTTGCCACTGAATAATCTTAATTAGGCTATTAAAATCATGAGGGTAGCCTACCGTTGTGCTTGACCTGAGAAAGTTGCGATTGAATCCAGGACCTTGGATTGAGAAAAGCCCGTCATTCATCGGGACAATCCCCACACCCCCGCGCTGACACCTTTTCTTCCCGCAGTCGCATTTCAAGTTTTCCGTCCCGCTGTTAATATGCCGTGAAAGCTAATTCTACCGCTATTCACACCATGTCAAGCAGCTAATCTCCTTTTCTGCGTTTTGTCACAAATTCCTGGGCCGTTTTAAGGAGGTTTTCGTTTCTTTCAGCGCACATTTAGTGCTACAAAGTTTCTGAAAGGATCATGAATACGGAATAAGCTATGAATATATAGCCTCGTCACATTAAAAGCGGAGCAAATCGCTAAATTCATTGACTCAAAGAAGCATTTGACATTTATTTGAGTCTCGTCTTATGACGATCTAGATGTAGCCTACTAATGCGTCGCTTCATTCTCCCCGAACACATTCCTTTATACACAGTACAAAAAGAAAAGGCAATTGTATACGGGAAAATGATGCAATGAAAAAAAACAGGATTTTGGCCTACCCTGATCTTCTACTTCTACTTGCATTTTTTTCTTTAAACATATTGCATCTATTCAAGTTCATTTATTTCTAAGTTAGCTTTTTATTTGTTTACTAGTTTTCTCAATTAAACTTGCATCCAACGTTATCCAAACGTCACACTTATAGCCTACTTTATTTGCCGCTTTTCCTCTCCAGAGGTCCAGAAGCTCTCTAGCTTAGTGTTGCCAAGTGAAGTCATCATTGCGCAGAGCTCCATCCCGGGAGAAGGCCTTGGGATCTTCTCCAAAACCTGGATAAAAGCCGGCACCGAGATGGGTCCCTTCACTGGCAGGGTCATATCTCCCGAACACGTCGATCTCTTCAAGAACAACAATCTCATGTGGGAGGTACGTGCAACAGGTGTCGCATTGGCTCGGTTTTTAGGATTGTAGCCTCACAACCTTTGATGCCAAGTCAGAGATTAATGGGAAGCTTTTGTTTTTCCTAGGTTTTTAATGAGGATGGCACGGTGCGCTACTTCATCGATGCCAGTCAAGAGGATCATCGCAGCTGGATGACTTACATCAAATGCGCGCGCAATGAGCAAGAACAGAATCTGGAGGTTGTGCAGATCGGAAGCAGCATCTTTTACAAAGCAGTAGAGGTGCGTCTAGTAACTATATATATTTTTAGTTTTCACAAAGTCTTATTTGTATTAGTGGAAGATGGAGGGAAGATGTTCCCCCTGAAGAACAATTTAATTTGTTAATTTGAGATACAAGTTTAGCATGCACTGGGAAATAAATAGAAACATTAGTTGTCATAGCACAAAATAAAAACATTATGAAAAGGGGCCATATTATTTTTACCCCATGGGGCGTCTTCCCCCATATACTTAATTTTATATATGTTTCAGATGATGATGATGATGTACTTGTTGTTTGCATACATTTATACATTTGTATCACCCCGTTGACAGACCATACCTCCAGATCAAGAGCTGCTTGTGTGGTATGGGAATTCCCACAACACTTTCCTGGGTATCCCAGGAGTCCCTGGCACAGAGGAAGAACTGCAGAAGAAGAGTAAAAATGGTGAGTTTACTTAGTTGCTTCAGGGCTATGGTGGGTTTCACGTGGCAAAGATAAGGCAGAGCTTTATCACAGCATTACAATAGCTCTAGTTAAAACTCATTAGCATCTCTTTAAACTTCTGTTTGCTGACCGAGCTCTTTCCTCACCCCACAGATGAATTCCACCTATGTGAAACCTCCTCCGTCACCTCCCTCTCCACTGCCAGTCGCATGCGCTGCGTCATCTGCCACCGCGGCTTCAACTCTCGCAGTAACCTGCGCTCCCACATGCGCATCCACACACTGGACAAGCCCTTCGTCTGCCGTTTCTGCAACCGTCGCTTCAGCCAGTCCTCCACCCTCCGCAACCACGTGCGCCTGCACACGGGCGAGCGCCCCTACAAGTGCCATGTCTGCCAGAGCGCATATTCCCAGTTGGCAGGGCTGCGGGCGCACCAGAAGAGTGCCAGGCACCGGCCGGCCAGCACAGGTACTGTCGTGGGGCTGCAGGCACATTCACCCCCTCCTCCACCTCCTCAGCTGGCACAGGTCCCTCACCCGGCCTCATTGATGCATCACATACCCACCATGGTGCTTTGAGAGGGCACGATGAACTCGACTGTCTCAGATGTTCACAGTCTCACAGGCGAATCTTCATTGCTGCTGGCTCATGTGTAGAAGTGTGTCTATGTGGAGCCGGTCCTGTTGAGAACTCTTACCATTAGTGGATGCTTTGTGGTTTGCTGCCCTAAAGGAGAAGAAGTGATCAGATAGGATGAGCAAGGCCTGTACAAACTCAGTTTTGACAGCATTGAAGCGAATATGGCCGTAGAAGGGCTGTTTTGTACATTCATGTTGAATTCTTATCATCGCCAGAACTACACAGTGATGGCTCTTAAAAGTTCATTTGCTCTGGGCTTATTTTGATCTAACTGTTCAAACATTAGGCTATAATATGCCATTTAAGACGATCACTAGTCAGTGTATCTTTTATTCATATTTGCATGCGGTAGTATTGCTTTGTCTCATTTCACATTTCAAGCCACATCACTCCCTCCATACACTTTAGCCTCATAAAAGTATTGAGAATGTAACAGAGAGACTGAGTCTCTTTACAATCTGACATCAACCCTGTGGCAACTCCTTGAATGTGTTACTGGTTTTCAATGTAGGAGATACAATGGAACCAAGCACCACTTAGTGACGGATTTGTGTCTCTACAACCGAATCAGAGAAATGGAGCTCAAAGCATGTTGATTGTGAATGGAACATTTATGAAGTATGTAAAGGAATGTAAATATGATTTAAATATTTACTTCCAAAAACGTGGAATAGTCACTTTATCTGTGTATGTATGTAAAGATTAAAGTATTATTACAAAACTGGGTTCTATTATATAATGTATACTATGTTTGCTGGGGTATTCACCTTGTATGCTCAATAAATAATTTGTCACTTATTAAACTGCGTAGTTATTCATTTAGGTTGGTTATGATGGCAAGATCTCGAATGAAGGGTTGTTGACTTTTTGGGCAGAACTAAAAATGTAAATTGACTCTCTTAAAACATACTACAAAATTGCAACATATGCAAACCAAATCCATTCAACAACTTGCCGTATTTGAGTTTTTCTATCAAAACTTGTGGATATTTTGCTCAGATTCAGCTTATCAATGACAGCATTCCAAGTTACCCATAAGGGATGACTGATGTCCTGTTTAAAGTATCTCTCTTGCACAAGAAATAAAAACCCCACTGCAAAGCAAATATTTCCACTAAGTAAATAGATCTATGTTCATCGTTTCTTTTACAGACTTGCACAATGACTGAGTAAACTGCAGGTCAGCATTGCTCAATCAAATGTTAAACTCTCACAGAAAAAATGTAATAAATAGGATCATCATGATCTGTGTTTTTCAAGTTATCAGATCTGAACTACTGCTGTACTTTCTCACATTTTGTGTTCATTTTGGTTTCTAATATTAAAGACAGAAGTACACTTTTTTAAACCTCCACAAATGTTTTTTTGTAACTCAAGCAAGACAAATAAGGTAATAATTAACTCAAAACAAGCACAGTAGATGATCAGTTGTCTCACACACACTGAGCAACTAAACAGTCTATAATGGCACGAATATTCTGGATCTGCATATTTCATCTCCTCGTGTGCAATATTGCTGCGGAAAAATCGTAAGTTGCAAGTTTACTTTCATTTCAAATTCTCTGCAATCTGTTGTCCAATCAGCAACATTGTTAAACAGAAAAATCTAACTTTACCAAGCCTTGCTTTGTGTGAATAATCCCTCACGTCTGTTTGTAAAAAGGGTATTTATACATGAAATAAACTGTCCTCTTTTATGCCTCTGCTACTGAATCAGACCCAATTTGATCTTGTTCTACAGATATCTAATCACTGCACCTAAACTCCTGCGACTCGATGCTTCAGAGACGGTGGTGGTACAGTTGTTTGGCTATGATCAGGAAACAAAAGTGGATCTTTACCTAAAGAGAACGCTGGCATTAAATGATAAAACATATGCATTTCAGTCCCTGAAGCTCAATGCCCAGAATAAATATCAAGCTGCAGCTACTTTACGAGTAAGGCTGCAAATGTAGCACTTTTTTACTGGAAGATACTGTATCAATGTTTCAAACTTTTTTTTGTTGTTGTTGTTGCTCTCTACTTTTGCAAGATCATTATTGTTGTTTAGAGTTTTTCATTATTAATAATATTTAGATCAGCCCTTAAAAAATGTATCTTCTTTCTCTTGTACTCAGATAATGCCTGAAGACTTCCCTAAGGAGGTCAACTTTGTCTACCTTCAGGCCATTTCTGGAGGCTTCAATGAACATCAAAAAATTCCAGTTACTACTGTAAATGGTTTTCTCTTTATCCAGACCAACAAGCACCTATACACACCTGAACAGGAGGGTCAGTATGATATAATCTGTTAAAGTAGGTGTGTGTGTGTGTGTGTGTGTGTGTGTGTGTGTTTGTGTGTGTGTGTGTGTGTGTGTGTGTTTGTGGAGGTATACCCGCATTAAGAGGGCCAAAAAAGGGGACATCCTCATAATGGAGGAAAACCTGACACCCCCTGCTTTATGGGGACATCTAAATAAACATATTGCACAGTGTTTAATGAAAATGAAAAAAAGCAGAACTTACGGACCAATGTCATTTGAACTTTTTGTTTTCACAGTAAAAGTGCGTGTTTACTCTTTCAACGAGGAGCAGAGAAAATCCAACCGGCCTGTTATCCTCACATTTATAGTAAGCATCCCTCTTCACTACCCAGACCCGGCTCCACAAGGGAGCACGGGTGGGCCTAGCTCACCCAATCATGAGCTTGGCCCACCTTGACAATCACACCCACACCCACACTTCCAAATGTTCGGCCCACCTGGAGGGTCCTATGGCCCACCTTACATCTTAGAGCTGGGGCCGGGCCTTTCACTACCTCATATTCACATGTTTATTGTAATGCAAGAACATGAACATGACCAATAAGTTATGTAAATACATACATGGGAATGTTCAATATGAGTGAAGTATAGAGTTGGAGGAAACAGTTATCTTTGCAAGCAGGAGCCATTTTTTTATTCTCTGAATTTATGATAGCTTTCACACTTACTTTTTCAATTCAATTTTTTCAAACTCACTATTGTATATATTGTGGTGTGTATTGTTTGTATTGTTGTTTTTAATTGTTGTTTTTGTATTATATGTCGTTGTGTCACTTATACAGGGTAGCAATTGCAGTTTCATTGTCCCAGACAATGACAATGAAGCAGGGCCGTAACCACAATATACACTGAGGGGAACAAATCCCCCCCAATAATCAGATATGGCCAGATTGTCACTCTTTAAGACAAAGAGTGAATGTGTGTATATTGTAAAGGAATTGAATGAATGTGGTAATCTGGCATTTGAAGGAGCTTTTTAGAAAATTCTCTTGACATTGTCTAAGAATGGTCTATAACACAAAGTAGAGTGTTATCACCCTCAGATTAAAAGTAGAACATGGTGAGACCTGTGACTTGTGACTTCTATTGTGTTTTTAAGTTTCGGCATATATTCTTAATGCAAATATTATTAGGTAATAATTTTAAATCAGTTTAAGATTTTCTAAATCATTTATTTGTCTTTAATTAATTCTGAATATTGTTTAAAATAACTTTTAAAAGAGACATTTTATTTTGAGGATGTCGTGTCAGGTTTGTGCTCAAAAAATGAGCCACCAGTTAAAGGAGTAGTTCACCTAAAAATGGAAAATGTCATTTTACTCACTCATTTACTCTCCCTTATGTTGTTCAAAACCAATATGCTGGGGTTTTCTTGGAACATAAAAATAGATATTTTAAATAGCTCTATCCCATAGAAAAACAGTTTATAGTGAGCAGGAAAAAGGACAAAAACTATAAAGCACTATTAAAGGTTCAGTATAAAGATATCACTGTGGCGGCTGTGGCTCAGGTGGTAGAGCGGGTCGGCTGGCAATTGCAGGGTTGGCGTTTTGATTCCCTGGCCCACACGACTCCACATGCCAAAGTGTCCTTGGGCAAGACACTGAACCCCAAGTTGCACCCAATGGCATGGCAGCTCTGCCGCCATTGGTGTATGAGTGTGAGTGTGAGTGTGTGTGTGAATGGATGATTGGGACACAGTGTAAAGTGCTTTTTTAACCTCTAAGAAAAGCGCTATATAAGTGCAGATCATTTACCATCACCATAACAGTAGTCCATATGACAAGTGCATTATATTCCAAACTTTCTGGGGCCATAGAAAAGCTTAGTGTTGTATGGACTACTTTTATGGTATTTTAATGATGATTTTTTTCTCTTTGGACCTTGACAGCATTAGTCAATATCATCTGTTTTTAGATGGAAAAGATTAAAAGGGGGGGGCAGTAAATCATTTTGTGTATTTTCTTTTTGCTAGTCAGCTGACACAGTCAGATACAGATAAGATGAAAAGAAATTCAAATTATATTAGTTTTTTTTTTTGAGACTAAGAAAAGATGACTAAAACAGGCAAATTGCTAGCAATGCAGAAACAGTGTATGTCTTGTACTGTGTGAACTTTAAAAATGCATGTATCATTTAAAACCAAAAATTATCAAATATTTTGAGCATTTTAAGCCTTAATTCAGAAAAGTATTGCAGTCAGAGCGTTACTATATTAAAGGACTAAAGAGGACCATTATATTTGTGACATCAACACGTGAACCCCCCCCCCCCCCCCCCCCCCCCCACTCTTAATCTCTTAATGTCAACTATGATTTCTATATGGCAACTTTGTTTCAAACCCCTTTTAGGACCCTGATGGCATCAAGGTTGAAATGGTTCATTTGACAGATATCCGTGGAGCAAAACTACTTCTTCCTCCTTTCAAAATACCTCTTAAACCAACGTAAGAAACATTTACTTTAAACATGTATAGCTGACAATATATTTAGATTGATATGATGTTTGGTTTAGAGAATTATTTTGGAGTAATAGTGAAACCCTGCTAAAAAGACCAGCTCACACCTGCAGCTGGTTCAGCCTGGTTTATACTGGTTAGTGGTGGTTATGATGCTGGTCTACCTGGTGGACCAACATATCCACTCTTTTTACCTGTAAAAATGCAAATCAATCAGCATGATCTTTATGCTAAAGCTTGCTGACCAAGGAACACTTACTGGTTTATTTCGGTAATGTTTTTACTAGTTTTTTATAGGCACTGTATGTTTTAACTGCAGTTTACTTAAAATGTTAATCTCATCAGTTTTGGAATCTGGAAAATTGTTGCCAGCTATGCTGAGACTTTTCAAACAACTGCCACTGCTGAATTTGAGGTCAAGGAATACGGTAAGACCTTTGTTTCTTGACCAAGTGTTATGTAGGTTATCAAAGTTATTTTTTGTTTTACGTATATAGTGTGAAATCATGTTAATTTTCTCAGTGCTGCCCAGCATTTCACTCCAAATTGTGCCTGAAGCAAACTACGTCAGTGCTGAGAACTTTGAGTCGTTCCCATTGAAGATTTTAGCCAAGTGGGTTTCCCTGTTCTATGTAACATATGTATAAAGTTCAGCTGCTGTTTACTAATTAATTGAGGACTACTTATCAAGATGGGTTGCTGGTGATGGAAATAACTCTTATTCATGTAAATGTACGGAGACAGGTATGTCCATGGAACGCCAGTTAGTACGGCGGAAGTGTTCTTGAGATTTGGGTACAGTTCTCCAGAAAAAACTGTCATGATCCCCTCAACATTTTTTAAATATGAGGTAAAGTCTGTGTTTCCTTCATCAAAGCATGCCTTTTAACGCGTGTTCAGAAAATAAAAAAGTTCAGCTGGACATTGTTTTTAAACTTTTTTTAGATGAGAAATGGAAAGCTGGAAGTCAGTCTAAATATCAAGTCGGCTCTGTCAAAGGTGCCTGATGGGCCTCAGCAACTGAGTGACATGGGTGAAAACAGCTTTCTTCATGTGACAGTTTTACTGCAGGAGTCAACTGGTAGGTCTATCAATTATCATTTGTTGCTAGTTCCTCAGACACAAGATAAAAGTGTTGAGCATAATTTATTGTTACAACCATTTGTTCTTGTTTTGCATCAGTGGTCTTTTTTCCTTCACAATCGTTTCATTCATTATATCACCTGCCATTCCCTAAATTCTTCTGATCAAGCATTTTCTTCATGCAACATTACACAACTATTGGACCTTTTCTCATCATCAGGTGGTCTCTCCCAGCAGGCAGTGCTCTCAAATGTGAAATTTGCACAATCTCCCTTTATCCTGAGTCTGATTGCAACCCCTCCTTTCATAAAACCAGGCTTACCATACCCTATTAGAGTAAGATAACTGCATTTACTGCATTTATACATTATATATATATATATATATATATATATATATATATATATATATATATATATATATATATATATGCACTGTTTAAATGTCTCAACCATTGGAATATCTTTTATTACTTTCCCCCATAGGTCTTGGTTCAAGATCCTTTGGGTGAACCGGTAAAAGGTGTGCCAGTCAAAGCAAGGGCAACTATAACTACAGCTAACAATGAACTGGAAGAGCTCAAATTCTTAGGGCACCTGGATACAATAACAGAGACAAGTCAGAAGGATGGAATTGTTTATTTCATCACTAACATACCTGATAAAGTAGAAAAAGCTGAATTCAAAGTGAGTATGGTTGTGGCCTCTTTCAACATAGAAAGCAAAGTACATATCCAACTAGTTAAATGAGTGATTACTTTCAGAAGCCATAAATTGTGTAGTGGTTGGCCAGGTTGCTAAAGAGGAGCAATTACATTTTGGTGCATTTGACAAAGTAGCAGCTAAACATTATGGTGTTTCTGTATATGTGCTAAATATACATTCTCATTTCAGTTTGAGACAGCAGATGATTCTTGGAATAGTGCTGAACTTACACTAAAGGCTGAATCGTATGTGTCGATTAACCATCATTTCCTGCACATCGATTTACCATCGGAATCTACAGAATTTAAAGTTGGACAGTATATTAACGTCAACATTTACTTTCATTATCGTGACTATCTTTCCCTGAAGACCTTCAGTTACCAGGTAGAACCACACACATTTGTTGAGTCATCTGAATGTCTGTAGAAACTACAACTGAATTTTATTGCTTGCAGTCACTGGTCTTGTATTAAAAAAATGACAATAAGAAGTTATTCTAATTTCTCTGTTCAGAACTTTTTACTGCACTTTTCAAATATCTATACTTTTGCTTCTGTAAAGTTTTTCAGTCATGACAATTCTCAACAACTAATGCACAAGATACATAAGACACACTGAATCAAGCATGTAGGACATGCTGCTGCTGCACAATTAGACATGCATGCAATCCTCTTGAAGCAGATATAGTCAATTGGTGCTGGGGAGGAGGAGGGTTTCAGAAAGAAAACTCTCACACCATGCTGCAGTTGGACTGGCTATCTGCAAACAAGAAATGCATTTAAATGGTAGACAAAGAGAGAGAACACGAGTTGATTGGCTAACAGATTACATGCCAAACAATCTGTCACGATCTGGGCCACAGAGTTTGCAATCTGATTGAGTGACAAATTACAAGTTCAAAGGACCAGCTTGTAGAGTTTCCTGACTGAAATAATTTACTGCTTCTTGCATTACTGTTACAATAAATTTTTATGCAGTTCATTGGTCATCGCTAAACATTCAAAACAGCCTCAGTGCCAAAATAATTTTGCCACGTGTTTCTACTTTCATCTATGTCAGTGGTTCCCAAGCAGGTTGCCGCCAGGGATGGCTAGGGGTGCCGATAAATTTCTGCTCAGTTTAATATTACATTTACATTTACATTTATTCATTTGGCAAAATCCAAAGCGACTTACAAAAGAGGAAGAACATAAGCGAATCATCTTAAGGAGACAGTGGTACGAAAAGTGCCATACTACAAAGTTTCAGTATCATCACAATAGTATACAAAACCGATTTAAGTGCAACAAGAATTGTTAATACATTTAGAATTTAATTTTTTTTTAGCGGATGGTTAAATACTCTTGGAAAAGATGTGTTTTTAGCCGTTTTTTGAATATAGAGAGTGAGTCAGCTTCACGGATTGAGTTGGGGAGGTCATTCCACCAACGTGGTATGATAAAGCTGAAAGTCCGGAAAAGTGTTTTGGTGCCTCTTTGTTTTGGTACAACAAGGCGCCGCTCATTTGCCGACCGCAGGCTTCTGGTGGGAGTGTAGCTCTGCATAAATGTTTTTAGGTATGCTGGAGCAGACCCAGTGATTGTTCTGTATGCCAGCATCAGGGCTTTGAATTTAATACGTGCATGAACCGGCAGCCAGTGGAGAGAGACAAAGAGTGGTGTAACATGTGCTCTCTTTGGTTCATTAAAGACCAGACGTGCTGCTGCATTCTGGATCATTTGCAGAGGTCTAATAGCACATGCAGGAAGGCCTGCAATGAGAGCGTTACAGTAGTCCAGTCTAGTTATGACAAGTGACTGAATAAGCAGTTGTGTGGCATGTTCAGAGAGGAAAGGTCTTATCTTCCTGATATTGTAGAGTGTAAATCTACATGATCTTTCAGTCTTTGAGATGTGGTCTGTGAAATTTAGCTTGTCATCAATGGTTACCCCTAGATTTCTGACCGTTTTGGAAGGCAACACTGTAGTTGGACCCAGCTGCACAGTGATGTTGTGTTCAACATCAGGGTTGGCTGGAAAGACAAGGAGTTCAGTCTTGGCTGGGTTGAGTTGCAGGTGGTGTTCCTTCATCCAGGCTGAGATGTCAGCCAGACAGGCAGCGATTCGAGTGGTCACTGTGGTGTCGTTGGGCTGGAAAGACAAGTAAAGTTGCGTGTCATCAGCCTAGCAGTGGTAAGAGAAACCATGTGACTGGATGATGGGTCCTAATGACGTTGTGTATATGGAGAAGAGAAGTGGCCCAAGCACTGATCCCTGAGGTACCCCAGTAAGTAACTGATGTGGCTTGGATACCTCACCTCTCCAGGCTACCTTAAAAGACCTACCTGAGAGATAGGAGTTGAACCAGTCAAGCACAGTTCCGGTGATGCCCAGTTTAGAGAGGGTGGAGAGTAGGATCTGATGGTTGACTGTGTCAAAGGCTGCAGAAAGGTCCAGCAGAATCAGAACGGATGATCTGGATTCAGCTTTCGCCAGTCTCAGCGACTCTGTGACAGACAGCAGGGCAGTCTCAGTGGAGTGACCACTTTTGAAGCCTGACTGATTGTCATCCAGCAGCTTGTTCTGTGAGAGATAGGCAGAGATCTGATTGAAAACTGCCCTTTCAAGTGTTTTTGCCATGAATGGGATGAGAGAGACTGGTCTGTAGTGTTCTATCTGTGTGGGGTTAAGTGCAGGTTTTTTCAGCAGTGGGGTTACTCTAGCCTGCTTAAATGTAGTGGGAAAAGTGCCTTCAAGAAGAGATGCGTTAATTATGTGTGTAAGTGCAGGTAGGATGGACAGAGAGATGGCCTGGAGAAGGTGTGATGGAATGGGGTCAAGAGAACAGGTGGTGGGGTGGTTGGAGAGGAGGAGTTTAGAGACCTCAGTGTCAGTTAAAGGAGAGAACATAGAGAGAGAAGAGTTGCATACAGGAGTTGGGTGTTTGACAGGGTGTGGTGCTGTGAATGTATTGCTGATGGCTGTAACCTTATTAGTAAAAAATGTGGCGAAGATATCTGCTGTAAGTGATGTGTCAGGTGGTGGAGGGGGAGGGCAGAGAAGCGAGTTAAATGTTCTAAACAAGCTACGAGTGTCTGTGGTGCTGTTGATCTTGGTCTGGTAATATGAAGTTTTTGCAGCTTTAACATTATCTGAAAAAGTTGCAAGCAGAAGTTGATATTTACCTAGATCGGCTGGATCTTTAGATTTCCGCCATCTCCTCTCGGCTGCCCTGAGATCAGTCCGATTTATAAATATTATAAATATTATAATATTTAAAAAACCATCAGTTAAAAGTACCATCAAATCCGACAATTAAATGTGCTTCTTGACACGATACAAATGTAAACACAGACATTAATGCATTACGGGAGTGTTAACAGATGAGACAAAAATCTGCACCATCTTTATGTGATATTAATGTAAGCATTACATGTATTATGTGATGCAGACAGGACAAAGATCTCTGTGTTGTGTAAATGCAGTCTAATAGACGTGCTGAAGCTTTTGTATGTGAATGCCTATTGTTAATATTAATCTAACAACAATATTGACAAGAAAAAGAGAAAAGCACTCACCGTCCAATAAATTTCAATAACATGTAACAATGGCTGTACTGAATCTTTATTAATGGATATCTAATAATCAGATAGTACATTTGTTCTATTTTTCATTGAATTACTTTTTTAATGTTTTTATATCATAATTCTTTAATTTTTGATTGCTGCTCTTCTAAAATCTAAAAGCACTCTTGAATCTGTTTTCAATTTTATGACTCAATTTTATTACTAGATCTTGAATAATTACTTTTAAAAACTTGAGACATGTTTAGGAGAAACTCTTGATGGTTACATTTCTTAACATTTATAATAATAGAGTATTATACTTTTTTTTAATAAAGGAGTGTTTTCAAAAACGTATTTGTTTATTTTAATATATTTTTTTCAATGGTTGGTGTACTGTGGGGAAAAAAGCACTATGAAGGTGTGCCGCAGTTTCAAAAAATTTGGGAACCACTGGTCTATGGTTTAAGTAATCTTATCAAGTACAGAGTGTAATATTTTTGTTTAAAGTCCAATTATTAAACCCTAAGGCAATGCGTATTACACATAATAAATACAAATTGCACAACACATTAATATGTCATTGTGTTGTAGCCCGGGGAATAACTTACTGTTTACTTTATGCAAAGAAAGTAATTAAAAATGACACAATCTTTTCTACCTCAGGTCATCTCAAGAGGAAAAGTTGTGAAGTTTGACACAGTTGATCGTGTCAGTGAGAAGAGTCAGAGCCTTAACATTCACGTGACCCCTGAAATGGTGCCATCTGCTCGCCTACTGGTGTACTACATCCTGTATGCGCAGGAACACGCTGAACTTGTGGCAGACTCTGTGTGGATTGATGTTAAGGCTAACTGTGTGAATAATTTAAATGTAATGTCATTTTCGCTCTCATTATTTGTTCTTCTGTTTTAAATGACTTATACTCTATACACTAAAAATATAGTTTAGCCTATTTTTTAAGATTTCCACATTTCATTTTGATGCAATTTAATTTCAGCTCTTTTATTAAATATTATTCAATATTTATTACTAAATATTGTTATGAAACTGGAATATATATCATAAATATAAAAAAATAAAACAATATGATGGAAGTATTTCAGAATTAAACAAAAGCAGACAGCAGACTTGCTATACATTTATACATTGTCACATTTCATAATTTGTATTAATTGCCAGTTAAACTTTAAACTACTGTGAATATAAATGACAACCAAAATTTATGTTGTATGTGTATTTTTCAGGTGGAACTCTCAACTCTCAACACACAGCAAAGCTACAAACCCAAAGATAAGCTTCAATTAAGAGTGTCAAGTAAGAATACCAGAGATGAGACCCTTGTGGCGTTGTCTGCTGTAGACACAGCACTGTACAACCTCAAACCAAACGATAAGGACCCACTGAATAAGGTAAAATAGCAGATTTGTTCCAAATGAAATGACATAATGAATACATTAGAGTACATCAGCAAAACTGCTTTTAATGATTAGATCAGGTAGAAATAGCTCACAATTGTAGATTACCAATTTGATGTCAAATGTTTATATGTTGCAGGTACTGCAACATATTGAGAGAAGTGACTTGGGTTGTGGAAGAGGAGGAGGCAAAAATAATGCTGATGTGTTTGACCGCGCCGGACTTATGTTCATTACCAATGCAAACGCCAAGACCTCTAGTGCAGGTACATGCTAACTTAGATTATTAAGTTTAGTTTAGTTTATTAAATATAAGTTAACTTAGTTTATTGAGTGTATGTATACATTGGTGGCCAGACGTTTGGAATAATGTACAGATTTTGCTCTTATGGAAAGAAATTGGTACTTTTATTCACCACAGCGGCATTCAACTGATCACAATGTATAGTCAGGACATTACTAATACAATCTGAAAAGAATATTCAGAACATCTTAAACTACTTCATAGAGTTCTCATCAAAAAATCCTCCACAATGACAGCTTTGCAGATCCTTGTCATTCTAGCTGTCAGTTTGTCCAGTTACTCAGGTGACATTTCACCCCACACTTCCTGTAGCACTTGCCATAGATGTGGCTGTCTTGTAAGGCACATTTCACGTACCTTACAGTCTATCTGATCCCACAAATGCTCAATGGGTTTAAGATCCATAACACTCTTTTCCAATTATATGTTGTCCAATGTCTGTGTTTCTTTTCCCACTCTAACCTTTTCTTTTTGTTTTTCTGTTTCAAAAGTGGCTTTTCTTTGCAATTCTTCCCATAAGGCCTGCACCCCTGGTCTTCTCTTTTGTACATGAAATGTCATGGTTACTGTTGTAACCTCCATTCTTGAGGGAAGGAACGAGACGTTGTGTCGAATGAAGTGACACAAGTGGTCTTTCTGGGATGCCAAACGTACCTCTGAACCTGAGAAAATACAGAATTTGCATGCCCTGCCCCAGACATACAGTATAAAGGGAAGCGGGTCAGCGAGTGCAGTCAGGATTTTGCACTGAGGAGCCAAAAATAAGATATGGCCGTTTACAGTGGTAGGTCTAGTCCTGTGGCAGGAGGGACACAACGTCTCATTCCTTCCCTCGGGTAACAGAGGTTACCATGACGTTCCCCTTCTGTCACTCACTCGACATTGTTAAAAACGTCACGCACTGACCATGTTATGTGAACTGCCGAGACAGGTGCAAGCAGGCTTCTGCATGCTAGAGGCAACTGTGTCAGCTGCACGTAGCCCTCCCCAACACCCCCAAAGAGGTGTCACATACAGACCTTAGGTTCCCCACACCCCTGAGGGGGGGGGGACAGGCACTACATGACTAGCATGGGAGCAAGCCCAGTAGCCTTAACGCTATGAAATGCATTAGGCGGTCTTTCCCGGTACTATTCTTTCAGAAAAAACCCTGCAGAGGTCACATCCTGCCCAGTCTAGGGGGAGGTAACATGTGGCAAATACACCACGAGGGTTGTGAAGCCGTACGTGGGAAATGGTGCGGTGGTAGGTCCAGCCTAATGAGGGGGGACTCTACAAGCATGGTGACCAACAGGGGGACTGTACCACGGGAAATACATCACGGGGAGTTTGCCTGAAAACTAAGCCTGTGGAGCCCGACCCCAGTACAGAGCACCTGTGACTCGTAGAAGGCTAGGGAGGAGAACATCCAGGGAGCGACGCTTAGGGGCTAATCTGGGATAGAAGGCACACTGGATCAACTTGGTGAAGGGCGCTGTGTGCAAGCAGAACACCTGTTCAGTTGTGCCGCATTACCGAATTCTACCGGCTCGGACCTGACAATAAATGGGACAAGACTGACTCAACCCTCAGACTGTAAAATCTGGCAAAGGTATTGGGTGTTGCCCAGCCCGCTGCTCTGCAGATGTCTGCTAAGGAGGTGCCATGGGCCAGTGCCCACGAGTATGCCACACTTCTCGTAAACTGTGCTCGAACCCACAAGGGGGCGGGCACGGCCTGGGTGTGATAAGCTAAGGAAATAGCATCAACGACCCAGTGAGCTAACCTCTGTTTGGAGACGGCGTTCCCATTCAGCCGTCTGCCAAAGCAGACAAAGAGCTTCTCAGAACATCTAGAGCTCTGCATGTGGTCCAAATAGATACGCAAAGCACGTACCGGACACAGCAACGAGAAGGCTTGGTCTGCCTCCTCCTGGGGCAGCTTACTTGCAGGCTCACGACCTGGTCCCTGAAGGGGTTCGTAGGAACCTTGGGCACGTAGCCCGGTTACGGACTCAGGATAACTTGAGTATGTGCCAGACCGAAATCCAGGCAGGTGTCGCTGACAGAGAAAGCATGCAGGTCTCCCAACCCTCTTGATGGAGGCTAATGCGATCAGGAGGGCCGTCTTCAGGGAGAGGCCCTTGAGCTCAACTGAATCAAGTGGATCGAAGGGGGTTCTCTGAAGGCCTGAGAGGACCACAGAGAGATCCCAGGAGGGGAACAGGCTAGGCCGGGGAGGGTTCAGTCTCCGGGCGCCTTTCATGAACCTGATAATCAAGTCATGCTTACCTAGGGACTTGCCATCTACTGCGTCGTGGTGGGCTGCGATAGCAGCTACATACACCTTCAAGGTGGAGGGGGACAGCCTCCCCTCCAGCCTCTCCTGCAGGAATGAAAGCACTGACTAAACTGCACACCTCTGCATGTCTTCGGCTCGAGAAAAACACCAATTTGCGCCACTTTAGAGTGTAAAGTTGCCTGGTGGAGGGAGCTCTGGCTTGGTTGATCGTGTTCACGACTACAGGTGGTAGATCCTCTAGATCTTCCGCATCCCATCCAGGGGCCAGATGTGGAGGTTCCAGAAGTCTGGGTGCGGGTGCCAGAGGGTGCCCCATCCCTGAGAAAGAAGGTCCATCCTCAGGAGAATTTTCCAGGGAGGTGCTGTTGCGAGGAGCGTAAGATCCAAGAACCAGGCCCGGGTGGGCCAGTAAGGGGCCACCAGGATGAACTGTTCCTGATCTTGCACAGCACCGGTGCAAGAAGGCTTACTGGGGGAAATGCGTACTTGCGCAGCCCCCGGGGCCAGCTGTGTGCCAGCGTGTCTGTCTCGAGAGGAGCTCCTGTCAGGGAGTACAAGAGCAGGCAGTGGGAGTTGTCTTGGGAGGCAAAGAGATCTATCTGTGCCATGCCGAATTGGTTCCATATCAGCTGGACAATCTGCGGGTGGAGCCTCCACTCACCGCTGGGTGAAACCTGTCGTGTTGTGGTTGCCAGGGATGTGAGTGGCGCGCAGCGACCTGAGTCATGGCTGACTCCAAAGGAGGGGATGGCGGGTGAGTTGTGGCATATGACGAGAGCGCACGGCGCCTTGGCGATTTATGTACGCTACCGTCGTGGTGCTGTCTGAACGGATCAAGACGTGCTTGGTCCGGATTAGTGGGAGAAACCTCCATAGGGCAAGAGATACAGCCAACAACTCTAGGCAGTTGATGTGCCAACATTGCCGGGGTCCTGTTCAGAGGCCAACAGCAGCGTGCCCATTGCACACGGCGCCCCAACCCTGTCAAGGGGTGTCTGTGGTCACCACAACACGTCTGGACAACTGCTGCAAGGGGACTCCGGTCCGCAGAAAGCAGAGGTCTGTCCAAGGTTTGAAATTCTGATGGCAAGAAGGGGAGATTGTCACACGGTATGTGACTCAAGTCTGTAGCCAGTGCTGAAGTGGTCTCATATGCATCAACCCGAGCGGCGCGGCCGTGACTGAGGATGCCATATGCCCCAGGAGCCTCTGGAATTGTTTTAGAGAAACCGCTCTGCCGGGCACTGAGCACCATCATTGGTGAGACGCGCTGTCATTGAGTCTAACTCCATCCCAAGAAAAGAGATGCTCTGAACCTGGACGAGCTTGCTCTTTTCCCAGTTGACCTGAAGACCTAGATGGCTGAGGTGCCTGAGCACCTGTTCCCTGTGAGCGCACAGTAACTCTCGAGAGTGAGCCAGAATGAGCCAGTCGTCGAGGTAGTTGAGTATGCAGATGCCCACTTCCCTTAGAAGTGGGCATCCAGGGGCAAGAGCTGCCTCTGCGATCTTCGTGAATACGCTAGGGGACAGGAACAGGCTGAAGGGGAGGACCTTGTACTGATATGCCTGGCCGTCGAACGCGAACCGTAAGAAGGGTCGGTGTCGAGGCAGAATGGAGACGTGGAAATACAAGAGGTTTGGCTATGAGTGCAGCCATGACCCGAGGAACCAATCGAGTAGCCGTGAGGAGGGGAATGGAGGTTTCTAGTCCAGCCTCGCGCTCACGGCGGCCCGGGAAAGCGTAGCAGACATCTGCGCGTCAGCCTCAGACTGGGCGAGCAGACCTGAAGGTGGCAGCCCAGATGAGTCATCAGCATCAGATGCCGCTGTGACGCTCTCCGATGCAGCGGCGATATCGTCATCCAATTCCGTGGGCTCAAGGGGGAATGGCTGCGAGGCAAGCCGCACTCATCCCGAGCTCGGACGGAAGCAAGCAAGCGTGCCAGGGAGCGGGTGGTTTGTGGGGATTTACCCGGCGAAACCAAACCCGTCATCATCCCCAAATCGCCTTCATCGCTAGCCGGGTTGTCCTCAATCCAGTGTGAAAAAGGAACGACACGGGGGGGCGGCTGAAGTGGCTTTCTCTCGTGAGAAAAGAAAGCCGCGACCGCAATGTTGCTCTTTTATGAGTGGGAACTTCCTCTTTTAGAGGAAATAAAATCTTTTTAGGAGGAAAAACACTCTTTCAGGGGCATAAACTGCACAGCGTGCAGAGAGAGAGAACGGAGTGGTGGTGGCGTAATAGGCTAAAGCACATAACTGTTAATCAGAACTGTTCAGAAGGTCGCTGGTTCGATCCTCACGGCCGCCACCATTGTGTCCTTGAGCAAGGCACTTCACTCCAAGTTGCTCCGGGGGGATTGTCCCTGTAATAAGTGCACTGTAAGTCACTTTGAATAAAAGCATCTGCCAAATGCATAAATGTAAATGTAATGTAAATGTAGAACGCCAGCTGGAAACGCACCGTAGATCCAACCCAGTGCTTATCACCAGTACAGGTGAGTGAAACAGTGGTGAACTCAGCTTGCTGTTGCACAACCGTTTGGCTCCGAAGAAAAATTCTGACTGGCACTCGCTGCCTCGCTTCCCTTTTATACCCGTATGTTCGGGCGGGGCATGCAAATTTAATCTGTCAACTTGACTTTGGCCTTTTCTCAGGTTCAGAGGTATGTTTGGCGTCCCAGGAAGACCCCTTGTGTCACTTCATTCGACAAAACATCAAGTGAGTGACAGAAGGGGAACTGGTGTTGAGCGGGTAGAATTCAATGAAGCTGTAAGCTGAGGACATGTGAGGTGTCTATTTCTCAAACTAGAGACTCTGATATACTTATCCTCTTGTTTAGTTGTACATCTGGCCTTCCACATCTCTTTCTCTCCATGTTAGAGCCAGTTGTCCTTTGACATTGAAGATTGCAGTGTACACCTTTGTATGAAATCTTCAGTTTTTTGGCAATTTCAAGAATTGTATAGCCTTCATTCCTCAAAACAATGCTTGACTGATGAGTTTCTAGAGAAAGCTGTTTTGTCATTTGTGACCTAATATTGACCTTAAGACATGCCAGTCTGTTGCATACTGTGTCAACTCAAAGACAAAGACAATGTTAAGCTTTATTTAACGAACCTAATAGTTTTCAGCTGTGTTTGATATAATGGCAAGTGATTTTCTAGAACCAAATCAGCAATTTAGCATTATCACTAAAGGATAAGGTGATGTGATAGCTTCTCGAAATGGGGCCCGTCTAGATTTGAATAAAAAATACTTTTTTTCAAATAGTGATGGTGCTGATTTTTACACCAGTAATGTCCAGACTATATTTTGTGATCAGTTGAATGCCACTTTAGTGAATTAAAGTACCAATGTCCTTCCGAAACAGCAAATTCTGTATATTATTCCAACTTTTGGCCGCCAGTGTATGTGTCTGAGTTCGGGAGGCCAGTTGAGCTGTTGTTTGTTCTGTCAGTTGAAGGAATATTATTTAATGAAATTACATTTGCAGAAAATTTGCTGAACAGCTGACACTTATTTGTTCCCTTCTTTTTTAGCAGGGGTTTGCACAGCTAAGGTCAGACCAACGCGTTCAATTGTGCTGAGTGATAAGTATCAGGAAATGGGTACGTTCACAAGCATTTCTATGTTCAAAATAGTCAATGCATCACACAGGCAAGACTGTCTACGGCTTCATTACAGCCAAGCTGACATTCAGTACAATACGATATCGAGTGTGATATTGCTTTTATACAACTTCTATTAACAAGAAGTTAATTCAAAGTAACATACATTTTAGACTGAATATGGACAGTTATTATGTCTATTTTTGTTCCACTAGTAGGAAATATGGACCCACTTTATATTAGGTGGCCTTAACTACTATCTACTTAACCATTTGAAACAATATACTTATTATGTACACGTTGTTGCATTGTAATTACATTTAAAGTAAATGCATTTATTTTCATTTGTAGTTACACTGTTTTTTTTTTTTCTCCCCTTTTTCTCCCCAATTTGGCATGCCCAATATCAAATGTGCTCTAAGTCCTCGTGATGGCGTAGTGACTCGCTTCGGGTGGTGGTAGGAGAATCTCAGTTGCCTCCGTGTCTGAGGCCGTCAATCTGCTCATCTTATCTTGTGGCTTGTTGAGTGCATTACCGTGGAGATATAGCGCATGTGGAGGCTTCACGCCATTCTCCGGGGCATCTATGCACAACTCACCACATGCCCCACTGAGTGCGAACCACATTATAGCGACCACGAGGAGGTTACCCCATGTGACTCTACCCTCACTAGCACCTAGGCCAATCTGTTTGCTTAGGACACCTGGTTGGAGTCACTCAGCACGCGCTGGAATTGATCTTGGGACTCCAGGGGTGGTAGTCAGCGACTTTATTTGCTGAGCTACCCCCTTGTAGTTACACTGTTAACTTACTTAACTTTCTCCTAACCCTAACCCTATTCTTACCTCTAAACCTACCCATACCTCAATCTTAGTAGCAGAAAATGTGGGAATTTTGCATAACAACATGTAGTTACATAGTAAATACATAGTCTTGTATGTATTTAATGTTAGTGCATAGTAGTTAATGCCACCTAATATAAAGTATGACCAAAAATAGTTCCACATGACTCCAAAGCAACCACTGTAGTGTACTGATACAAAGAGTGAAGCGTCCCAGTGCTGTTATACAAAATATCAGCTCTCTGTGAATGCATCTTGTCTTGTTACAGCATCAGCAATAAACCAGGCCCGCTTATTTGTTTCTGCAGCACTTAAATATGGGAAGTACAAGAATTGCTGCATTACTGGGGCACAGAGTAGCCCGACCCTTGAAACCTGTGAAGATCGTGCTAGGAGATTGAAAGAGGAGTTTAAGTGTAAAGCTGCCTTCTCCCAATGCTGTAAAGCTGCTATAAAGTTCCGTCAAGAAAGCGAGGACACAATCATCCTAAGTCGTGCAGGTATGGTGGTTTCTTCCATGGTGTCATCACCTTTTTGGACTTTGACATTAGCTTGATCAACCATTTGAACAAAAAATGAAAAAGCTTCTCCATTACTTAATGCAGCAATAGGGTTTTTGATGAATGTGGCACCACATCAAATTCGTAGCTACTTCCCTGAAAGTTGGCTATGGGAGGAACAGACAATCAGCAGGTAAGAAGAAACATTTGTAAATCACACCACTTCAGTTTAATTTTTCATAATCTTATAATTGCAAAACTAATAAAATAATTATACTGCAGCTTAGAAATCTGAGTGAGATAACTCACTGAAGGCTTTTTTTTTTTTGCTGTTTAAGGTCTGGATCAGTTAACATCAACAGAGATCTCCCAGATTCACTGACTACTTGGGAGCTGAAAGCAGTTGGGATTTTCAGTGAGGGTGAGTCAACAGGCTGGATTAAAATTTGTTTCAACATTACCTAGTTGCTGTTTGAAGCATACTTGGCCATACACCTGGATGATATATCTAGCATATTAACACACAACTCTTACTTTTTCTTCAGTATGCTCATCTTTTGTATGCATGGAATACCACAATGCAAAGGTTAAATATACAGTATTCCACAAATAACACTGCACGGATTACTATAACAATGCAATGCACAACTTGCCCTTCCATTTCCAGTGTAAAGAGTGATTCAGAAGTATTACTATTTAGCCACTATTTAAACATCTCTATTTTGACTCATAATTTGATTAGACTACCAAAAATTGTATTTAAAAAATGTGAAGTTGATAACTGGACTCCACTCACATGCAATGTGATGAAAATGAATTGCTGCATGATGCCTATTTTTTCACTTCTCTACTTTTCTTTAAAAAAAAAAAAAAAAAAGTATGGAGCATACAAGCAATGAACAAGAAAAATAGTATATGTATTCTGAATAAAGCCATAACCAACACAAAAAATCATTTCAGGAAAAAATGCAATATACAGTACATGCAAAACATTTGAGCTGTTTTGGAGGTATATTTGGATAGAAATCAGACTCACTCTCCTGTTTCTTTGGACAGGGATATGTGTGTCAGATCCTACAAATATTCAGGTGTCTCAGGATATTAGTGTGGATGTCCCTTTGCCATATTCCATGGTGCGAGGAGAGCAGATTGAGCTCAAGGGGTCTGTCTACAATCAGCGTACTTCAACAACTTCAGTAAGAGTTTCAGTTTTGATCATTCTGGGGAATGTGATTGAGGGTTAGAACAGAAATGATTTATCTAGACAATAAGGTATCAGGGGACAGTGATAATTGCTATGTTAAGAATAGCACACTACCTTACACATACTACTATAACATATTATATGGCAAACATAATCAGAGTAAAATGGTATTTTGCAATTCCTAACTTAGCCATATACTTTAGTCCTGCCAGATGCCATATTTAATTTAACACAAATGAAAATGAGGCTGTGGGGGACAGACATAGTTTGATTAATAGTTTGAATTGTTGTGTACCTTGGAGTCGATCATTCAACCGATAAAACATATTTTATAAAAATCTCTAGTGAACAAAATACTCATGGGTTGTTTCAAATAGACATGACCTAAGATATTAAATTAATGTTCTGGGCTCAAAAAACGTTAAGCTCATGTAACAGCATTTGTGGCATAGGCTAATGTTAATTACCAACAAAAAACTTTCGTCTTGCCCCTCGTTTATTTTTTTATATGAGTTAATATAATTTTAGTGAGATAACTTCAGGGATTTACTGGGATTGCATTGTGTTATAATAGTGAATACAACTTTACACAGATAAAATCAGTAAGCTCTTTTATCACACTAAAATCAATTCAATACATATAATGTTAACGTCTAGCAACACTTTTGAAAAAGTTTTTTTTTTTTTTTTGTTTATAGACTGGCCACATTTACTTCCAATGTAAGTGTGTTACTATAACCACAATTTTTGCTTCTTTTTTTATTTTTTATAAATAAACAAGAAACTAATCAAAATGATGTTTTGTGGTAATAAACATTATGCCACAAATGCTCTTGATAGAGTTTAGCCTGTATTAAACCTAGAACATTCCTTCAGACACAATCAATTGAACAGAATAAATGCGTCTTTCCCCAACAACCTAGTCAAAATAAATATGGTGGCTACCCTGACTAAGGCCCACGTTGTGTATATATACAACTAATATATCTATTACAATATAGCAATATAGTCTTGCGTGCCTTATTGTTTTTTAGGAAACAATTGCAACCAAATTAAAATATTAAAGACACAATTATCATTAAAACATTATTAACAAATTAAGTAAGTTCCATCTTTCCACAAGAAGATTTAGTCCCTGATTTAAAGGGATAGTTCACCTAAAACTTAAAATTCTCTCGTTTTTTACTCGCCCTCTTGGCATCCCAGATGTGTATGACTTTCTTTCTTCTGCAGAATACAAATGAAGATTTTTAGAAGAATATTTCAGCTCTATAGGTCTTCACAATGCCAACATTTTAAAGTTCCAAAATCCACATAAAGGGAGCATAATCCATATGACATCAGTGGTTAAATCCATGTGTTCAGGCATGATACAATAGATGTGGGGACAACACATTCTCACACCCAACTCGTCACATATGGACGCTTTGCCAGGACCCCTTGGCGTCACTTTTTAACGCACTGGGTATACCTTTGGCGTCATTTTTCAACGTGCAGGGTAGTCTTAACCAAAACAACGCTAAACTGCAGGTAAAACGGCATTCAAAGGTGAGTTTAACAACGCTCCATGACGTGTGCAAGTAAGCAGTTTAAGCGTTTTCTTAGGTACTGGTATACATAGGTATACTGCTTTAACTAGAGCATGCTGGATAACGTATTTTTATCGGAGGTTTGTTGATGTTAATAAATATATACAATATGCTACAATTGTGTTCAATTAATTAGTTTTTTTTTATTTTTATTTTTAAAATCCTCTATAGAAGTCTATCGGACTACCCTGCACGTTGAAAAATGACGCCAAAGTGCGTTAAAAAGTGATGCCAAGGGGTCCTGGCAAAGCGTCCATATATGATGAGTTGGGTGTGAGAATGTGTTGGTGGGGAATATTTAAGGGATTTTTTTATCATAAATTCTTCTCCCTGCCCACTAGGGGGTTATATGCAGGAAGAATGTGAATCACCAAAAACACAAGATGAAGAAGGTGAAAGTGATCTGTTTCTCACCCACACCTATCATTTCACTTCTGAAGACACTGATTTAACCAATAGAGTCTTGTGGATTAATTTTATGTTTCCCTTATGTGGATTTTGGAGCTTCAAAATGTTGGCACCCCTTCACTTGCATTGTACGAACCTACAGAGCTGAGATATTCTTCTAAAAATTTTAGTTTTTGTTCAGCAGAAGAAAGAAAGACACACATCTGGGATGGCATGGTGAGTAAATGATGAGAAAATTTGTATTTTTGGGTGAAATAACCCTTTAACAGAACATTGCAATGCAACAAAAATAACAATGCACTATGGCTGCTGCGCACTGATATGGTCAACAGGTGTCATCTTGCTATAGTGGGTAATAGTACAGCTGGAACACTGTATTGACCAATCAGCATCCAGGACTGTTCGTATAATAATATAGCTTTTTGTAATTGCCACACCATTGTGATAAACCGATTACAGTTTTCCTTCTCTCTGTGTCCCTTTTTATCTCTCACACACACACACATACTGTAGTACACCGTGTCCTTGACTGCACCAGAGGGAGTGTGTGTGTTTCTTGGTACTCAGCGGGGGAAATATGGAAAACCACATCAAAACAAGGGGATAGTAGGGGCTCGTTCAGTGGCCTTGGTCAAGTTCTACATCATGGCTTTGGAAGTGGGCACTCATAAACTCACTTTCACTTTAAAAACCCCATGGATGACTGAGAGTCTGGAAAAGAAGTTGAGAGTCGTGGTAAGAGCCAATAGTCAGTGCTATAAGTGAATAGGTTTATTGACAAGTCCTTTCATTCTAATGCATGTGTGCTGATGTACTGTACTTATTTGACTTGTTGTTGTTTAAAGGGGTCATATCATCTTTTCATTTGTTTATTATTTTTTTTATTTTTGACCCTGAATTATCACTCTGCTGTGATATAATGGTTGCCTATCTATTGTACTTCCTCCTATTCCTCAATAGGGGCTTTCATTGTATTGAAACAAGATGCAATGAAAATAAATGGTGACTGATTTCACAGATGAAATTAGAGTAAATTATGACATAATTTTATTATTGGGTGAACAGAACTATCCCTTTTAGTCTTAAAGTTCAGAGCAAGCCATGTTTGCAGCTTTGTTTGAATAAATAGTGTTTTTAAACTTTTGAGGAACTATTGAGATCTGAAAGTTATTGTACTGTATGTTTTCATAGTAAAATGAATGATCTCTTTAAATTCAAACGATCAAGGGAAATTCAGTTACTCGTGATGTGACTCCTTTAAATTTGTAGCTATGAATAACAAATACTGTTTGCTTTTATAACCTTTATCTGTTTAGTTCAAATACAATAGACTGAAAGAACAAAACCTCTCACATTTCTGTTAAGTATGCCTGTGTTTACGATCATCTAACAGACTTACTCATGGTTTTGTTGCTTCACAGCCAGAGGGAGTCAGAAAGGAAATACTAAAAGGAAAAAGGATAGATCCCAGAGGTGTCTATGGTAAGGACTTCTGAACAATAGCAGCATGCTCTCCTGGTCATGTCATGATTTCATTCACACTTTATCTACTTCTTTCATCAGGTACCGTAATACATAAAATTGAATTCAAAACCTCTCTTCCTCCAAAAATTGTGCCAAAGTCATCTGTGGACCGTGTTCTCACAATTGGTGGTATGATAGCACATGACAAAATTGAGATGTTTGTTGAGATGTTACTGCATGTGCAAATGTGTGGAACATCAAAGAACAACATCAGAAGACACACTCTGTAACAACATATATATTTATATATTTTGCTCTCAACTTCAGGTGAAGTACTGGGAAAGCTTCTGTTGATATTAAATAGCCCAGAAGGTTTAAAGCAGTTGACTGACCTGCCAAGAGGCTCTGCAGAGATGGAGCTCATGGCTCTTCTGCCAGTCTACTATGTGTACCACTACCTGGAGAGCACAGAGGGATGGAACATTCTGGGTCAAGAGGCATCTATGAGTAACAAGGAAATAAAGAGGAAGATGCAAGCTGGTGGGATGTTTGTTTCAGATTCAATATAGAATAATAGCATTTTTTTATTGTAACATAACATACAGCAAGTGTCTCATAGGATAATACACAAACTGCACATACAATTGCTTGCATGGATTTACCATAAAGTGATCCAAAGATTTACTGTTCCTCTCCAGGCATCACCAGCATCATGTCTTTTAAGTTAAAGGATGAATTTGCCTTCAGCATGTGGTCACTACAGGACAAATCAGCCAGCACCTGGTAAACAACTATTCTACAAGTTCTTTGCCCTATTATTTCCCCAATATCTGCTGAAATGAGGTAATCTGTTGCATGGAAAATACCTCCCTAGGGTGACGGCTCTCATTGTAAAGACGTTTGCTGATATGAATGAATATGTCCCTATAAACACCGATATGCTGGCCAACACCATTCAGTGGCTAATAAAACAATGTCAAAATAACGATGGCTCCTTCACTGAGAAGTCAAAAATCAAACCACTAAAACTTATGGTAAGAGAAGAAACCTCATACAGTATATTATGCATTTTATGTATTACTATAATTATTATTATAAGGCTCTCTGGAATACTTGATTCTGATTGGTTAATCGTGCATTGAACAGACAAACATTGTTTACAACAAACCAGTGCTACTTTCATGTTTCTCGTATCCCTCCGTGGTCTTCCTCTTGTCAGAACGAAAATATCTAATTGGCACCATCTTGCAATTCATAATGGTTATTTATGACTCCAGTATTAATTGTAATATACTGTACAGTATATGGTGAGCATAAAACCTTTAAAGATGAAAGGACAAGATTCCTAAGATATCATTAATATCTCAAAGAGATAAATGAGAGAGAACTTAATAGAGTAGGACATGTTAAATTGACATGTTAAACATGTTAAAAGCTAAATATGCTAGCTAAGTAGTCAATTGAAAAAGTTAGGCTAATTGGAATACAGATGGACAATAATATTTGCATTAATACTGTAATATTGTTGCAGTGTTCGTCTTGTTGCTAGGCTGAGTGTTTACTACATAGTAATGGATTATTTTTTTTTAGTGGAAGGCGCTTTAAGCTTATCTACAAGTAAGATAAAACAATAATATAAACTCAAATCAATATTTAATGTCTTTGTATTTAATGAATTGTTAAATAACCATGTTCTATTGGTCATTATCACAAAATAAACCCCCTCAGGGTTTTAAATGTTCATCTTATTTTGCGATAATGACCGGCTGGCTGTACATTATCCCTTACACATTGGATTATGTAAATTATATAGTGTGTTGGTATTATGTTTTGCAGCATTTTGATCCACATTGCCTTATTTCTTAAAGGGTGCCGGAGCAGATGTAACTGAAGAGACAGTTTTCCTCACATCTTATGTAATGATTGGAATCACAAATGCTCTGAAGATCCCAAATGTTAAAATACAGGTACAACTGGCAGTAAAATTTAACAAATTCAGATAAAGGAAAACTGGGTTTGGAATTCCAACCAACATCCTCTCGCAGAAAAAGAAAACTTTTAACACTGAAATATTTACTCTGTAGCAATGACAGTACGTCATATCATATGAACAGCATAAATGGATATAAACACATTTCTCTATCTAGTCCTTTAGAACTGCCATAGATCAAGCAGCAAGGTACCTCTACACTAAGACGGAGATGATACAAAATTTATATGTTAGAGCCATTGCATCCTATGCTCTGACACTAGCAGACATGCATAGCATGCCTGCAGTCAAACTTTACGAGAAACTAAAAAAAGAGGCTCAGACTGAAGGTAAAATTTTCTTCATGCTATTCTACATATTGGGACAAAAAAAATCTGATTTTGTTGAAAACATTTTAGACTACATATATTTATAAGACAACATGTCAGATTTTACTTTACATTTGCAGGTAACCCGGTCACAGTTCGTTACTGGGAAGACACAAAACACATCAAGGATCAATTAAAACCCAGTAAAGAAACAGCAAATATGGTGGAAACAACAGTTTACGTCCTGCTTAATGCTTTATTAAGAGGTGATTCCAGCTATGCAAAACCAATCCTGAACTGGTTGACGCAAGACCAGAGATATGGAGGGGGTCTCCATTCAACGCAGGTACTCTTACACATGCGGCAAGGAGTTTTACATGGTACACTTAAATGCAGTCTACAGTTTAAGGGACACCAGTGGCAGTCCTGACTTACTTGGTGCCCTAGACTAAATAAGACATGAACAAAAGAACAAAATTAGAAGACTTGTTAGTCACGAGGTATAGTTTTCAACTCTAGCATGCGAGGGGAGCTGGGTTCAAATCCCTACCTCATATATGAAATTAATTAACCAAGCAAAATTATATCTAAACTTGAGAGCAGCAAGTGGTAATAATGGTAAAAATCTATCTATCTGTCTACCTATCTGTCTGTCTGCCTGTCTGTATTCCAGCTATCTTCTAACTATCTTTTCTTTCTTTCCAAAGTGACATACAAATAAGGAATACAGCATAAACAATTATTTTTAGCTTTTAATTTTGATATTCTCAAACGTGATCTGCCTTTCCGCATATTTCCAGGATACTATTCTCATTTTGGAGGCCCTAACTAAGTACAGCATCCTTGCTAAACAAGCCAATTTAGACATGGTGGTCAACATTGAATACAAAACTAAAGGTGACATCAGCCGTATAAAACTAAATCAGCAGATGCCAGTGGCTAAACCAATAGAGGTAAGATCTCTACTTTCTACAATTAACAATGGAAACCACTGTTTTAAGGGAGCAATGACTTAATTTCCAAATTGAATCCAAAAATGTTTTGCTTCTTTGAAAAGGTGACCCAAAATGACGATATTATTGTTAAAACAGCAATGAGCTCTGGTGTGTCATTTGTCACAGTAAGTGAGCTTTCATTAAAAGAGTCATTTTCACTGTATTTCTTAAACACTACAAAGACAGTCTGGTCTCGTGAAATGTATTTGTGCATTACCACGTTTTTGCAAAACTGAAATTATGTGCTTCATTACACGTTTGGCTGCAGTTTTAAAGTGCAATGTCCAGCGGGGGGTGCCAAAATCGAGCGAAATGAGGCTGTTATTAAACAAGGTTTTTAAGGTGAATTTTAGAAGAAGGTTTTAATTTTAGCACATTGTAGCCTTCTAGCTCAAAGTCCTATACTATATTAGGTGAGCTACCAAGCAAGCTAATGATATAGGAATAAGTGTGTATATGTAGGTGGGTCTGTAATACAAGTGTTAAAATGTATCAATTTTAAAATCGTGCATTAAAGTAAAAGCGTTTTGATATGATAACATAGTTGGGAGTGAAAAATACATTTTTATAAAATCAAAATCAGCAATTGTACTTATGATTTGTGTGACAATGAATAAAACAAACAGTTGTTGTAGCACCTCTAGTGTTCATTTCAACAGAAAACTGCAGTGAAACGTAGAAAGCGGCATGTATATCTCAGTTTGCAAAAAATTATTCAGAGTAATGTTCATTCATATCAGTATTTGTCTTGTCGTTAATTTCTTTTCTACACAAAACATTGTATGTATATCTATTTTTTGACAGTTGAGAACAGTGTACTATGAGATGAATGAAATTGATGAAAACTGCCAGTTTGATACCTCAATTGACATTCATGACCGTGTGGAAATTTCAAATGGTAGGTTTTAATCTTTATATGCATTGCTACATCCAGTATTATTTCAGAAACAACTTTAAGTGAAAATCTGTTTTCTTTTTGTTCAGATCCCATGTTTTTGTCACAGCGGATTGTGGCATGTGCAAAGTAAGTTGTAGAATGTTCTTACTGCAAATTTTTTTCTTATTTTCCAGTAAAATATCTAAACATCCTTAAAACAAGATTAATTTACTCAGGAATAAAAATTGTACAAGATATTAAAGGGGTCATGAAATGAAAATACAATTTTCCTTGATATTAAGACATATATGACGCATCTGTACTATAAAAACCTAATGTAAATTTCAGAACTCAAAACTTCCTCCCCAGTCTAAAAAGAGCATTTATAGGGTAATGAACCTAAAGAGAGAGTATAATTTTTGAAAAGTATGTGTATGCCAGATGGAATAGCATCCATAACTGTGGCAAACTATTTAGGAGTTACTGGTATATTATATTCTGAAAGAAATTCCGTATACCTAAATAACAGACCTTCATTATTAAAAAGCTGTCTAACATTCAATATCCCATTACTGAACCAGTGATTATAGAACAAAGATTTATTCTTAAATAAAATGCTCCCATTGTTCCATTTGTAACACCAATGAGGAGAAAAGTTATGCTTGTAAATGAGTCCATGCCAAAAGAACTTGTTGGTGAAAGTTAGATAGCTTGACAGGGAGTTTTTGAATATCATAATAACTTAATAGATCAAACTTTGCCCCACCGAGTTGTGAGAAGGCAAGCTGAGGGAAAATATTCCAAATAGAGGTGGGATTTTAATTGTGTTATTTAATGAGCTAGAATCAATTAAGTTTAAGCCACCCTTTTTGTGAGAATTTAGTATCACAGACTTACCATAATAATGTAATTAATATTCCATTGAGTACTTTACATGTGGGCTTATCAATTTACAATGAATGAGCGGCTTAAGCAAATCTCTCCCTTTCAAAGAAAGGTCTCTCTGCAGCCAGCAATCAAGCGTTTCATTGATTTTGTAATATCTGGGTTAAAATTAGCAGGGCATCTAAAGTTATCTTTGGTTATTTGTATACCCAAATATTTAACACAGTTTTTAACTGCAATACCAACAATTGAAGAAATCATACTGTTTTTTTAACGGAAGTATTTAACATATATTAAGATTAAAATGTAGGCCTGAGGCTTTAGAAAAGAGATGAAGAGTACATAGGGCTGCTGGTATTTGCAGAGAGTCTTCTAAGAACAGAGCAATATTATCCGCTAACTGACTAATAATTACCTCTGTATTGCCAATACTGATGCCTTTTAATTCACTTGCTTTGATGTGTGAACTTAGAAATTGCGTCGCAGTAATTGCTCAGTTGTATTTGCACGCCCCACAACATGTGTCATCACACCCTTGGTCCCGCACACAGGCATTCAGTTTATATCGTAAACAGAGGAGGAGAGAGACCGGCCTAGTGTTACCAACTATTCTTGAACACCAAAAGACCCATCTGGACTATTTTTAAGTTTTGTTATTTTTGCATTAAATAGCCGTCTTTTACCAATGTCATGTTTATCGTGCCGATTTAACTCAGAACAACTACATTCCTCTTGCTGTACACTAAACTGAACTTGCTAAACACAAACTGCTCAACATACTGTTCTATCAGGGCCTGGGTAGCTCCCAAATTGTCCCGGTTGCTAGGTAGGGTAGAGCAACATGGGGTAACCTCCTCGTGGTCACAATTAGTGGTTCTCGCTCTCAATGGGGTGCATGGTAAGTTGTGCGTGGATCGCGGAGAGTAGCATGAGCCTCCACATGCTGGAGGTCTCCGCAGTGTTACACACAGTGAGCCACATGATAAGCTGCACGGACTGACTGTTTCAGAAGCGGAGGCAACTGAGACTTGTTCTCTGCCACCCGGATTGAGGTGATTAACGCGCCACCACGAGGACCTACTAAGTAGTGAGAACTGGGCTTTCCAAATTGAGGAGAAAAGGGGATGAAAAAATAAAAAAGCATACTGTTCTTTCACCCATCTGCACTATTTTTAATCATTGGTGTATGTTGGTGTAAACATGGACTAGCTGGACGGCTTTGACCATTTGGATACGTTTCTGGTGATCTGCACCTCAGTGCACCTATGTGTGTCTTTGTCTATTCATCATGCTATGGGCTATGTATGTGTGCGGGCTGGTTCTGAGCCAGCCGTATTATGATTCAAGCTTTGCAAAGGAACTGTTATTGAAGGATGGTGCAGTTAAAAACAAATGGATTTGACTGCAAAATGTAAGTAAACTGTTTCATTCATGAATATTTCATATGTCATGACTGTTTGATGGTTATGGTGCTTGACTGAACAGTATAATGTATTCGGATGAAATGTGTCGTATGTGTGATATGTGTAAACACTGAAATGTATCTTTATAAAGTTGTGTAGCTGGTTCATTCTCTTGTGACTGAGTTTCAAACATGATTGTGTATTTGAAGGGCTGCATGATGTTAACCAAATAGAACAGTGGGCATTCACATTGAAGTTTAAAGGAGACGGTGGACAAAACTGAGCTTTTCAGAGATAGAGCAAAAAACAGGGTGGAAAATGATAATTTATTACTAAACTATGACTATTTTAGTATTAAAAATTTTACAAACGTTATCAGTGGACCTCAGGGAACATAATTAAATAAAAATTCACACAAATTATTTCATGACCCCTTTAAGACTTGTTTTCAGAGAATATTTCTTGAAGTTTATTTCTGTACTATTAATACAGCATATATGTTTTATACATGTTTTAAGGGATAAGAAAATAACTTAATTTTAGGTATATCTGAAAAGATATAACAAGTCTTATTATTTTATTATTTTATCCAGTAAAATTAGGGATATTTCGATATTGTTATTGGAAAACAAAACAGGAAAAGTAAAATATTTTACAGACTTTGTAGAAACTCTTATCATAAGTACAAGTTTCAAAGGAATTTTTCTGTAATATTATGATTTTTAAAATGCTTAAAAATGAAAATGGGAATCACCCTTCCAATTTGTGTGAAGATACAAGCCACACGAAAATGCAGCTGAGAGGGAGGCAGGACTCACAGTAATGGAAATTAATTTGCCGACTGGGGTGAGCCCAGTTCTGGAAGATCTAGATATGGTAAGATAATTAATATTCTCTTGCAGTATTGCATTCATCATATATATATATATATATATATATATATATATATTTTTTTTTTAACTGTGTGATATTTTACATTTAATTTTGCAGTACCAGAATGGACTTGAGTCACGAATTTCCAACTACGAAATCATTGGTGGCAAAGTCATCCTTCAAATTGATTCAGTGAGCATCATCAAACATAAGAAATCTTCACATCTTTTGAACCTTGTGATGTGTGTTTAATCCTGTAGTTTATTGATTGTATACATTGCTTATCACGCAGATTCCCTCAGAGGAGTTCTACTGTGTGGGTTTCCGTATTCAAGAGGACTTTGAAACTGGCATGACTAGTGCCTCTGTATTCAGAGTTTATGAATTTTATGATAGAGGTATGTTTCCACAAATGCTTAAAGTTTAAGCTGAAGTGTGTTGTTTCTGGCCAGTTAGTGTCACCAAATGGAATTGCAAAAATGATTGTTTTTAAACAGGTTTTTGGAAAACAGATAGCCCCACCCCAAACTCACACCATTGGTTAATGTTGCTGTGTCAGGTTAGTCAAATATGGTCGTGAGTTTCATCGTTACCAACATAGTTCAATTATTTTTTGTTTCCCGAAACAGTAGTTCCAATGAACATCGTCAAACAGCATCGCAAAGTTGTGTGGTTGGAACTACAGCTATTTACCTGTGGTTAGAAACATCATATTTTGCTGAGTGGACATCATTTCACTTCACTGAGGCTTCTATAACTTTTATTCCATAATATCTTTCAATTCTGTCAAGACTTTGATCACATTTTCATGCGTTTAAAAAAAACATTATTCAGGATTTTGCAGAAAGCGGCGTTCTGAGACGTAATATAAACGTAGATGCAGACGTTTTAAGAGCTTAAAGGCTGTTAAGAGAAAGAGAATATGCTTTAAACACAAGCGGTTTCTGTTGGAGAACATTGTTTCCGTGTCCAAGCCAACAGAGCCACAGACTTTTCGAGGTTTCCAGTGAAATGTCCAGCTGGTGGCGCCAAAAGCAAGTAAAATGGTGTCCTATTCAGATGCAGTTTTAAGGTGAATTTTAGATGGATGTTTTAACGTTTAAAGCATACCTCCCTAACCTAAAACTAATGCCTGAACCTAACCAATAGAGTTTTAAAATATAAACATAGAGATGTTTAAAAATACATCCTTACCTATTCAACGACTAAAGTTAACTGATAGTATTTTGAAATGTAGAAGCAAAATGAAAAGAACATTTTCTGAAGCAACCACATCATTTTGTGTTGCTTGTATGACACGTGTTAGCTTGACTTTATGACTGGTCTTGAACCACGGTACTCTGAATCCAAAGTCCAACGCTCTATGAGGTGAGTTACCGCGCAAGCTAATCACTTTGGAATAAGAGTAAATACACCAATCAGTCCAATCAATTCGTGCAGCTGAGTTCTGGACCAGATGAAGTTTATGGAGAAGTTTGGAAGGAAGACCAGAGAGGAGAGCATTGCAGTAATCAATACATGATGTAACCAGTGCATGGATAAGAATGGCAGTGCTGTTCAATGTGAGAGAGGGACGAAGACGATAAATGTTGAGTAAAAGAAATTAAGCAGAGCGAGTTATGTTATTAATATGAGTTTTAAAGGATAATGTGCTATCAAGGACGACACCCAGACTCTTAACCTGTGCCAGATGGACTGGTTTGAGTATTTTTGTAACTGCTGATCTCCTGGGATTTTCACACTCAACAGTCTCTAGAATTTACTCTGAATGGTGCCAAAAACAAAAACATCCAGTGAGCATCAGTTCTGCGGATGGAAACACCTTGTTGATGAGAGAGGTCAACAGAGGATGACCAGACTGGTTTAAACTGACAAAGTCTACAGTAATTCAGATAACCGCTCTGTACAATTGTGATGAGAAGAATATCATCTCAGCATGCTATTTTGAGAGGCAGGTGGTTTTAATATTGTGGCGTTTGTAGGTGGGTCTGTAATACAAGCGTTAAAATTTATAGTTTTTCAAATGATGCATTAGAGTAAAAGTGCGTCGATTTCATAAAGTAGGAGGTTCTGAGTAACAGAGAGAAAAATAAATATTTTTTAAGTCATAAACAGCCATTGAAGTCATGATTTGAATTAAAGTAAATAAAACACACAGTTGTTGTAGTGCTTCTAGTGTTCATTTCACATAGAAACTACAGGAAATTGTACCTGGAGACACGTTTAACAAGTTTGGTAAAAATAAATATAGAGTCACGGTTTCAGTAAAACCAGTTCACATTGGATTTATGTCTGATTCATTCATTCATTCATTCATTCATTCATTCATTCATTTATGCCTAGTACTGTGACATTCATCTAGGTCTACTTTAATATGTAGGCTAATAAATGCATTTTATGTTTTGGTAGCAAATGAATGCATCAAGTACTACTATCCAAAAAGCCGTCAGCTGTTACGACTGTGTGATGGAGACCAATGCCAATGCATGGCAGGTAAGCAACACATGCTTCAGACTTAAGTTGCACATTTATACTCCTGCTGCGCCATTTTCATTTTAAATTTATGTGAGAAAATTTAAATGAATAAAGTTATTATTTACTCTGACCATATGCTGAGTATAATATGTCTTGGGCTAAAAATGTATTTGTATTTCTTTGTCTTTTTTTGAAATTAGCGGAATGCTGCAACTTTAAATCCACCATTGATTCCAGTATCACCGTTGAACAGCTCATCAAGGATGTGTGCAAAGAAAATGTCATATATGGTAAATATTGATTTAAGGTTAAATTAACATGAAGTCCATCCTCATTAAGTTTAATGAAGTCTCTCATTTAAACTGAATTCATAATATGTAGACTAGTTAAAGAATATTCAATTCAGTTTGATGGAAATTGTCCTAAAATTGAAATGAGTAAATCTTTCAAAATATTTTTGAGAAATATAATGTCTATTTTTGTGTAATTTACTTCATTGTTTATTTGTTTTTGTTTTTTACAGCTTTTAGGGTGTTAATTGAATCCTCAGTGGCAAGTGGGGATTTTGTGACTTACAAAGCAAAAGTTGAAGCAGTCCTTCAAAAAGGCAAGAGTGTATTAAATATATGTGTATCATTACTTTTAAGTAGAAATACAAATTATAAGTGTTTTCAAATAAGCAATTTTTATAACAAGCTTCCTGACACAATGCAACTTATTTTCTGTTCTACAGAACAAGCAGTCGACCTAAAAAAAAATTCAGAGATAGAATTAATTAAAAAGGCAACTTGCAGTTCTACAAATTTCGAAGTTGGTAAGCAGTATCTAATCATGACTGCTGAGCACATGCAGATACGAGTGGGTCGTGCTTACAAGTGAGTTCTTATCTGCTCTCCTGCTCATTTTTTAACAGTCACACATCTTGCATCCTGAACTTTCTCAGACTATACAACAGCTTAGAACTCTTGTTAAATTATATAATTAGCTGTTTAAGCTGTTTAACACCTTGCATTGCTGGATCAGTTAGTATGATGGCGCATCATAAAATCTCAAACTATCCCATCTTTCATTTTATACACTGATTTTCTCCAAACCATGTTTCAGGTATAAGTTTCCTATGGACTCACGAGCTTGGGTGAACTGGTGGCCACACGACTCCAACTGCAAAGATGAAGCCTGCAGAAATTATGTCAAAGTTTTGAATGATTTTGAATTAGATTTCTTATTATCTGGCTGTGGGGATAAGTGAAAAAATACAATGCCAATAGAAAATGTAATTCTTATGACTATTGTTATGCTATAACTTTGTTGGGTTCTTGTACATGATAGCATAATCCAACAGGTCTGAACAGGCCTAAAAGCATCCTTAAATAAAATGTACTATTTCTGATCCTAAATTGTATGATGATTTTTATTTTGTTTTTATTGAAGACTGATGCATAGAGTAAAGAATTTGTGCAGGGGAAAAATTATATATCTGTTTTTATTAAAAATCAGTAAAGGTGGCAATGTTAGCATTTTCTATCACAATTGGCAGCTTTACTATTTCACGGGCTGTAATGATATAGTTTAGATACAGGAGCAATAGTGACAGGGCAAAATTTGTCACCTTATGCAAATACTTAGCCCACATTTAAATGAATGCATATTTAAAATAACCACTTAAAGGTATAGTTTACCCAAAAATAACCAATTTTCTGACCCTTGTGCCATCCCAGATGTGTATGACTTTCTTTCTTTCTTCTGCTGAACAAAAACAAAGATCTTTAGAAGAATATCTCAGATCTGTAGGTGAATGAAGACCAGACCTTTGAAGCCTTACGACTCCAGTGGTTAAATCCATGAATTCTGAAGCGATATGATATATGTAGATGAGAAGAGTTTAATAATTGTAATAATTAATCTCCACTTTCATTTTAAAATTCTTCTTGTGTTTTTGGTGATTCATATGATTCTTGCATACCTCCCCCTGCTGGGCAGGGAGAATAATTTCTAGCAAAAAGAGTCGGCAGTGTTTGGACACAACCACCCTACAATGTTAAAAGTCCACCCACTCCTCTTTCTTATATTACTATAAATCAAAAACAGTGGGTTTAAATGTTTTTGTTTCTGCTCTAACATGATGTCACTTTAGAGCAGGCCTCTCCCACGACTGGTGATGGACTAGATCCTCCCCTGAGTGATCGACACACAGTCCGTCATTTTTTCAATGCTGTTGGCTGTAAAAGTGAACATAAGAGTCTTCATGTACTTCCGGCATCAGAGCCACTGAAGACACAGTGGAAAAGTTTTGTTTTTGAAGGAAATGTGCCCCAAAACATACAAACATTTTTATATAATTGTGCAAATCATTTTACACTGGACTGCTTTGTGAATGAGTGTCAATATAAAGCAGGATTTAAAAAAATTTTTATTCTCAAGCATGGATCAGTACCGACTGTTCGTGTTCCAGCTTTATATCCTGAAGATGTACGTATCGCACTTTATATTTTGTGAATGTTTGCAAATCACCTTTCCAAATGTGCTTGTTAGCTGATTCCACAGCTAATGCAGCTAAAGTTACCATTGTCTCTGATTGTATTCTCAGAGACCAGAGCTATGTCATTATTTTGTCCCAAAAATGCTTACTGTCATTTACTATTGTCTCTGATTGTATTCACGGAGACCAGAAGGGGCATAATAGGTCTCCTTTAAATATTGATCTATTTCTCACCCACACATGTCATATTGCTTCTGAAGATCTATGGATTAAACCACTGGAGTCTTATGGATTACTTTTATGCTGCCTTTATGTGATTTTTTTTAGCTACAAAATTTTGTCACCATTCACTTGCATTGTATGTACCAACACCAACACATTGTATGTACAAAAATTTTATTTGTGTTCAGCAGAAGAAAGAAAGTTATACACATCTGTGATGGCATGAGGGCGATAAACGATGAGAGAATTTTCATTTTGGGGTGAGCTATTTAAATTGATGAAAACACACATGTTGTTACAGCATAATAATTAAATAATTTAGATAGTTTGCCAAACACAGTGAAAACATTCTCCCAGCTGTTTCTCAATCAGCCACTTACATAGTCCAAAACCATCTACGAAAATTCCACAGGAAACATGGAATACGTTCTGCCAGAGATACTACCAACCTCGAACATGGGAGAAGTTACGGTTACCTAGCGTGTTACGACAGTAATTAACTGTTTGCGGATACCAAATAAATAAACAGGAAGAGCCGTAAACTGACACCTATCTGTGGTAAAATTTTATTAAAAACAGCAATTTTATCGTAGTAAACTCCACACAAATATTATTTTGTGTACAACTTGCTGTAGGTTATCGGAAATGCTGTTAATTCATCAGGTGATGAGTTGTTTCCTCACAAAAGCAGTTTATTCAGCGTACTGAAGCATCCGTTACTTCCATTAATAAAGAACGGTCTCTGTTCTTCTCGCTCGGTATCCTGATCGGTCACCATGGAAACTAGGCTAACACAAGTTGATCAGTCTTCATAAACCAGTGAAATATCGCGCAGTTAGATGACGAACGGCTCTTTGATTTGTTAGATGTCTTTAATTGTTTACATTTGGGCAGATTTGGCCATGCACATCTTAATTTAAAGCACAAAGCTGAAGAAAATGTTATTACTCAACTGACTTCGGTTGCGTTTTACTAATAGTCAAAGTATTTAAATAATTTAGGTTGATTCGGGATGAACATCATATTCGCCAACCTCTTCAAACAACCTGACCTCTAAAAAAACAAGATTCCTTTTACATGTGATCAAAATGAAAAGAGGGGGTCAGACGCTCAAACGGTCACCAGCAGAAGGATCCAAATGGCCCAAGAGCCTCCAGAGCAAAGCTGTGTCACCCAAAGCCATCTCATGGTCGGACACTGAGGATGGAGATCTTAGACATGATGCCAGTGATGATGGTAAATCAGTCTGTTATTGCTCGTCTCCTACAGTAAAGGAGACTCTCAGGCCGGCAGTGGCAGTTTAGTAATGTTACTTACTACATTAACTCTGCAGTAAAAGTACTTCATTCAAGCCCATACATTTTCATTCAAATTTGATTTTGGATATTGTTCAAAAGTGGGCAAGGAGGAGGCGGGAACTGGCTGAACAGTCAACATAAAGTTTAATTGTAAACATAAATGAACATAAAATATAAGGACACACAAACCCACACACACACAACGTGGCCTCGTGCGTCTCTCTCTCTCTCTCTCTCTCGAACTGGTGCCTCCTGCTCCCCTTTATCTCGCTTTCCTGTTGATTCAGCGCTGGTCGTGCATCATCACAGCCCGGCCATGCCCTCCTCCTCATCACACTCCTCCCCTTCCTGATTAAGGCTGGGGTTCCACCGGTCTGACTAACTACGCTGCCCTATGGGCTGTTCCCCAGGCAGACGGCAGCGAGTCCTCCAGCTCTCAGCAGCCGGCAGTGAGTCCTCCGTCCTCTGGCGGATGGAACCGCTTCTCCCCTTCTTCGGCAGATGGCAGTGGTTCCTCCAGCTCTCGGTGGCTGGCAGCGACCCCTCTGTCCCCAGGCAGATGGCGGTGGCTGCTCACCTGGCAGATGGCAGTGGCGAGGACTCCGCAACAGCACATCTCTCCTTCCTACTAGTTTTCAGCACCACTGTAACAGTTCAAAGGTGGGCAAGTAGGAGGCGGGAACCAGCAAAGGTCAACATAATCTTAAACCAACATAAAACATAAAAACACACACACAACACGGCCATGTACGTCTCTCTCTTTCTCGAACTGGCATCTCCGGCTTCTCTTTATCTCGCTGTCCTGCTGATTCAGTGCCTGCAGTGCATCACCATGGCCCGGTCACGCCCTCCTCCTCGTCACAGATATACAGTATGCATTCATTGACTGCAGGGATACTAGTAGGGGCCAAAACTTTGTGGTCATTTCAGTGACTTGTCTTTACTAGAACTACTGTACACTTGCAACCTATACAACAACAGACCAGACTTGTAACCCAGAGCTCAACAATAATGATGACTCATTGAGAGAGTGTAAGAAATCTCGGGCCAGTTGACAAAACAGTGACTTGCCTGTTCAGCATGTCTTTTGTTGATCATGGACGTGTTTTTTTTTTTTTTGCTTCGCAAATGTAAAGATTTGTTCTTTTGTGATATATTGAAATTGTTGGAAATTCTGCTGATTGAATAGTTTAAGTGACCAAGGACCTCATTCCACCCACTGTACCTCATCCATTTTTTGGGGTTATGCATTGCCCACCCCTCTTAAATATTCCTAAATATAGGAATGGTGGAGTTCAAGATGCGGTCTGGAAGACCTAGAAAACTTTCAGAGAGAACTCCTCGTAGGATTGCTAGAAAGGCAAATCTAAACCACTTTTTTGACTGCAAAAGACCTTGAGGAAGTTTTAGCAGACTTTGGAGTAGTGGTGCACTGTTCTACAGTGCAGCGACACCTGCACAAATGTGACCTTTATGGAAGAGTCATGAGAAGAAAACCTTTTCTGCATCCTTGCCACAAAATCAGCACCAGAAGTTTCAAATGAACATCTAAACAAGCCTGATGCATTTTAGAAACAATTCCTGTGGACTGATAAAGTTAAAATATAACTTTTTGGCCACAATATGCAAAGATATGTTTGGAGAAAAAAGGGCACAGAATTTAATGAAAAGAACATCTCTACAACTGTTAAGCACAGGGGTGAATCGATCATGCTTTGGGCTTGTGTTGATGCCAGTGGCCGAGGGGAACATTTCTCTGGTAGAGGAAAGAATGGATTAAATTAAATACCAGCAAATTCTGTAAGCTAACTTCACACCATCTGTAAAAAAAGCTGAAGATGAAAAGAGTATTGCTTCTACAACAGGATAATGATCCTAAACACACCTCAAAATCAACAATGGGCGACCTCAAGAGGCGCAAGCTGAAGGTTTTGCCATGGCTCTCACAGTCCCCTGTCCTAAAAATCATCAAAAACCTGTTGATAGACCTGAAAAAAGCAGTGCATGCAAGATGGCCCAAGAATTTCACAGAACTAGAATCCTTTTGCAAGGAAGAATGGGCGAAAATCCCCCAAACATGAATTGAAAGACATTTAGCTGGCTACAAAAAGCTTTTACAAGCTGGCATACTTGCCAGGACATGTTACTAAGTACTGACCATGCAGGGTGCCCAAACTTTTGCTTCAGGCCTTTTTCCTTTTTTGTTATTTTGAAACCATAAAAGATGAATATATAAAAGTAAAATTGCTTAAAATATTAAAGAAATGTGTCATCTTTAACTTTATGCCTTTTGGAAATCAAGCCATCTTTTGCTCTCTTAGCTGTTCACAGCAACAGAATTTTGATCAGGGGTGCCCAAACGTTTATACTGTATATTATGTACATATAATAACAATGTTATTTTAGAATATAAAATATAACACGTTACCATTTGCTATTTATATTTTTAACATGATAATTTTGCAACATACATTTGGAAGCTAAAGAGAAGACAAGCACACAAGAGAAACCTCTTGTTCAAGAACCATTTCTTAGGCTGTACTGAATTATGATAACACACATGACGATTTAATGTTGTTGCATATTATTTGCATATGTACCTTACAGGTCGCCCGCCACAGTGCCAGGTAAATGAGCAAAATTAACTTCCACTGTTTATGAAATACCTGCATTTGGCTGGTGGCGGTTGTTTAATTAATTCCCTGTAAATTCATAAAAATTCTCAGTTTGTGTTCAGATTTGGATGATGCAAATTTTTCTTTTTAAAAAAAGTTTATAAAAAGCTTCTTTAGCAAGGCAATTGTGATATCTTCTTTGAAAAATATTTATATTTCCAGATAAATCATTTTGAAGCACTGCCTTTTTAATCTGTAACTTTCATATATCTGCTTTCAGTCTAATTTCCAATGTCTTGATGCTTGCAGATTCCAAATGCATTCCAGATGTACTCTTAAAGTACTCAAGGGTAGAGGATCATTTTCCCAACTGTCCTTTTCCTGTCTATTTTCAGGCAATTCCCTTTTCAGCTTTCTCTTAATACTACACTGTTGTCAGTTGCCCCAAAGGTACTTTGTAAACAGTGTTGAAAAGTCTTTGTTTGTGTTTCCAGTTTTCCACACAGAAATCATCCACCCTTGGTGCTTTTCTGTATCAGTCACTATGCTCTTTTGTAAACTGTCTGTATGTCCTTTACTGTTTCTGCTCTCCATTCCTGCTTCAACCTCATCTTCCACTTCATGTTCCTCTGTCAGGTATTCACATCTGTCCAATCTGTTACCCATAAGCCACACTGATCACTGTATGATGTCGATATTGTGTTTTCATGAGATTCCAGGTGTTTGCTTAGAGAGATGTTGATGGTATGGCGTTGCTATGTATTTAGCACATTTCTGAGGTTGTTTATGCATGTATGCATTTTGTAGCAATGTAAATCTTCGCTGATCATTGCTTTGTGTATTTCCATGAGTGTAACAGTTTTTTGGCACATTTAACCTCATTGGAATAATAACAAATCTCATTCTGAGTTGAGAGGTTTATAGTTAAGTCCTGCTGATGTGTTTTCTGGGACTATGTCAAATTTGGCTTCTAAATGTCTACATTGTGACTTCACAGCTGAAGCAGAAAACAGTGGAGTTGACCCGGGCCTGTCAGAAGCACTATGAGTTGGAACATGGCTTTTCACAAAATAGATGCCGAGTTTGAACCTCTTCCATTTAGTCCAGACCCTGTAAGTTTTATCAATGCCTGTTCATTGGTGGAATAATTTTTAGAACAATTAATCTTAATTGCTCTAATTATTCTAAAATTATCTGGTGAAAATTTGCTGATATATGCAATAGAATATATTCAAATTAACTAGATAAAAAACAAGGTGACTGTAAACATGAGATATAATTTTAACCAAACATTATGCTATGCATCAATTACCCCACATATACATACATATCAGTATATTGTATATACTGTGTGTATAACAGTATCTCACAAAAGTGAGTACACCCCTCACATTTTTGTAAATATTTGATTATATCTTTTCATGTGACAACACTGAAGAAATGACACTTTGCTACAATGTAAATTAGTGAGTGTACAGCTTGTATAACAGTGTAAATTTGCTGTCCCCTCAAAATAACTCGACGCACAGCCATTAATGTCTAATCCGCTGGCAACAAAAGTGAGTACACCCCTAAGTGAAAATGTCCAAATTGTGCCCAAAGTGTCAATATTTTGTGTGGCCACCTCAGTCCGGGTGATCTTATCACGTGGCTCGCTGGGTGCGCCACCGCGGAGGCACAGCGCTTGTGGAGTCTTCACGCCACCTGCAGCATTACTTGATTTTTCCCATTTGATGTCAACAAGTCCCATCTGATTTTCTAAAATAAATTAGCTGTTAAGAAGGTTTTCCTCTAAGGAAGTTTCTCCGTCCTTTACTGATAAACACCTATAATGCCACTCTTGTTTGAACTAGGAATTAGAGCCAGGAACAAGAGAAAGTTACGTCTTTAGAAAGAAGACAGAATTTAATGTCAAATGAAGTAAATGTGTTAACTATGTGAAATAAATGTAGCATATTTTGGTTAACAGGTTCGCTTTGGCAGCCTAATTAGCAATAATATATTTTGCCATTAGTGGACTTCAGTTGTGAATGACCAGCTTATTGCTGAATCATGCATTGCTGATGTACTGTATGTATGACTCTAAATTGGCTATGGCAGGATTATATTCATTTTCAGAGTGATCTTTCCCTTATTCTCTATGTTCTTCAGAAGGTGGAGATAGAGAACCTTTCTAGTGAGAGTCCATTTATAGGAAAGGCTTGTCAGAAAAGAAACATCATGTTCACATCTGAGAGCATTGATGCAAAAAACCAACAGCAGCTACTCTCAGTGGATCTGACAGAGACAGACAACCCAAGAGAAAATGACATGTTCAGACATGCCCTACTCAGAGGTACAAAAGTTACAGGGCACTATGTCCTTTAAAATTGTATTAAAGCATTTAAATAGTTACATTTGTGTAATGTACTGTTTGTGTAATTTATTGTTATTGTGAGTAACTTATAATATGTACAGTAGGTCTATATTAAATGAAGCAGCAATTTTTTTTTTTTTTTTTTATTCATAATAAAATGTCATTCCAAATGCTTTTTGCCACAATTTCGAACAGTATATATATTGTTTTATAATTTAAACAAACTTGTTTTAGTTAAATATTTTCAGTGAAAAGTGTGCTATCTTTCTTTAAAATAAACACCGCTTAGTTTGATATTTTGTTATCTAATGCAACAACAAACATTCATTTTTATGTGTGGCTTAATTGTATAATGTCTCCTTTTTAGCTAAGGAACAATTACACCAATTACATAAAGAAATCGAGGATAAAGAACAGCAAATCCTCCGAGCCAGTGAAGAACTCCGACAGCTGGAGGAGACAGTTTCTCATAGACGCGTGAGACGTTGCCCTTATAAACATCTTCTAAACTGCTTTTGCTTTTGAAATGCCCCCAATTCTTTTTGTATAGATAAAATATTGCCTTTTTCTGAGTAGAGCTTATGATGGGGGAGTCCCCAGTCGGATTCAGTATTTTGTTTTTTTTCAGTCATTTTTAATTAAATCTGATCAGTCAGTTAATACAAACTTGAAAGTATATGGTAGGGTTTTTTGCTTTTGCACGCAGGTCTGTGAAGCGGAGAAGCATCAGCTCAGGCAGGAGCTTCAGAAGCTGGGAGAGATGAGAGGAGAGATGAAGACCCTGGAGAGACAGCTGGACAGACAGAGTTCACAGAGGAATCAAGCCCAGGATGAAATGGACCAGCTGCAGAGTCTGTTGCACAGCCTGGATCCCAGTGACCCCAAACATGTCAGTATTAACAATGTCTAAAAAAACTCAAGCCATAAGAGGCTGTACGTTAACATGAATTTACCATGGTTAAGTTTGAATTTGTGTATAGCAGAGTGCCTAAAACCCCCTCAACCATGATAAAATCATTGTAACACACAGCCTCTCATAGCTTATAGCTTGTATTGCATTCATACTATGCAATCACGGTCAAAAGTGTGTACTTTTGAAAGGCTGAATGCGGAATGCGTGTGTGAAATGCCCCGTAATGCAGAGAAGCGAAGTATACCCGGCATTAACTGAAGGCTGTTTACGGTTGCCAGGCAACATTGCTGCATTAAAGGAGTATTCTTGGTTCAAAAGGGTGCAATAGTTGGATTTCTTCCATAGACTAATTGATTTTCAATGCTAACTTATAAACCTTTGAAAACAGACTTACCATAAGCTTTGAGGTTGTTCATCGATGCTAACCGTATATCCTCCTGTTTAAGCCATCTATCTGCGTTATTTCAAAATCATATTTAATAACGGAATTCCTGTTGAACAACTACATTACCCATGGTTCAGCATAGAAAGCTTCACCATAAGAGAACCCTGGTCAACAAAGCCTGCGAAATCAGTCCAGAAGCGACCGCCAACTCCAATGACTTACTCTGAATGACACAAACGAATCATCAAATTGCACTCTAAAAAATCAGCTGTAACATCTCAAAAACATGTCTGTGTTCTGTAACATCTCAAAAACATGTATAACCAACACTCCTGGAAACATAATAAACAATTTTATAAAAAACTAATCTGACTTTCTATAGCTTGTTTTTTTTTAATTTCACACCTTAGTCCCACTTTCCCCATATGAGGACATACATTTTTTGAAAAATACTTGCTTTTAAATGTTTTTTTTTTTTTTGCATTTTTATTAGGAGCTACTAGTTACAAATCAAAAAGGCAATGGAACATGCACACAGCAGTAACGCTCGGGTCTCAGAAGGTTAAAGGTTTATAAGCTATTGTTGAAAATCTATTTTTCGATGGAAAAAAATTAGATTTTTACTTCTGGAACCAGACTGTTGCACTCTATACAAGTTAAGCTCAATCAACGTGGCATAATGGGGCATAATGTTAATTACCACTACAAATATTTTCAATTCGTCTGACGTTTATTTCCATTTTTTTATTTTTTATTTTGTGGGACCAGTCCATAAACTTTAAAATGCACACTGTTTCAAAAGTATAGTCACAAAACCTAAACACTTTATATGTTAACTTGACTCTAGTGTGATAAAATCTGTTGTGTACATTGATTTTTTAACTGGCATTACATGGCTTAATTACAATTAAGTTGTAATTGTTGATATAAGTGTACACAGATTTGGTCAGTAAGCATTTTTATAACACTAAAACATGTTAAGATGTGTAATGTTTACATCTTATGGCTATACTTTTTGGCTGTACTTTTTTTACAGTGTGTATATTTAACATTTATGGATTGGCCCTATTCACTTCCATTGTAAGTGCCTTACTATAAACTCGCTTTTTGCTACTTCTTTATTAATTAACCAGAGTTGAAAATATTTTTGTGAGTGGTAATCAATATTGTGTTATAAATGCTGTCGATTGAGCTTAACTTGTATTGAACCCGGAATATTCCTTTAAGGAAATGTTCAACTGATGTGATTGTAATGTCAGTTTACAACATGGCTCATCCAATCCGATTTTAGAGCTGGAACTATTGGTTTCACTAAAGTGCAAACATCGGCTTGTATCCATCTTTTTCCTGAAAGTCGGAAGTATTCCACAATACATAACAGTAATTCATAACAGCAGCCTGTTTCCGCTTTCCAATCTCCAGTGTTTTCACTCGCATCTGTGAATGTTCTTCAGTCAGTGATGTGAAAAAGAGTCTCTATCACTAATGTGTTGTGGCAACTCCCTAACAACATAGATGATGATACCAAGATGAAGTTCCGTGTGGAATTAATCGTTGCTAACCCCATAATGTGCAGGACTACGGAGGCCACTAGTTGCAGGCATATGAAATGTTGTTCCTGTCTCTTTAAGAGAAAAGAGTTCACTTCTGTCACAGGAGTAGTCTGTTAATGCTGTGGGTGGTGCCAAAGAGGTTCCTCACTCCCACACGGCCCCAGATGCTGATTGGCTGAGGGGGAATGTTTCCCGTGTTGATTCAAAGAGAGGAGCTGAGAGGAGAGGAAAGAGTGCCAGGATATAAGAGGAGGAGGGGGCAAGAATGAAGCATAAAGAAGAGGGCTACTACTGGAGATAGCTGGACTCCATGGACAAAAGCTCCAAAGTTTAGTCTAGAAGAAGCGGAGCTAAAAGACACAGGAAATGCTTTGTTTCTTCTCAAAGATTTCCTGTTACCCCACATGGGTCAACAACAGGAGCAATCTGCCTATGTAGAGATGGAAAGTGAAGAGATGGCAGCCACACTTTTGTAGTAAGTACCCCACTGGGGCTAAGGAGGGGCTCATGGGATGAGCCCCTCCTTAGTGTCAGAGCAAAAATATTATCAGAGCAAAGACATGCCACGTTTGGAGAGTATAAATTAAGTACAAATTATTTTAATTGAAAAAGGTATTAATGCATTAGTAATGCATTTTATTAAATAATGCAATGAGTAAATTAAAATGCGTTAATAAAAGTGTTATAACTGTTCTCATTCTGTAGGAGTGACACAAAGTGTTGAGAAGGAAAGGAAAGTGGATGGCTGTTGAAAGTGAAAAATGCAGAAGTCCAAGACAGTTATCGTTTTCTAGATTCGAGTTCTACATCATTTTGACCTAACACAACAGTCTAGATCAGATTTAAATATGTTAACAAATCATTAAACAGCTTGTAGTAAAATGTTACTGTGACAGGGCAGAGGGCGGGGCCGGGTTTTGATGCTACACACCCGGCCCCTAATCAGGCTAATGAAGCCTCAGAGAGGGATAAGGGCTGACTGGAGACTGCCCTTTTTTGATTTGATCAGAACTTTGTTGTTTCATTACTCTGTGAAATAATCTTATTACACATATTTTTTGAAAGACAAGTGGGTTATTTCATGTCCATTCAACCAAATTTCAGAAACTTCCCAAGCTGAATCTTTTTGTTAAAAATTCTTCTAAAGAAAGATAAATATAAATGATGATGAACGGCAAATCATCAGTTGACTTTAGCACCCCTTGTTGCATTTTATGCTAATGGTGTCCAAAGATTGGGGGGAAAAACACTTTTTTGTTTTTCCAAAGTTGCTTTACCTATAACTCTAGAAGTATTAAAGATATATATATATATATATATATATATATATATATTAGTAATGTCCTTTTATATTCCGGTTCATAACAAACTTTCCTCTTTGTATCTTCATTTTAAATCCCATACCTATGGGACTGTCAGTGTTGCTACATTTACCCTTTTTCATTGGTCAAAAGCCATTGGGTCACATGGCATGAAGCTAGTTTTTCTTGTCCAACAAAACAAAGGTCTGAATTACAAATATAGTGTTGCACTTGAAATATTCCTCGATTTTCAAAATGTACAATCTCAATTTTTGAGACTCCAAAAATACACTATTATTAAGAATAAGGGACACATGGCTTATCGGTTAGTTCAATACCTTTATTTAGTTTTTTGAAATTTTATAATGAAATCCAAATTGTCCCTATTTAGTTTCTCAATAAATGCTCATGGCCTTATTGTGCACGATTCTTGATCACAAATTTTGTTTAGTTGGCGGCTGATGTCTCTAAGTCTTTAAAGTTTCAACCAGATGCTGGAGGTGTTTTCAGGTCTGGCTCCATTCTGGTATGAAACACCAATTTTTCACAATCCAATCAATTATTGATGGATAAAGCCAAGTACTGCCCTTTAATTTTCTGTTTGAATATCCTTTGTCACCTGTAAAAACCTCACATTATGAAAGTAAAATGGGTTGCGAATGCCATATTGACATATAGCAAATGTTGCAATTGTAAATGTAGGTCTACTGGTTTCACACAGCAGAAGGATAAATGGTAAAGCTCCATTGGTAAAACTTTCTCACCCAGCTCTCTCTGTCATCACTTCTCCAGGCCCATGTGAAGGCCCAGTTGTCCAGTAAGACACAGTTGCTGGCCATCATGAGCAGAAAGCATCAAGAGCTGGAGAGAAGGCTGGATGATATGATCACACGCATTCACAAGGAGACACAGGAGATAAACGAACTAGAGCAACAACTTAATGATGGTGAGGAAACTTTTAAGAAGTGTCAAGTTGGATAATAATTGTGTTGAATTCACTATTTTGCCAGAATAGCTTAAAAAAATCTGAGATATATTACCTGTTAATGGGTTATAAAATAAAATCCAAACATAAGCAATAAGAAACCATCAGTTGGGGAAGACTTGAAAGGAAGCAGTGATTTCAAACATCTCCAATCCCTCAGGCCAGATAGCTGCTAATGAAGCACTCAAGCGTGATCTTGAGGGCATCATCTCTGGTCTCCAGGAGTACCTGCAGGGGGTGAAGGACCAAGCACGTAGAGCCCAGTCGGACTGCAGGTGTCTACAGAAGGAGAATGATGCTCTGCAGCGACTTCTACATGAGAAAGAGCTGCAATGCACAGAGCTGGAGAAAGAAACTGAAAGAAGTGCTGAAAACGCCCAGGCGGTCAGAGTCTGTTTCTGGCATAACATTCATCAGCACAGTAGTTTTATTAGGGCATTTTGTAATAATTAATAACATCTTGTTTGTAGGAGCTGCAGTGTCAGCAGCTGGAGTTACTGGATCTAAGAAGGGAGAATGAGGAGTTGAGGCAGGCTCAGGGTCAGATCAGTGAATATGAGGCAGAGCTAGAGACCCTGCTGCAGGAGAGAGACACTGAAGCCACAAAACTAAAGGAGGAACTGAACAGACTCCGTCGACTCTGTCATGTAGGAAACTGCTTTTTATCTCATTACATATTTACTGTATGCATATTAACCCCTAAATGTATGGATTCGCCAAATATTATCACATACCTTGGGTCTTTAGAGTCCTGCCATGTATATCTATTACAAGGGATCTACAAAATGCTCAGATTGAGTACAATTTCAAAACCTTTACTAAGGTTCTAAGACAATTAGAAAATAATAGAATAGAATCTATTCTAAATATTTTAATGTTTTATTTTTCATATATCAAAGAGATGATGCAACAAATATAGAACAGGAATCTTTACTTATACACTGAAGTTTCATGAGATGCAAGCTAGCTGTCAAATACATAACACATAAGATACACATATGTATTTTCTCAGGCACATTTTGAGTCTAAATAGATGCACAACTTACACAATTTCAGTAGTACACACAAATAACGTCTCGGTTACGTATCATTTCGAAGAAGCGACACTAGGGGTCCACTTCAAATCACGCCATGCGCTGAGCCATGTACGTGTACTGCTGACACAGGAGCGGGCAGGTATTTCACATTCACAAGCGACCAACTGTGTCTCAGACTGCACGTACCCTTCCCCAATGCCCCAAAAAAGTTGTCGGAATCCCTTTGGTAACCCTAGAGGGGAACAAGGCGACGCTTGACAACTAGTGAACGGGCCAAGCCTGGCTGGGCCTCTTTTCTCTCTATGTTTCTCGGCATAGAGCAAGAGCAGCCGGGGCCCTTACCGCATCGTGGGAAGGGGGTCTTACCCGAATTCCTATTCTTTCCCTGCAGGAGACCCTGCAGAGGCCACACCTGCCTGAAAGGGGAGGTAAAGGTGGTGAAAATACATCACATGGCCTCTTCGGTCACATGTGGGAAAGAATGGCGCGGTGGTAGATCCAACCTCGAGGAGGGGGGAGTTGCTACAACACGGCGACTGGAGGGCAGTGAAGGACTACCTAAGGGAGGCGCGGGTCAGCTCGTAAGGTGACCGTACCGCAGAATCACACACAGGAGGAGTCCGCGCAGGACCCATCCGCACAAATTCCCCTTAATATTTTCTTAAAGCCCGGCCAATCAGTCCCCAAAATCAGCGGATGAGTGAGGCGGGAACTAACTGCAGCCTCCAAGCCATGTTTTTCCCCCCGGAATTTGATCAGCAAGGTCACCATAGGATACTTGTGAACATCCCCATGCACACACCTCACCCTCACCAGCTTAGCTGTGCCCAAAGCCCCGGGTTGAACCAAGCGTTGGTGGATGGTGGTCTGACTACACCCTGTATACTGCAATGCCTGGTAAGCACCCCCCTTGATTCTTACCGGAATCCGGTACGTTCCAGCCTGATATCGAGGACCCGCACCACCGCCCCCACCTCCATCAGCGGACACTGATCCCCGAAGTGGCTCGGGTTTCCACATCTCCAGCACACCAGCCCAGGTGCTACGCCCGTACCTGCAACGGCGGGTGCCCCCACCTGAGGGGGAGAGCAGCTGAAGGTTGGGGAAGGTGTTGCTTCCCACGGCCGGGAAGCTGGTCTTGGGGGGCCTCCTCGCCTACATGGGGCAGGAACGGGTCCTGGAGAGAAAGCAGAGCGGGGAGGCAGAAAGGAAGGGGAGGGAACAGGGGAACATACAGGGGAAGGGGAAAGAGGGAGAGAGAGAGAGAGAGAGGGCTCCTCCGCCCTCGGGATCGCCGCCATGTGGTCCTCCGCAAGCCGGACGGCTGCCTCCAGCGACTCCGGGCGGTGGCACTGGACCCACTCTGCCGTTCTCCTGAGCAAGCATTGGCCGAACTGCTCCAGCACCACCTGGTCGACAATTCCCTCGACGTCGCGGTCCCCCACTAGCAGCCACCTCCGGCAGGCGTCCTGGAGCCATTGGGCAAAGGCAAACGGGTGGTCGGAAGTTTCCAGCATCATGCTCCGGAAGAGCTGGCGGTTCTCTTCCGGGCTCAGACCAACCCGTTGCAGGATGGCTCTCCTCAGATCCGCATAGGCCAGGAGGTTCGTCGCCGGCAGTTGTTGCGCCGCGAGCTGGGCTTCCCCGGACAGAAGAGGAATGAGGCGAGCTGCCCATTGAACGTTAAAAATATTGGATCCCGGGTTTTGGCACCAGTGTGGAACGCTCTCACTTCGCGAGAGGGAAAACACAGGAAACAGGGGTTGTGAGAAATCCACAGGTACGAGTTTAATGATTTTTTTAAAACACTTTTTGTACATAAAGTAAAGTCTCTCTTTCTGGGAACAATGGGTTCCCTTGTCACTCTCTTCTCCTCTCTGGAGGTTTTGTGGCTGCTTTTGTGCCGCTCTCCCCGTGCTCACTGGAATTAGAGACAGGTGTTAGACATGATTTAGCTCAGGTGCAAGCGCCCTTACCGCTTTCTCTCTCGGACGGGCGCTTGACCATGCCCCCGCTGCCACAGACGGATATCCAAAAACATGCCATCTGAGCAGATAAGTGTCATATCTTATGCTGTTGTTTTGACTAATTGGAAACATTGAACAAAACATTGTTTTGAAATAAATGACATTACATTACAACATTCATTAATATTAGACATAACTATTGCTAGTCTGATAAGATCAAACGTTGGAAAGTTTTTATTCTGGTATTCTGGCCAAATAGACCACAGCAGTAAGTAATTTATAGATTGTCATTGTTACCAGCCAGTGGTCAACATAATTTGAAGACTCACATGTCTTGGCAAGCCTAGGACTAAATTAATTTATATAAATTATTGCCGTTATAAAGAAAAATATACACGTGTGCTAGCAAGTGAAAAGTGCTGCACCGATTACAGTATAATTATTGTATTTCACTACACACACCGTGTGATTACACAGTTATACGTAAACTATCCTGATGTGTAAGAAAAAAGCCAACTCTGGGTCACTTTTAAATCCTTTCAGATCTCGGAGTTGTCGCCACCTCTGAAGAGCCAAGCTGATGTTGGTTCAGGTTTTTTTACAGACTCTGTCGCTTTCACTTTTTGCTTGTAGACTCCTGTATTATGCACCAAATCTTAATTTTTTCGGTTGTAATTGGGAGTTTGGTTGAACAATAAACTGCATCTGGGATTTATTCATTTTAGCCTCTTGTAGCCTCTGTGTCTGTGCCCGTCATTGTAAGGAAAGACTAAGAATTTTATTTTTTTCATTCTATAAATGGATTTTAAAAACTATCGACCAATTAATCAGTTATCTGTCTTTTGCAACACCTGTATTGGCAAAATCCACCTTAGGGTGACCTCTAGTTTGAATCATTGATATCTTTTACAGGAGGAGAGAGACGCCTTTAAAGAGAGGGTAGATTCTCTTCAGAGCGATTTGGAGCAGGTCAGGAACAATTTTCTGTGCCCAGAGCATGTGGCAACTCATTTAGAAGAGCTGAGAAGAGGCATAGGTACAGGACAAGTGGGACAGAGGTTTGTTAGATCCTTACATCTGATTAAAATGAAAGTGGATTGTCTGGCTACAGATCCATCAGAGATTTAGAGATTTTGTCTTCCATCCTATTGCACCAGCCTTGAAGACCTTGGTGAATCTGTGAATAAGAGTATCATGGAGCTGCAACAGGAGCTGCATCGTGTGGTATCTGCTGCTCAGAGAGATAGAGACGAGGCCCAGCGCTCTCAGGTCAGACTCACTGGAGAGATGAGGTCCCTCAATGAGAGACTCGGGAAGTACCAAGAGAGTTACCTGGTGGAACAGACTCAGGTGAGCTGAATTTGTGAGGTCATAATTAACTTTTTTCCATTGTTGTTTCTAATGCTTATATGCACAACAAAGCCAACATCACATTTAGTTTGATGTGATGCTTATTTCCCTGTGTTTGATTCCAGCAGTCAGCAGAGAGGTGGGGTGAGGAGGCAGAGCTCCACAGATTGAGGGAGGAGCTAGAAGATGATCATGAGCAGCAGAACTTGATGCTGCAGCGTCTGGAGGAAACAGAAATTGAAAGGGATCGCCTGCTTGCTGAATTAGAAGAACAGAATAAACAGGTTCCATAAAGAGAGGACTTACCTTATTCAACTTTCAATATCTAGATTTATTGTCTTTGCACTCTTTAGGTTAGCGCAGTGTAATATAATTGTCTCCTTCCTGATTTCCTCTTTTATTGCTGAATTATAACACCTAAAGTCAACATGAAGTCAAAATGTACCTTGTTTACTGTCTTACATTTCCAGGTCTTATTGTGCACAATTCATCTGTGCACATTATTCCAAAGAGAGAAGAAAATGTTTCCTGGTAACATTTTATAATAAGTTTCCATATGTTATCATTAGTTTATGCATTAGGTATCATGAACAAACAATTAACAATAGATTTGTTTTACAGCATTTATTAATCCTAGTTTTGTTAGTTAATACAAATAGAATTGTTCAATGTTTCTTAGTTCATAGTGTCTTAACTAATGTTAACTACTACAACTTTAGATTTTTTAGTAAATCTATTAGTAAATATTTTTTATTTGTAACATTAACCAAGATTATTAAATGCTGTAAAAGTATTGTTCATTGTTAGTTTATGTTAACTAATATGTTTAGCTAATTTTAACAAATGGAACCTTATTGTAAAGCATTACCAGTTTCTTTAAATTTTCATTAAAATGTAATAATAACCCCCAAAAATCAATGCAAACCATGTTATGTATCAATTCAATCCATTCCTGATAGATCATATCAAGTTCACATTTTTTTATTGTTGATTATCCTGTTTCACTAAGAAATACATCACATTACTGTAGTAAAATGGTTGTGAATGACATTTAATGTTGACTTTAACAGTTTCAAAATCTAATGTTAAATTCTGGGAATCATAACAAGCAACACGCTTTTTTAAACTTTCACAAAGGACCCAAAATAACTTGCAAAAACCTGCATGACTCCACAATCTGAAAAATACAATGAAAAATGTGCTGAATAATCCCCAAGCCTCCAAAGAGTCTAAAGCTGAACTTTTTTCAAATGGAGTATTTATGCACAATTGTTCTACGTTCATTCACTTTGTACGGATTGCATTAACCAGTTCTGTATTGGTGGTATGTGTGATTCTAGATGAAGGCTGAGGAGACTCAGGAACAGATTGAGTCTCTCAGACTGGAGTTGCAGGCACTCGGGAGATCTTTCTCCACTGCTGACAGAATGGCTGCTCAACAACTGAACACAGCAAAAGAAAAACATCACTCTCTCCACAGTACTGTGGAGAAAATTCATCTGGAGAGAGCAGTGGTAAGACACGGAGTGGACTGCTTTAGAACTTTCAGGTGTAATATAAATGTGAGAAAAGTTCACTGGTGGAGATGGTGTGTGTGTTTGGGTTTCTGTAGAATGCAGAAGAGTTGGATTGCACAAGGATCCAGGCAGCTCAAGCCATTCAGGATCTGGCTCATGCCGAAGCAGAGATCCAGGTTCTTCAGAGGCTTTTGAGTGATAAGGTAATGTATCTACATACATCTCAAAATCTTCATAAGTCTTGGTTTAGTACTGTCAGCTTGTTATTGTCTTGCTGGTTTCTCTTATTTGGTAGGCTCATGAGACAGATGGGCATCCCCACGGTGTCCCAAACTCCAGCATTCAACAGCAAGAACTGGACAGATTAAGCCAAACCCTAAAAAGACAACAGGCCCAGATCAAATGCTTTAGAGATAGACTAATTCATGCCAAAGAAGGTTTGTTTGCCAGTTGCCATTAAAAAGCTTTATAAAAGAGCAATTTTTACAGAACATTGTAACAATTCTAAGTGCTGTTCCTCACATTTATTATTAATGTGCTTGCTCTGGTATTGCTCAAAGTCCATTTCAAGGCAAGTCAGTCCTCTTTGGAAAGCTCTCGGGCAGCTATTTTCTATGGATGCAAGCAGCATTAAAGTACAGCTCCTATCTACTTGTATGGGGAAAAAACAAAATGTCCAAAATGGTTGGTCCAGATTGTGATCAAATAACATATTTCAAATCAGCAGTAAAATCTGACAACAGTGGTATCATTAATTGTGCCTCTTTAGCTCAGATAAAAATAGTTTTTTTCAGGTTTGTCTTGCTAGTGCACAAGCATGTTCTCAAACTGACCGACAGGCAATACCTGTATCTAAAAGGTACCTTTAAGGCAGAACTTCCTTTTCTACATCCGCCATATTGGACATTCCAATTTCTCCCATTTAATTTTAATAGAAGTGGTCTGTCTCATGCTAAATAGTCTCTGGATATTTTCAAATTTTGTTAAAGTTTGCGATGTTAGACCACCTGCACTATGCTATGGACATGAGTAATACATCAAATCATGAGGTTTTTTTGAGGAGACGTGTGCTATCACCTTCCTGAGGGATCAGATTTGTACCTCAGACCATAAAACAGGCAAATAAGTCCCATAGACTTACACTAAAGGAGGGACCCAAGCCATATCTAGAAATCTGACAAACATAGAGACTTGGAGGTGGACTCTTTTGTCTTGGGCCAGTAAGCAACCACCCAGAAAACCCTAGCAACTGCATAGCACCACATTAAAAATAACACACATAAAAAACCTCAGTATAACGGTGCCCTGGCAACCACCCACAACACCGTTGCATTGTAGCTGCAAGTTTCACAAAGGCAAGCACCACTGATATTTTATAAAAAAAAACACAAATCTAGTGACTGATCATTATATTTATTAATATGTATTATGTGGATTGTTTAGTTAACAATGACAGCCTGGAAGAGCTGCTGGAAGAGATTGGAGCCCTGAGGGAGACTCTGATGCAACCGAATAACTATCTGTCCAGTTTAGGAAATCCCATGCCAAACACAGGATATTGGTACTATGTACCACCTACTCAAAATGTAATCAATCATATTTTAAATGTTGTATTAGCATTAGTGAAATAATACTCTTGAAAACTTTATTTTGTCACCAGTACCAGTTTTAAACTGTAATCAGCATGCTGTTTGTCCTCAGGCTCCTAGTCTGGGATCTCAGGGCACACATGACTCAGGATTGGGCTCTGTGCATCCTCATTCCCTTGAGAGAGGCCGGCAGTCCAGCCAGAGATTACACAGGGAGAGAAGACCCCCTGTTAATGGAGGATACTGGGTCTACTCCCCACATCCACAAACTCATGGAAGGAGAGGCAAGTGCCTCTAGCTCCGAGTCTTTCTATCCAATTTTGCAACATCATTTTTATGACAGTTCTACTAATGAATTGTAAATTCCAGAGACTGTTGTGTGTGAAAATCCCAGGAGATCAGCAGTCACAGAAATACTCAAATCAGTCTGTCTGGAACTAACAATCATGCCATGGTCCAAATCACTGAAATCACATTTTTCCCCATTCTGATGGTTGATGTGAACATTAACAGAAGCTCCTGACCCGTACCTGTCTGATTATATGCACTGCACTGCTGCCACAGGATTGGCTGATTAGATAATCGCATGGATGTCTGTTGGAACCAGATGGGCTGGTTTGAGTGTTTCTCTCCTGGGATTTTCACACGCAAGAAAGCTCTGGAAAAACCACTGCAAAATTATCAGTTTCTCTGGATTTACTATTTATAGGTTGTGTTTGAGAAAAATGTACATTTTTGTTTTATTCTATAAAGTACTGACAACATTTCTCCCAAATTCCAAATAAAAATATTGTCATTTAGAGCATTTATTTGCAGAAAATGACATCTGGTCAAAATAGCAAAAAAGATGCAGTGTTTTCAGACCTTCAAAAAATGCAAAGAAAACAAGTTCATAATCATTTTGTGATTAAAATGATTTTTTTTTCCAGAGCTGTACATATAGATATATTATACTATACACTTTATTATGTATTATGTATAATACATTACACTTTATTATTATTTATCATGTTTATAATATTTATTATATATGCATGTGTTTTGTCTTCTCAGATGCTCAGATGTGCAGAGACAGTGGAAGAGAGAATGATATGGAGGGTGTGTCTGGGCCACACTTCACTCTTCCCTCAGATTCTGCTGCATTAACTCTACCTGCTGGTACTGCTCTTTCTCCAGGCTCAGTTATATACGGTCACCCTGTATCTGGCCTTCCCATTGGCTCAAGTACATTCCTTTATGGGCTGCCTCTTGATGGAGCCTGGATGGTGTATGAGCCCCCTCTCAGCTATCTTAATATACCCCTGGTGCCCAATGGAACTCTGCACTGTAATGTGCCTGGACATCAGGACTTGGTGAGAGATTTCAGTCATGAACACATTAGACTATTATGCCACATGAAGTTAAATTAAATTAATTGAAATTAATGAATAAAAACGAAATTATTTAATTCCTCAATTTATACAAAACAAACAAAAAATGATGGGGCTATTATACCAAAGTGTTCAAAACGAGAAATTTGAAGCTTGAATTGCACATACTAGTACATGAATTATTCAGTAAACAGGGATGTGATGTTTCCGTATTAATACCGTAATAATTCCGTAATAACAGTGCATTCTTGATATCTTCACAAGTGTCATGCATGAAGCAAATGCTGCTGTAGCGCTTTAAATGTTGCGGCACATGCCACGAATCACGAGTGAGAAGACGTGCTGCTTCCAGCCGAAAATGACCTTTCACAAGAGAAGCAAATGATAAATGGGGATCACTAATCATGCTGCGGGAAGCGGAGTTGCGAAACTCAAGTTCCTATGAGTGTTTTCACACTTTAGTCCAATTTATTTGTGTCACGTGTGATTGTAAAAATCTGATTAGGTTCACATTCAGCTGCGGTGTGAACAAAGGCTTTATTGTTCCATCCAAAATAAATTTTTCAAGTTAATCGCCTCACCTATCTACTCCGGGAGCGTCTGCTGACGCGACGTGACGTAACAGCTGTCTAAGCTAAACTGGTCCAATTGTCTTGTTGGCAGGAGTGCCTGCAGATGCAGTACGAAAAAGATGGGGCATATGTTTATTGCCGACGCAACACAATGCAACGGACGCTTCCATTGTAGACAGTATCATTGATTATAATGGGGTTCGCAATGCGACGCAAGTGAGTCAGGTCTCATCTATCACCGGACCACGTTGACATGTTAATTTCGCTCAACAAAAATGTATGTTCTGAGTAAGCAGTAAATGGCTTTTGTATGCTAGGTATACCTATATTTTCCACTTGATTTATTTACCCTGGCAGTTCATTAAGTAGGCTACTTTTCATAGAAATGCCAGCTTTTAAGTGGTTATTCTGTGAGTGGATGTCAAGTTTTAGAATAATATATTAGGTTTACGTTTTTTTTTTTTATATCATAACTGATATTGGCTAACTTTCTAGAGTGAACAGCTGTAATAGTTTGTAGTATATCTAATGCAAGTGGCAAAATATGCACAACTTTTCTGCCTGTTAATTATTTTCAGCAATGTCCTGACTGTTTAACCATAATATGTTGGGTAACTTTTACTGGGTTAATTTAGTTTCGAATAGGTTATTAGGTTTGTGCTTATTGGTCCTGCACTGATCATTCAATTGTTTTCTATAAATATGCCTGTGTCAGAAGACTGAATAACAGGCTAAATAGTTTCAATTTCATAACTTCTGGACTTCTTTTGTATTGTTTTGTGCTCATCAACAGCTATATGTTCAAGAATTGAAATCCTCCAAAAATCCCCAGAGGTTGCTCGGTTACATTTATTTATTTATTTAATTTTTTTTTGCTTTACGGACAGTGATGTCACTATCTTATTTTAATATTAATAAGATATTTTTTTTAGTATTATTATTATTTTGTTTATAATATATGATGTTTAGTGTTATGTCTGTAATTTCCAAACTGTGTGATTATTTGTATTACTATTATTTTATTTGCCTTTATGATCGCACCATAGACTTGTTTTTCAAATAATTTTGCAGTGCTATTTCCTTTTTTGTTTTGTTGGGATGTCATGCTTTGTGATATTACACTATATACTGTATTAATGTGCAATATGAATGTTTTATGTTGGACTTTTTTTAACATCATGATCGTTAAGTTCTCCAAATTTCTATAAAGAATAACATTTAATCACCATCGGTTGTTTTTATTTGTGTTGCAGGAGAGAGATCTGAAGCAGGCGGAGTGCAAAGTGAAAGAGGAGTGGGCTGATAGAGCCCACGGTGAGAAAGAGCAGCTCACACTGCAGGAAACGTTACAGCAGGAGATCAATCACCTGCGCAGGACTGTCCACACACTGAAGTGCCACATGTCAGTCAGCATAACAGTACTCAATATAAACACACTGCTCCTCTGTAGTTTAGACTTCAAGTTTTGTTATAGATTCGAATAATTTCAAAGTGCTTGTTTTGTGCCTTTCAACTGTTTGTTTCATCAGGAGTTTTCAAGAAAGCCCCATCTCTCATGCAGAAGAGGAACAGTGTGCGTTGGGAGAAGTGGAGTGTGTGGAGAAGACTCTTCTGAAGCGCAGAGCAGAGCTCAGAGAGTATGACAGACTGCTGTTAGAGGCCGAGAGGGAGCTCAAAGACACAAGAGTCAAGGTTAGTCAAGGTTAGAAATTAGTCTCTCCACATTTTGCATGTATGCATCAACTTCCTGTTGAAAAAATGTGATTGATGTAATATGTGTGTCTTTGAAGACTAAAGAGAGTGTGCAGCGCTACAATGAGGCCAGGAGGCAGGTGGGAGAGACTGAGCGAGAGCTGATCGAGATTGAACAGAGAGCTCAAGACAGCGCCAAACAGCTTTTACATACCAAACAACAACTGAGGTAAAACAACTACCTCACACTTAAAATAGAATTCCACCCATTTCAATTCTGAACCCTTCAGGTCTTTTCCAATCAGTGGGCATTTTCAAATTGGGGATTGTCATTTTTCAACCACTTTTCTCAATTTGTCTAATACATAGAGATTCCCTACTTTCACTGGATAGTTGAAAAATGCTCATCCCGTGATGAAAATGTCCACTGATTGGAAAATGCAAATTTTTTTGTTCCAGAGAGACCTTTACTTCCTAATTTCTGATTGTATGCATATTTTTCAAGTATCTGAACACACTCCCCTGTCTACCATTGTTTGAATTAACAAGTAGTCCAACCCCAAACTCATGACATTGGTTGAATCAATGACTACGTTTTCACGGACACCAGAAAGCGCCTTATTGTGAGAAAATGGGTTATTGTGAGAAAACTGTATTACGATTTACATGCACTTTATAAGCAGCGAACACTTTACTCCCATACACATGTGGCTCGTAGGGTAAGTGGCTTTTTCCACAACATCATTTATTTGCGATGCATGTGTCAATAACAAACATGGGATCTGACGATTACTTTGCTATTTTAATCTCCATTGCTTCGCTAGTTGTTGCTGTGTTTTGTTTCCTTCACTTTCTATTGTGACATACAGCTGAATTACGCTGCAATAATGGGGTTTCCCTCTTGCGTAAAACTGTGGGATTTCCCCAATGTATGAGCACGTACACGAAAGTGAGGGACAGTCAAAATTTTACATTGGTGTGTATAAATGGCTACAGTTTGTGTGATTTTCCCACTGTAATCCCAGAAATATTTCAGGCATTCGCATTTATATGACCACATAAGCCATGTTTTCCAAGAGAAACCTAGGTGTATTAAACCGCTTTCTCTTAATCCCTTAAGTGGTGTAAGGAAATCTGTGTTCTTATTTATATGACATTTCAGAATGTAGCTTTCAGCGAAAAAAAACCTGTAATAAACTATTTTCTTAAAGTGTTTGTTCACCCAAAAATGTAAGTTCTCTTATCATTTACTCACCCTCATGCCATCCCAGATGTGTATAACTTTCTTTCTTCTGCTGAACATAAATGAAGATTTTTAGAAAAATATTTCAGCTCTGTAGGTCCATACAATGCAAATGAATGGTGCTACATTTGTAGCTCCAAAAATCACATATAGGAAATATAAATGTAATCTGTTTCTCAACCCCACCTACTTTATCATATTGTTTCTGAAGATATGGATTCAACCTCTGGAGTTGTATGGATTGCTTCTGTTTCCTTTATGTGCTTTTTGGAGCTACAAAGGTCTGATCCCCATTCACGTGCATTGTAGGGGCCTGAAATATTCTTCTAAAAATCTTTGTTTGTGTTCTGCTGAGGAAAGCTGTATTCACATCTGGGATGGCATGAGGGTGAGTAAATGATGAGATTTTTTTTTGTTGGGTTAAGTATCCCTTTAAGTGCATGTAAACGTGGTCAGTATTGCAATGTTGGAGCACTCAGACAAACAGAGTAATGTTGAGAACACCACAGAGCCACACTTTTAAGGTAAATCAACCTCTGCATATTAAACTGAAATAAAAGAAAATATTAATCCTCAAAATAATTACATACAGCAGCATTAAACAAGTACAAGTGTAGATCTTTGCCGGGTTTTAGGCTGTTTTGTCAGTCAGCATCAACATGTAAATTTTCCGCTCCAGGAATATTCAAGAGGAAGTTATGGAGCTGCAGAAGATTAAACAGGACCAAGAAAAAACTTTACAAGAAGTAAAAGAGGTACTGGTGTGTCAAGATGCAAAGTTTCAAGAAGTCAACAGAAAGCTGGAAAAAACGACTGACAGGTGCAAACTCATCATTTCAGTAAATCACTGAAGACACATAGTGTAAATTCCTCATGGAAATAAAAATCAATATATATATTTTTATAGACTGGAGGTCGCTCAGAAGGAGCTCAATGAGACCCAGAGCCTTGAGGCAAAACTCTTGCAGAGCTGCAGAGAGACAGAGAACAGCCTAACACAACGGCAAATAGAATTGGACAAACTCAGCACTCAGGTAACTCAACTGTATGAACAAGCAGCAAATTAAATTGAAATTTGAGAAAGACCAATGTTTAATATTGTGAATTTTATTTATCAAATGCACATCAATCTGACTGAGAATTTCTTGCTTGGAGTCCAGATGGTGTTGCAGCAGGAGGAACTGTCTTTGCTGGACAGAAAGCTGGGACAGTGGAAACTGGAGGAGGAGGGGCTAAGGGTTAGTGTGGAGCAGCACAGGCAGGGCCTGCTAGATGTAGTCAGACAGGGAGAGGAGGATGTCCACAGCTTGCACCAGAGGATTCAAGTCTGTATTACTGCTCTCACATTACAAAATAGCTATTAGGAGGTAATAATGTTTATGAAGCAGGAAGTATATAGTACTTAGGAAGTATAAACTCTATGTGTAGGAGCTCCGTGGGGATGTGCAGTCTTTGGCTGTGCGGAAGGGAGAGCTGGACTCTGAGTTGTCCAAGAGGAAGAGTAGACTGGCTCAGTATAAGAAAGATCAACAACAAGAAGAGGAAACCCTGCAGATTATCTGTTCAGCCATCAACAAACACAAAGCAGGTCTGTTCCTTTAACATAAGGATAACATGATAGAACAGATAATTCCAGCACTGAAATCTGATTAGACAAGCCGCCTACTGTTAAATAGATGATATACACATGACTGTGACCACACAACAGTTGAATTCTGTATTAATATACCAAGATACAGTTGCAACAACCCCTTAGGTCAAGAAAAGCCTTAGTAATAATACCCTTAACATTTTTACTTTCTTTCATCTGCTGAAGACAAACAAATATTTTTAGAAGAATTTCTCAGCTCTTTTGGTCTATGCAATGCAAGTGAATGGGTGCCAAATTCTGAAGCTCCAAAATGCACATAAGTCTGCGAGAAAGTAATCCATAAGACTCCATTTTTTAAATCTAGATCTTCAGAAGTGACATGATAGGTGTGGATCAGATCAAATCACTTTTACATTCTTCTTCTTGTGTTTTTGATGATTCACATTCTTCATGCATATCGCCCCCTAGTGGGCAGGGAGAAGAATCTGTTTCTCACCCAAACCTATCATATCACTTCTGAAAATATGGTTTAAAACACTGGAGTCATATGGATTATTTTTATGAGTCCTTTATGTGCTTTTTTGGGGCGTCACAATTTTGGCACCTATTCACTTGCATTGTATGCACCTACAGAGCTGAGATATTCTTATAAAACTATCTTTTTTGTTCTGTATTAGAAAGAAAATCATACACATCTGGGATGGCATGAGGGTGAGTAAATTATGAGAGAATTTGTATTTTTTGGATGAACTGTTCTTTTACACGATTTTAGTGTGATAAAATCGCTTACTACCCTTTTCTATATAAAGTTGTATTAAAATTTGACAACTTCATTGCTATGACGACGTAATGCCATAAACCCTAACATGACCATAAAATCAACAATTTATAAAGTTTAAATAATACCTAAGTTTTAACAAAAGAATTAATGTAAGTGCTTTTATAATATTACAAGTAATCAACATTATGACACAAATGTTGTCAATGTTGTAACTTAATATATTGAATATTCCTTTTAGGGGTTTGTTGCAATTGGCCACAAGTAACTGTGTTGGTTGGCAACTGTAAATAGCTTACAGTTATGCAAGTGAACTGTATTACTTGGGAGAAAAAAATCACGCAGTGCCTTACAACACCCCTTAACCAGGATAAAATCATTGTAAAGCACTGCTTCTTGTGGCTTTTCCATCATGATCACTTGTGACTTTTTGACTCAGAAGCAGATCTTTAATTAAAATTATACTTAACTGTTAATTAACTGTATGCTTGTTATGATTTCTATTGTGATTCATCACTATTTTTTGTTTATTTTTAGAGCATGTGGCTTATTTTGAGCTTGTTTTTCCAGACCAGATTACATGTTTCTCTTGTGAGATCAGGCAGCGCTGCAATTGGTATTTCACCCATCCCTTAGCGCAGAGTACTGTAATTTTAAAAAGAACATTACTAATCATTCTTTTATTTTGTTTTAACTGGTTACCATTTGGACAGGAGACTGCAGAACTCATACAGTTTTTGCTCAGGACAAACCAAAATGAAAAACATTTATTTTTTGTCCCTGGTTCAACAAAGAAATTCATATTAAGGTGTTTATAATGTGTCTGTGTGTGTCTAGAGCTGAATCACGTGTTAGAAATGGTCCAGTTGGAGACTGGTGAACTAGAGGGGGTGAAGATTCAGCATAACCAGAAATTAGACCAACTGGAGAAGAACCAGGAAACTCTACTGCAAGTCAGTCCAACAAACTGTGTTAAGCTGAATGTGGAAATTCCAACTCCACATGTAGAAGTCCAGGCAGATATTTCAAGTGACAGTGTGGAGTATGACGTATATGTGAAGTTAACTTGTGAGTGTATGCTGCCTAGGTGCGTGTAGAACTTCAGCGTTTCCAGCAGGAGTTGCAGGAGCAGTGTGGAGAGGCTGAGAGACAGTCGATCCTGCTGCAGAAAGAGAAAGCAGAGCTGCATGCACTAAAGCAGAAGAGCCTCTGTCTGCAACAGCAAACAGACGCAGCTGTCAGAGAGAGGAGCAGTCTGCAGGAACAATGCAGAAACCTGGAGGCCAGACGTATACATGCTCAGAGGTAACTCCTCTGTCATATAAGAGCTTTAATGAGCTTTAAAGTGTGTAATTTTTTATATGTTAAAATTCTTTCTCCACCCCGGCTTATTATGCAGAGACAACTAAGCCATTCGTAGTTTATCTTCTGATCTCTGTGGCACTATAATAATTCCTCTGTTCGTTTTGAGTGGCTCATCCAACCTGACACAATAACATTGACTTAACCAATGGCGGGAGTTGAGGGGGGGACTATCTATTCGTTCGATCGACAGAAGACGGAGCGTATTCGCAAGGCTGTTTGAAGATGTTTATTTTTGCAATTCGGTTAGGTGGTGCTAGTGATCGATTTACATTCCGGTTAGGCAGTCTTGTCCTGTCTAAGTGGGCACTTTTTGGCCAGAATAAGCAACAATGTGGACCAGAATTTACAAGATGAATTTTATGCAGTTCATTAGAAGTGTTTACATTCATATTTGATGGAGGTGTTTGGAGGCATCAGAGAAGGCAGCGAAGGCAGCCGAAACAGAGCTGCTCAAACAACAGGAAGAGCTTGACAAACTCAAGCAGGGCCAGAAACACACACAAGACCTCCGACAGGAGATCAGCAGAGACACTGCAGCCACGCGTGAGCAGTTAGAGGGTATGCGCTCGTATCTGCTTTTCAACAGCATTACTGCTCCTTAATACCTGCTCTTGTGGGTTTATGGAGGCTGATATGGACAGTTGCACTCAAATACTTTTTATATCTACAGAACAGTTGAACAGACTCAAGAAACAGCTTGTGGAATCTCAGACTCAGTTAGATGAGATCAGAGAGGTGAGTTCATGGAAAAGTGCTGCTGTTTCGAGGAGATTATTGTCCTGGAGCATGAAAAGTCTATCTCTTTTACTTGTTTAGGAGGTGAAGGCTGCGAGGAGGCAGCGAGAAGAGCTCGTCAAGCAGCAGAAGGAAAAAAAGGCAGAACTGCAGGAGAGAGAGGAGAAGATCAGGAGGAGACAACAGAAACTGGACAGACTGGGGCAGCAGCTGCAGGAGTTTAAGGCAGAAGTAGCCGAGAAACAGACTCAGCTAGAAGAACAAAAAAAGGTGAAGTAATCCACTGTTATCTATCAGCCTTTTTACAAGATGTAATATAAGTCTCAGGTGTCCCCAGAATGTGTCTGTGAATTTTCAGCTCAAAATACCACATGGATCATTTATTATACCATGTTGTAAATGCCTCTTTTCGGGTGGAATCAAAAACACACTGTTTTCGTGTGTGTCTCTTTAAACGCAAATGAGCTGCTGCTCCCCGCCCCTAACATAGCTCTGGTCTCTGAGAATACAATCAGAGACAATGGTAACTTTAGCTGCATTAGCTGTGGAATCAGCTAACAAGCACATTTGGAAAGGTGATTTGCAAACATTCACAAAATATAAAGTGCGATACGTACATCTTCAGGATATAAAACTGGAACACGAACAGTCGGTACTGATCCATGCGTGAGAATAAAATTTTTTTTAAATCCTGCTTTATATTGACACTCATTCACAAAAATGAGTCACAACAGTCCATTGTAAAATGATTTGCACAATTATACACAAATTTTTGTATGTTTTGGGGCACATTTCCTTCAAAAACAAAACTTTTCCACTGCGTCTTCAGTGGCTCTGATACCGGGAGTACATGAAGACTCTTATGTTCACTTTTACAGCCAACAACAGAACACTTATGATGCTTACGAAGCTGAGACATTATTCTTCTCACTGTATCTGATCCAGCATGGAAAAAAATGGCAGACTGTGTGTAGATCACTCAATGGAGGATCTATGATAATAGGGTCGAGTCCATCACCAGTCGTGGGCGAGGCCACGTGATTGATGTCACGTTAGAGCAGAAACAAAAACCATTCATTTTAGGGTGGTTGTGTACACATACTGCTGACTCACATTTATATACAAAAACCATTTAAAAGTGATTTTTGCATAATAGGTCTCCTTAAAATGTAAAATGGTTATATCATTTGATCTGATCGTCAACTAAAGACACTTTTCCACTGCATGTTACGGTTCGACTTGCCTCAACTCTACTCGCTTTACTTTTCTGCTCTTGCATTTCCACTGCAGTTTAGTTTCCCTAAACGCGGGTGGGATTATAGGCTGATCGTCATAGTTGCACTGCCTCTACTGCCGTGACATCATCTTAAACACGACACAAACTGACCAAAACGATAACTCATCCGCTAGCTGTTAGCTACTAGCTCATTGTGCTGCATAAAGCAGTTGTTGCATGGTGATTTTACTCAAGTGTAACAGTTAAATTGGCCTGGTTGTTTTAGAAGCTTCCAGTAGCTGGTCAACTAAATAAAGTGAAGCTTTCAAGCAGAGTAGAGTTAACGTAACAAAATGCACCATCGTCCATTGTGGCTTTCTCCCTCCCACCTTTCACTCTCCCTCCCATTGCTCGCCAGTTTAGATAGCGTCCATTTGGTCGAAACACTTCTACTTTTCCTTGATGGTTCTGTAGTCACTTTAAATTTTGTATTTTTTTTTACTTTTCCCTACACTGTTGGTAGGTCCGGTGGTAGCCGTGTGCGGCCAACAGGTGAGACACTTCCCGAGAGAGTTTTCCATTTCGCTCATCGCTAACGAGTGGACTGTCTGCACCTCATTTATTGACCACGGCGTGGTTTTGCGCACAGCCATTTCTTTTTTCGAATTTGAAAGTCACGTGAACAAATGATACTGTTATCGCTGTTGGTAACTTTAAAACTAGCGGGTTGGTATCGCGTGTTGGAAATCGATTCTCCCTGACCAATCAGTGATCTGCAGGATTTTTACGTCACATTTAGTATCGACTCGGCTCGCTTGGAACCTCGATCGAGGTGGTACTAAAAAAAGTAGCAGGTACCAGGTGCTATCCACAGTGGAAAACCCTAAAAAAGCGAGCAGAGTCGAGTTGAGTCTAGATGTACCGTGCAGTGGAAAAGCCCCATAAGTCACAACAATTGACACAAAGTATACAGTTTGAATATCATCTGTGACTTCACATCATCTATAGGATGTACTGTAAGTATACTATATATTCAATATATAGTTCAATTAACTATACTGTATTATTTGTTTATATATGTTGATTGAGATTACAAATGTAATAATTATGTTTATGCTACAAACCTTTTCCAAAATTCCTAAACTGAGACCAAAAACAGCTTTCAAGCTACATCCACCAAACTTGACACATACATTCAGACTGTTCTGTAATAGTGTGCTATGTCTTTTGTTAAATGATTGGACTTGCCATTTTTGCACAGCGGACAATCAAATATCAGAAATATCCCATAGACTTACATTGACAGAATGTTCAAATGGTCCAACAGAATGCTTGTTAATTCAAACTTCAACTTTAAAAAATTCAAATGTAAACAAATCTATGTGTCAAGTGTGTCTGACTGTCTAGCTTGCTAGCTGTCTGGCTGTATGTCTGTGTAATCATCAAGCTTAAAATGAGTAAAACTAGTTTATACTTTCAGGCAAGGCTTTGTCAAGCCAACATCAAAGTTTGTTTTGATATCCATAAGCCTACCTATCTAGTTGAACATTAGTGTATTTTATCATGTTGTTGTTGCTGGCATTGTATAAAAGCAATTATCCATTCAAGGTCATTACAGTGATTTTACCACAGTTATAGGGGTTTCAGGCACCCTAATAAAACTTACTTAACTCCTTATCCATTGTAAAATCACTGTAATGCATGGCCTCTTATGGATTATTGCTTTAATTATATAAAAATTACTACCTAATTAACTGTAATAGGAGCTTGTGTTCTTTGAGGGTCGTAGAGTAGAGAAGTCATGATATTTGTGTCTATATTGTGCATCTAGCTGGTCAGGGATCAGCAGCAGCAGAGTATTGATCTGGAGCAGCAGCAGCAGAGGCTGAAGCAGCAGAAGCTGCTGGTAACAGAGAGAGCTCTGGCTCTGAGGCTGGACAGAAGGGAGCAGCTCACATCTGCGGCAGCAGAAATGGACCTGAAGAGTGTCACTCTGCAGAGGGAGCACAATCAGTGCACTGAGCTGCAAGAGCAAGTGGCTAAGCTGGGTGAGCTGGATGCGTAACCTTATAACACATTTCTTTACATTTTAGCCATATAATACAGCCCACGGATGATCATGTATCTGTAAGGCTTTTTAACTTGCATGACAGCATCTTATTTGGTTTATTAGACTAGCAAATTAGACAAAGCGCGTCTGGTCTGAGAAAGGATAATTTGCCTCTGATTTGTGTTTCTCTTCCCTGCTTTGCAATCCCTTGAAGTTTACTTTTCAATTATTCAATATTTTCTTTATCGTAGATTTTTTAATAACTCTTTACTGCCAATACTTGAAATGTCCTCTTATTATACATCCCATGGATGCAGACAAGAAAGCAAAAACTGTACAGGGGCTAGCTTTTGATGTCTGTTAGTTGATTTTACCCTAGTTAGTGTAACAACATTTTATATACATATCAAAGTAACATGGTGTTACAATGATGTCATCACTGTACCATGGTACTGCCACAGTACTTCTTTAAAAGGGTGACCAATATATTAACCAGTCTTAGCCAGTCTCTCAGCAGTTTTATGTACTGAATTGTTTGTGTGTTTAGAGCAAGAGGTGTGTGAGCAGGACATCGGTCTACAGGCTGCTGTAGAGGACACACATCACCTGCAGGAGGCTCTGCTGTCTAAGAGGACCAGCACTGAGGGTCATCTGGAGGCTCTGAGGAACCACACCCACACAGACAGGCAAAACCGGCAAGAAGTAGAGAAGGTTTATTTAATACTATGTTTTTGAATCATTTTTGTATTTAGTATTGTTTTTCTGTCACACTAATTGAGATAAATAGTTTTTTTCATTCCAAAACCCTTATTGTTTACATGACTCTTATAAGCAGTGTTGGATAGTAATGGACTACATGTAATGTGGGTTACGCACAGTAATCAGATTACAAAAAAACAAGTGTTTGTAATAAAATCACATTTTTAAATTTGCGTAATCAGATTCAAATTTGTAACATTTAATATGTTTCATATTAAATGAAAGGAATGTAAACTACTACTTAAAGGAATGTCTGGGGTTCCATACATGTCCAGTAATACAATGTGTATTTTAACGTTTAGAGACTGGCCCCATTCACTCTATGATGCCTTTCTAATAAAATATCTTTGTTTTGGTTCTTAAGCTTTGTTATATTCAATTCAGTGAAGTGTAAACCCACAGACTAACTTGAGCTTGTTTCAGGAGCATTTATGGCTCCAAAGGGAACTGCTAACTGTGGAAAAGGTTGCTCAAGAAAACCATAAACAAGCCAATAGGCTGCAGGAACAGCTCAGCACCATTTCCCAAGAGCTGCTCTGCCTCCCAGACATGGTACAAACTGCATTTAACAGTGTTTTCTGTAATACGTCTGTTGTAGATCAACATCTTTGTGTACTGGCTATGCATGTTTTACTTGTTTGTTTGCTAGATTCATTTTTGTAGCACATGTAGTCATGTTAGATGTTATCAATGAATATTGAACAATTTAATAACCGTCACACGCCTCTTTCAGCTGCAGAGCCAAGAGGAGAGTAGGGCTCGGTTATGTGAGATTAAGGACACCATGCGCTCTGTAAGGTCACAGGTGACAGCTGAGCTGGACAGGGACCTCAAGTCACACTCGAGCACCTCCTCAGACACAGACAGCCTGAAAGAAAACAGTCCCTGTGTTAAGCTCACCTTGGGGAAACCAGCCTACAACACTAAGGTATTCTCTGCTTAATTTTTTAGGCAAAATTTTGAGCCTGTTAATCCAGAATGTTTGGAGGAGCAATAATGGCTTTAAAATGCACAGGTTACACTAAAGTAAGATAGTGTTACAAATGAAAATTCTGTTGTCATCTACTCACCCTCTTGTCTTCCCAAACTTATGTGACTTTTCTTTTTCGAGGAACACAATTGGAGATGTTTAGCAGAATGTCCAGGCTTTTTTTTTTTTTTACATGAAAATTAAAGTAAATTGTAACAGGGTCTGTGAAGCCTCAAAGTGACAAAAGAAAAATTATAAAAGTAGTCCATATGACTTGAGCACTATGTTCCAGATCTACAGAAGCCAAACTATAGGTTTGTGGGAGGAAGTGGATTATTCCACTGCAGCCTTCAAATCTCATTCATGCCTCCACATATTTAAACAAGATGCATTGACGGTGAGGTTTGTGCACAGTTTCCTCATTCTATGGTGTCAAAGACTTTTTTTGCATGCACCATGAACGTGGCAAGAGTTAAAGGATTAGAAACACATGTTCATGTGAGAGCTTATGCTGTTTTCAATGCTAAAACACATTCTTGCATAAACGCAAACCAACAAAGCATTTTGTTTCTCAAAAAAAACCTTTGTATGCTTTCAAAAGACTTGGAATATGACACATGAGTCACATGGACTACTTTTATGATACTTTGGGTCCTTTAAGCTTTAAAGTGAGTCGCTATCCACTGCCATTGAAATAACAGGCTGTTATCATTAAAACATCTCCTTTTGTGTTCTGCATAAGAACACATGAACTGTTCCTTTAAGATTTAGTAAACAGCTAATGTCAATGATTTTTCTACTTACAGGATGAGCAGTGGCGTGGGGAAGCGCTTAGAGAAAGACTGAGGCAACAGGAGGACCACCTGAAGGTAAAGTGAAATTAATTTGTATCATAAAAATCCACTTTTCTCTAGATATATCCCAAGATCTCCTCTTGTGTCTCCTATCTTAATTGTCTATTATGATAAAGACAACCATTTCAGCTTTAAAACCCTTTAGACAATTTTGAAATGATCTAATTCTTAACACTTTCAAGATGATGTTTATCCAAGAAGTGTCTATCCAATGTTATCCAGATTCAGTTGCGCAGACGCATGTTCTCCCAGCAGGAGGCTCTGACTCAGCGCAGATTACAGACTGAAGGCTGCATTCAGGGTCTTCGCAGACACATAGACAAGCTGGACCAGCTCCTCTTCAACTCTACCAAAGACGACTCCGATTTGAGTGATAAGGAACCCATAAGGTGGACTTCCTGCTCTCTGCAAAGCCAATAAACAGCCTTCTTTCGAACCAATAAAATTGGTTGGACTCAGCACTTTCCATATACACTGAAACTTGAGGTAAAAGTACAGTGAAGGATCACCAGGAGATGAAAGCCATTTGTAGACATTTCTAGAACGTAATTATTTTTAACACCAACACTGTGATGTGCCTTTTCAATATATACTCTTATACTAGGCAGTTGCCTTGAGAATATTTAATGTTTACATGTAAAACAACAGGGGTAGTGAAGGTTTCAGGTTTCATCATGCAAGTTCATTCATTTACACTTTCAGCGTTTAGTACTCATGTTATTGACTGTAAAAACATGGTGCTCTGAGATGCTGAATGAATGATTTTGTATTTATATTTTTACATGACAATCAAAAATGACCTTGTATTCAAAGCCAAGATATGAAGAGTATTTATTACAACACTTATAATGTATAATATACAGTTTGTCTAAAATCAAATACAACTTAAAGTGAGTGCAATAAAATGATTGTCATTTTCTTGTCCTGTTTCTCCTTAAAGAAAATGTTCCAAGATTATCACATCATTATTGCTCATATACAGTGCAATCAAGCATGAATATGGACAAAAACAGTCTACAGTAACGTCTTTATTAACATAATTACAAAGAAGTGTCACTTATAGAAGGCATACTTGAGTTCAAGATCAGGTTAGGTTTTGCTGTTTAAAGATGTGAAAAAGCAAGTCAGTAGGAGCAAATTAAAACATGGATTTTCAGTTTAAAAAAACAATTCCACATCAAAAATGTACCATAATACAGAAATGTCATAGAAATATTTGGAGTGCTTTTTTTTCATTCAGTTCATTGCAGATGAATGTCTATGGAAAAAACAACCAGCAGTTTCTACATCAGCCCATTTTTATTTTATATTTCCCCCAAGTTGATGACCTACGAACTGGGCAGAGTTTTCCCACATTCATGTTTGTCGTGCTGTGGTTGGCTTTGCATGGCATATACTTAAATTACAGTGGGCAAATAACTCCCATTGTATTGGGGAAAATCATGATACCTATTAAGAGCAGTCTTGTCATGCTTAATGCTTAAACCTATAAAGAAACCCAGCACAGAGCCTATCATGTTCAGTGTTTGGAAATATATTTAATGGAATGTTATCAAGATGTTCAAAAAAAGGCAAATTTCTCTATTGCAATTTATTACAAGTGCATTGCTTGATTTCTTTTGTTTGATAAAAGCTACAAGGTGTAAGAGTAAAATGAGCAGCACAGTGCGAACAAAAGCAAATCATAAGGCAACTGAAATTATCGATGTAAAAACATGAATATCTCGATATGATGAGGGTTTGCAGGGCCTGGATGTTTGGTACGTGGTCCCTGAACAGGTCTGTTTCTTAAACTATTGCTGAATTGATACAAATTTGATTTTGAAATATTTATGGATGCCTAAGGACAGACCAAAAGGGATCTTAAACCTTGTAGTGGGAAAGACTTAAAGGGATAGTTCACCCAAAAATGAATATTCTCTCATCATTTCCTCACCCTCATGCCATCACAGATGTGTTTGTCTTTCTTCTCCAGAACACAAATGAAGATTTTTAGATGAATATTGCACCTCTGTTGGTCCATACAAAGTGAATGGTGGCCAAAACTTTGAGCTCAAAAAAAGCTAATAAAGTTGCATAAAGTAATCCATAAGACTCAAGTGGTTAAATATTTTTTTTTTTCTGAAGTGATAAGTTTAATAGTAAAAAAAAAAAAAGGACTGGAGTCTTTTATGCTGCCTTTGTGCTTTTTGGAGCTTCAAAATTTTTTAACATTTTGACTTGTATTGTGTGGAAGCAACAGACCGGACATATTCTTCTAAAAATCTTCATTGGTGTTCTGCAGAAGAAAGACAAACACATCTGGGACAATATGAGGGTGAGTAAATGATAAGAGAATTTTTACTTTTTTGGTGAACTACCCCTTTAAGAACTCAGTAATGCAAAACAAGCTTCAGGAACACAGAAAGCCAAATCAAAACTGCACAAAAAAACATTCTCCAGGACTTAAAATATGTCCTGTCCTACATACATTACTATAACAATCACTATGTAAAAATAACTGTGCCAGAATCAACATTAGTAATATCTGATTTTTACAATGGACCGTCCACTGAATTGTTTTCCAAACAATAGTAATGGTTTATAGTACATGTATATTGTTCCCTGAATAGGAACAAACAGGGATAAATATTTGGTGATTGGATGTGAAACAGCAAAAAGTCTAATTTAAAACAGAATCCAATATTTCAGTTTTACATCTTTTTTTTTTCTTTTTTTTTAAACAAAACAATGTTACGTACAACAACCCTTTTTCTGGGGCTGTGCATCACTGCTGAGGCGCCCACCCTGAGGGGCAGTAGGCTTGTGCTGGACCCCCGACTCTGCCGCATTTAGATCCAGACTACCGTCCTGAATGTTCTGGTAGATCTTCTTTGCAGCTTCAAGGAATGCATCCTCCACATTCTCACCTCTGTTGGATGGACATATGCAAAGATGTTAAAGAGAACTAAAATGTCATGCAGGGAATATTACAGAAAAAGTGTGCCCGGTCTCCCAGCAGACAGACTGAAAAATAAGTCTTGTAGCAACTCGTAATGACTTGTAAGAGATGGGGAAATCATAAGATATCTACGACTGGGCTCGAAAGAAAAAATACAACATGTGTTCCCTTACAAATAGCAGTACAAATCGATACAAAACCAGCATCTGATTTTTGGTAACCTCCTATCCAACACTTTGTATATTTTTCCTATGAGAGCAAAAGTTGTACGTTATAGTAACAACAAACTCATACAATACGATTTTGCAATCTCGTACTAATTATTACAACTTGAAAAAAACACTTACGTTTTTGCACTTGCCTCGAGGAATAACAAACCTGTTTCAAAAGATTGAAGATGTGATGGTGAGTGTGGAATTTGCTACAGTTAATGTTTCAAATATTTTCATTCGCCTTGTACTGATATCAACAAAACTACAAGATTCAATTGTTGACAGCTCCATAATTTTGGTCTTGCCAATAATAATCAAAAGCTGTTCAGGAAATGACTATAGATGCCCTTAATAGATGGATTTTTGTTTTCCTTTTTACCAACAACCAAAACATCTTACCGTTTTCTTCAGCAAACTGCTTGGCCTCTTCATATGTGACATCTCGTTGGGCTTCTAGGTCTGCTTTGTTACCGATTAGAATAATCACCTGAGGAGAGATTGAGATCATCGTACATACAGTAGACTCAACCACATCTGCGGATAAACTATGTTTGAAATTCTGACACTAATATTTTGGGTTCAATAAAAGTAAAGCTCAAATCGACAGCATTTATCTCAAAAATGTATTGCAAATGTTCCCCCTCCTTTTCTTTAAAAAAAGCAAAAATCAAGGTTACAGTGAGGCACATACTGCTGAAGTCAGAAATGTACATACACCTGAGCCAAATACATTTAAACAATTCCTGATATTTAATCGTAGAAAACATTCAATGTCTTAGGTCAGTTAGGATCACTACTTTATTTTAAGAATGTGAAACGTCAGAATAATAGTAGAGAAAATCATTTATTTCAGCTTTTATATCTTTCATCACATTCCCAGTGGGTCAGAAGTTTACACACACTTTGTTAGTATTTGTTAGCATTGCCTTTAAATTGATTAACTTGGGTCAAATATTTTGGATAGTCTTCCACAAGCTTCTCACAATAAGTTGCTTTTGGATTGAGGTCAGGGCTTTGTGATGGCTACTCCAATACCTTGACTTTGTTGTTCTTAAGCCATTTTGCCACAACTTTGGAGGTATACTTGAGGTCATTGTTCATTTGGACCCATTTACAACTGAGCTTTTACTTCCTGGCTGAAGTCTTGAGATGTTGCTTTAATATATATATACTAAATTTTCCTTTCTCATGATGCCATCTATTTTGTGAAGTGCACCAGTCGCTCCTGCAGCGAAACACCCCACAACATGATGCTGCCACCCCCATGTTTCACGGTTGGGAGGGTGTTCTTCAGATTGCAAGCCTCATTCTTTTTCCTCCAAACATATCGATGGACATTATGGGCAAACAGTTACATTTTTGTTACATTAGACCAAAGGAAATTTCTCCAAAATGTAAGATCTTTGTCCCCATGTGCACTTGCAAACTGTAATATGGCTTTTTTTATGGTTGTTTTTGAGCAGTGGCTTCTTCCTTGTTGAGCAGCATTTCAGTTTATGTCGATATAGGACTTGCTTTACTGTAGATATAGATACTCGTCTACCTGTTTCCTCCAGCATCTTCACAAGGCCCTTTCCTATAGTTCTGGGATTGCTTTGCACTTCTCACACCAAACTACGTTCATTTCTAGGAGACAGAATTCGTCTCCTTCCTGAGCAGTATGAAGACTGAGCAGTCCCATGGTGTTTATACTTGCGTATTATTGTTTGTTCAGATGATTGTGGTACCTTCAGGCATTTGGAATTGCTCCCAAGAATGAACCAGACTTGTGGAGGTCCACAATTTTTTTTCTGAGGTCTTGTCTGATTTCTTTTGATTTTCCCATGATGTTAAGCAAAGAGGCACAAAGTTTGAAGGTAGTCCTAAAAAATAATAAAGCCTAATAAATTCCCTTGTGTTCCCAAAACAATGCTGCCAAATGGGTGTTCTTATTGAATTTGTGTTTGCATTGCGTTTTTTTTTTTTTAAATACAGAAGAATTTAATGGTACCAGAAGAAAATAAAAACTCAATTTTAGGTTCAAGGTGAACATGTCTTTAATTATTTTATGATTTAATCACTTTCGTCTTTGTTTCTTTAATACAAAGTTATTATTACTGAATCTGCAGAATTGCGTTCACAATGCATGCTAACCATGTGGAAATAAAGCTAACTAAACTCACTACAGCTCCTGAGACGATCAGAGTTAATTTGCAACATTCTCATATACGACATTATTCTTAAAAACAGTTTTCAGACGAAAAAAAAAAGCGAAAACTCTTTACATGCTCTTGTTCCACGAGACACGCTCGAGCTGCACACCTCTGAACAAACAGTGAATCAGACACGTGCAACTTTTCTTCAAGCGTGTGTCTTTGTGACTAACAGTATTTCTTGTCATGTGTGACTCCAAGAGGTCTTACCTGTTGTGGAAAGATTAGCAAGATAACCCATGAAATACGATTCAGCCTCGTCACATTTTGTGGGTGGCGGTTGCTAGATTCACACCCTGGGCTACTGTTTATATATTTGGCGACTTCCCAGATCCATGGTTTTGCCATTTCCCAATATTGTCGATCATCGTCTGTCAATGAGTGTCGCAATCGGCATCAGGATCTTTTTAAGACATCGCAGAGATCCGATAACATTGTTCTTATCTACCAGCCTTACTTTAAACCCTCCAAAAATTGCAATATTACAATTTAGTTGTCATGACGACACAATGTAACACTGATAAACCCTTTAATCTGGTAAATGCCATGGTAAAGCTGGTAGATTTTATCATATTAAAATCATGTTTACATCTTACGGTTATAGTTTTGAAACAGTGTGTATTTTAAAGTTTAGAGACTGGCCCCATTCACTTCCATTGTAAGTACCTCACTGTAACATCATGTTTTTGCTTCTTATTTTTTTTTTTACAGAAAAGGAGGGACATGTTCAAATTATATTCATGGTAATCAACATTATGTCTCAAATGCTGTCAATTGAGCTTGTATTCAACCCAGAATATTCCTTTAAAATTAATGATTTTTTTTCATGCCACTATCATTTAAAATGTCTACTTTCTCTTGCTAAAGCTAAAAATCTTACAGTATTGGGGTTGGTGAGATTCCTGGCATCAGTCAACCAGCTGCTGAGGTGGTTGTATGTGCTTCGCCTGTAAATAAGAACGATATGAATCACAATGATACCACATATAAAATAAGATAAAGCAAGACACTACACTCTTATTGGAGTACTGTAATATATTAAAATGACATTATAACAGATATAAAGAAGCAAACAAGAACCTTGGCATCAAATGAGAACAACAACATCGTATTGGTCTACCTGGTGATGTCATACACCATAAGAGCCCCGGCGGCTCCTCTGTAGTAGCTGCGTGTGACGGCACGGAATCTCTCCTGCCCTGCTGTATCCCAAATCTGAAGCTTCACCTTCTGCCCGCTCACTTCCATTATCCGTGTGCCAAACTCAACGCCAATTGTATGAGGACAGTCAGCCATAACTAAAATGAGATGAGATTAATAGCAGTTATGTATAGTGTATTGCCGTGTGCCACCAAAAAGCACAGATGTTAACCCCTTAAACTCTTGGTGCATTTTTGGGCTGCCGCCTGCAATTTTTCATTCTCAAATTTAAAAGCTCACCATTCACACATACTGTGGACTAATAGCAAAAACATTACTCTCATTTTTCAGAAAACATTCCTGAGAATGAGAGCTTTATCACTATATATCATTTGATATCCGACTTGTCTATTTGCTAAGTGGACGACTTTTTTTTATTCATATTAATATTTCTGCCACATTACCTCTAGGTGGTGCTTATTTGCGACACGGATGTTTTTGGGCCTTATTTCTTCATTTTGTCTAACATAAATGCAAAAGTGATTGTATTCTCTTAAAAGTAAATATACTAAGCTTTCAAATGATACCACACATACATGACTTATGTATCTGGGGACTTATGAAACTTTAAAGTTTTAAGCGTAAACATATTTCGTGACAATGCAAGTCCATAAAGTTTGAGGGGTTTAATGGATCCTTGCTTGTTTTAGTGTATTTATAAGCTCACTTGGTACTTACATTTCTTTTCTGTGAACTGGTGAAGTAAACACGACTTTCCAACCCCCATGTCACCTATGAAGACACCAAACAATCATACAAGGGAAAATATGACAAATATTGTGCAAATTAAAAACAAAGCAAATCCAACAGGTGCTATATTAACATACACACACACACAGGACAGCAGGATGCTCACTTACCAATAATGATATATTTGAAAATATAGGAATAGTTATAAGGTGCAGTCGTCATTTTGTTCCTCTGAAATGCATAAAAAGGCACATTAACTAAAAACTATAACAATAATTATCAATCTTAAACACTTCCAACCAACTAGCACAATAAGGATTTGAAACCACACTGACACCCATCAGCTGACTACCTACTATTGTCTACAAAGAAATTTTCTTTTTTTCTCAACAACTTAGATCGAGACAAAGGGATCAGTTTAGGAATTAAATTAATGCACAATTGGCCCGCAAAACGATAGATGTGTAAACTGAAAGGAATATAGGAAGAGAGTAACATGATACTGAGCCAAATCTGCATGAACGCTGACTGCATCACAACAAACAGTCAGAGCCATGCCTAACTACTCATATAATCACACACTCATATCAAGGGTTATACAGCGATATCAAAAACCACACCAAATTGCCATCACCCCAAATTAATGTTTTAACCCGTAGCTCAGCAATGCTAGCGTTTCCGTGTCACTTTTCAGTGGATAAATGTGTAAATGTTGAGCATTGAGAAGGCTAGTTAGCATTAGCTGACCTCGGGTTGAACCAAACTAAGAGATGCTAAAGCTAACAGCTACACCCAAAATGAGCACCGGAAAGCGTTAAACCCGTGACATTCGTTAGTATCGAACGTGTTTGAGAGCAGAGTGGTGAATATTCTTTTGCGATGTTTGTAGCCTTACCTAAAGTAAGAACCCAAGTGGTTTTGAAGGTTTGGGTTGGTTCTCGGTATGTGTGAGCCGTCCGGCCGCTTTCTTCCTCTAAGAGCGCTGTAAAGATGAAAACAGTGAAAGCAGCGACCTCCACTGAAGCAATAGCACACACACTACACTACAGTACAGTACACTACACTACACTACACTACACACACTACATTACAGTACAGTACACTACACTACACTACACACACTGCACTACAGTACAGTACAGTACAGTACACTACACTACACACACTACATTACAGTACAGTACACTACACTACACTACACACACTGCACTACAGTACAGTACACTACACTACACACACTACATTACAGTACAGTACACTACACTACACACACTGCACTACACTACACACACTACATTACAGTACACTACACTACACACACTGCACTACACTACACACACTACATTACAGTACACTACACTACACTACACACACTGCACTACACTACAGTACAGTACACTACACTACACTACACTACACACACTACATTACAGTACAGTACACTACACTACACACACTACATTACAGTACAGTACACTACACTACACTACACACACTGCACTACAGTACAGTACACTACACTACACACACTACATTACAGTACACTACACACACTACATTACAGTACAGTACACTACACTACACTACACACACTGCACTACAGTACAGTACACTACACTACACACACTACATTACAGTACAGTACACTACACTACACTACACACACTGCACTACAGTACAGTACACTACACTACACACACTACATTACAGTACACTACACACACTACATTACAGTACAGTACACTACACTACACTACACACACTGCACTACACTACACTACACTACACACACTACATTACAGTACAGTACACTACACTACACTACACACACTGCACTACAGTACAGTACACTACACTACACACACTACATTACAGTACACTACACACACTACATTACAGTACAGTACACTACACTACACTACACACACTGCACTACAGTACATTACACTACACTACACACACTACATTACAGTACAGTACACTACACTACACTACACACACTGCACTACAGTACAGTACACTACACTACACTACACTACACACACTACATTACAGTACAGTACACTACACTACACTACACACACTGCACTACAGTACAGTACACTACACTACACACACTACATTACAGTACAGTACACTACACTACACACACTGCACTAC